>JAVIAB010000051.1:9030941-9630941 GCA_032433765.1 Megaustenia siamemsis | reverse complement strand
GTAAAAGAAAACAACAAAAAATGTCTCAGTCTGAATAGTAAGAAAACAGAAGTAATGGTCATATCAAAGAAACAATCATCACCATCATGCAGCACAAAAATAAACAGGACAAATCTGAATCAAGTGCAACGTTTCAAATACTTAGACACAATAATAACATCAGATGGAAGATGCACCACAGAAATAAAAAGCAGAATAGCTCAGGCCAAAATGCATTTCAGAAAATGAAAAATATCTTATGCAACAAATCTATGTCACTAGAAGTGAAAATTTTCAGAGAGTTCATTGGTGCTATATAGAACCAATTCTGACCTGTGGAGGCGAATCATGGACAGTAGTCAAACAAATGAAAAGATGATTAGAGGCCACAGAGATGGGATTTCTCAGAAGAATGTTGAAAGTTCCCTGGACAGCTAAAAAGACCAATGGGGAAATTCTCAAAGAGGCCAATACAAAAAGGGAGCTCTTAAAAAACATCAGAAAGAAACAATCAACATTTTTCGGGCACATCACGAGAAGAGGAAAGTTGTAATACTTGGTTACAACAGGCAAAATAGAAGGAAAGAGAGATCGCAGATGACAAAAAAAGAAAATACTGGATAGCTTGGTGTCATGGTATGGAAAATAGTCAACAACAGAACTGATACGATGCACTGTAGATAGAAGATTGTGGAAGGACATGATCGCCTACCGGTATAGCACATGATGATGATTATGATGATATCTTTCATATAATGTTTTTATTGTGCCCTTGTATATGACGCTTTGAATTTGTTTAAGATTTGTCCCGCTTATTTTTATGTTGTGTAGTGGTGATTATTGTTTATTCGAGATGACTATTACTTCTGTTTTCTTACTGTTTAGGCTATGCCTTTCTTGTTAGTTTCTTTTACTGTTATGTCTATCATTTCCTGTAGCTCATTCTTCATCTCTGCAATTAAGACTGTATAATCCTCGACTTTGCTGATGACATAGTTCTCATCAGCAGTCAGATAAAAACGATGCAGGAAAACACAAATGAACTATCATCAATAGCCAGCAAAATTGGGCTTGAGGTCAATCATGAAAAGACTAAAGTCATGAAAAGTTTAATTCCAACAAGTGACAAAATATACATGGAAAACAAACCAGTAGAAGAGATCGATCACTTTATCTATCTTGGAAGTCACATTGATCGAGAAGGGGATACGAGCAAAGAAATTAGAATCAGACTGGCTAAAGCAGCAATGTCTTTCAGAAGCCTTGAAAAGTTGTGGAAATCAAAACTCATTAGCACAAACACAAAACTTAGGCTATTCAAATCAAATGTACTATCAACCCTTACGTATGCGTGTGAAAGCTGGAAAACAACAAGAGATATAGAAACAAAGTTGAACGCATTCGAAAATAAATGTCTAAGGAAAATACTTGGTATAGAATGGAACGAATTCAAAACAAACGAGGAAATTAGAGAAATCGCCAATCAACCACTAATATCTTCAGTAATAAAGAAAAGACGATGGTCATACGTTGGACATGTGATGAGAAGAGATAATAATCGAATAGCAAAGCAAGCCCTCATATGGGAAACAACAGGTAAAAGAAAAAGAGGAAGACCCAGGGAGACACTGAGAAGAACATTGATGAGAGAGGCAAGAGCAGCAGGAATCGGCTCCCTCAATGAGATAGAACTGCTTGCACAGAACAGAGACAGATGGCGAGATTTGATAAAATATCTTTAAAAGAAAACTGCTAGAACAAAAATTCATATAGGAGAAGGTGTATCTTGGTCTACGCCCTATGGGCCGGTTACGGCTCGAAAGGTCAATAGATAGATAGATAGAATCCACATATTACAGATTGTTTATGTTGTGACCATTATCTTACTTTTTTTTCCACTATTAATATATTTTTGCTGTAGAGTGAGAACAAATCTGGTGACAGAACACAGCCTTGTCTGACTCCTTCTTTTATATTATGGAACTACCAGAGTTTATAGTCTATTTAATACTTTATGTTAGTGAAGTCTGTAACAGTCAGTGTTATTTTGCTAGTTTTTTTTGTTACAACTATTTGTATTGGGTAACTTAATTGAATTGTCTCCATGTATGCTTGTACGTAACTGTAATCTGTTATTGTACATATTGGATCTGTTTATTTTCTCTGTAAGATCTCATATGGAAATACTGTGTAAGACCTCATATGGAACATTCACAACCTATGTACTCTCAAACCACAATGCTTACATTTCCGGGGCCTTGATTTCTATATAACGATGACTACTTTAGTTCTGCCTTAGAGGATAACTCTGCTAGCACTTTGTGACACAGACTGTTGGGGTGGTGGGGGGGGTGTGTGTGTGTCCCAAAATGGCATTAAAAATGACTTAAAAATTCCCTTTTGCTATTGCATGTTTTGCTTTCTTAACAGGAAAGAACTATCTAATAATAATAATTTAATAAACCATCCATCATTCTGTGAAGTTTCACCTCTGCCAATGTTAATTTAGGCAGGAAAAAACAGTTTCAAACAAGTCACCATCGATTGTGACCGTTTGAGGTAAAAAGTAAGAGTGACCAACATATTTAAACATGGTTATGAGATAACTTCGCATTGCAGGGAGATTTAAAAATAAAATCCCTAATAACTATGTAGGTCATAATTTATACAACAACAACAACATCATTTACATTTCAGTGTTGTCTCTGCGACGTGTAGTTATTTTTTAAAGCATTAATTCTTTTTTTCCAATAACACAGTAGGAATACTAGATATCTCTTCTTCTACTTCTACCCTTCAGCTCCCTCTAAAAATGCCATTACAAACTATTATTAATTTATTTTATATGCTATAAACGATCAAACACGTTGGGGAAACATAAGCCGGGCTAAACCCCCAACGTGTGTTTTTAAGTTAAGCCCTCAACTTACGACTGACTCACCAGGTTGGTAAGGGATAAATGTTTTATGCTCAGAGAATTCACAGAAGATGGAGATAGTTCGACAGAGTAAACAGAGAACAACTGTGGGAGATACTAACAACATATGGAGTAAACCAACATCTAACCAACCTTATTAAAAGTCTCTACATAAACAGCAACTACACAGTCAGAACAGCAGCAGGCTACACGGACCACTTTGAAGTTAGATCAGGTGTAAGACAGGAGTGTGTATTATCCCCCCTACAGTTTATTACATACATGGACTATATATGCAAGTTAGCCAACCCGTCAGAGACAGATCAACGAGCTTTTATTTGCAGACGATCAAGCACTAATGTATGAAAAGATGGAAGACCTACTAGAACACTTAAATAGATTCAACAGCACAGGCACAAAAATACAACATGAAAATCAACATCAACAAAACAGAAGTCATGAATGGCGCCAAAAATAAACAGAACATCAACATAACTATAGAAGGCAGGCAACTAAAACAAGTAGAGGAATTCAAATACCTAGGAAGTTTAGTGACAAACGATAATTCACAAACAGCAGAGATACACTCAAGATGCATCAAAGCTTGTCAAATCATTGGACAGTTATCACCACTCTTGTCCAACAAGGAAATAACTCTAGAGGAAAAATGGGCACTCTACAGTACAATCTTCATTCCAACTTTGTGCTACCAATGCCAGTCCTGGACCCTAGATGCAAGAACAATAAGAAAAATAACCTCTACAGAGATAAAAATGTGTTAGACGAATGACAGGAAACAGTCTGAGAAATAAGATCATAAATGAAGAACTGAGAAAAAAAGCTAGGAATAACCCCCGCCATAAAATATATAAAGAAACAACAGATAAAATGGTTTGGCCACGTAACACGGCTGAAATATCAAAACACAACGAACCCTCAATAAACGTTGCAAGAATACCAGACCCAAGGGTTGACCACGAAAAAGATGGATCAATGGAATATTAGAAGCACTAGGCAACATAGCAGCAGCAGAGGCGAACAGAAGAGCAAAAGACTGCAAATTATATCTCCCCTTGACGCTGAAAAACAAGTGAGGAAGGAAAGAAGAAGAAGAAGATATGCTATAAAAGAGAATATTTAAGAGAATAACATAAAAATGTTAAATTAATATAATTAAATTCTGTTTTAAGTGCTTGCAGAAGATGTATTTTTAAAAGCATTTAGGGACTCTATCTTACTGAGGTATAATAATCTTTGATCATCTGTGTGCCGCGCTAAATTGAGGGACTCAACTAAAATCTCTGTAACAAGGCCCCATGGCTTGTCTGCCATAGCCACTTCTGTGCACAGATTATGTAGAGTGAGTCTATCCTCTGTAATTAATCTCTCATTAGAAAAAAAAATAAACATATTGCTGATGTATAACTCTGTCAACTCTCTGGTAATTGAATGTATACATTGTTTGTATGTGCTCAATTATTCTTTGTGACAAGCAACCATTGCTTCTGTTTTTGCAGGTTGTGTTCATCATGTGTGCCAAAGCTCTGGTTTCCCAGATCCATGAACAAATGTCCAAATGGTAACTGCTCTGAAGTGTAAAGCTGTTTGGATCACAAATTTACAAAATGAAGTCATGTAAAGAATAACCTGACTCTTGTGTTTCAATCCAACAACATGGTAGCGGTCATTCTCATATTCATCTTACATTTACAATTTTAATGACTTATTGTAATCATATTTTTGTTGTACTGAAAATATTTGTGAATAATGCATCCAAATCTTAGACATAGTTAGAGAAATGTATCTGTGAGTTTATGGAATTATCAATTCATTTGTATATCTTTTTGTTTTCTGCTGACTTAAGACAAATCCAGAAGTCATGTCTGCTCTTTGATTAGTGCCACCACTGTAAAGACAATGAAGTGTTCCCTTGTCAAGACTGAAGGGACTCCTCAATCAAATGGGTAGGCAAAAGCAAATCATTGTTTTAAACTTAATTGGAAAAAAAAAAATATTTTAATTTAAGATTCTTTTAAAATCTCTTCTGATGGTAATTGTGTTGTAGCACAACCTTATAATAAAATACTGAATGGCAGATGAACTAACCATCTATGTCTCTAACCTTTAATTACAATACCTACCTGTGATGGTCTTCATTACATTCCGTAGTACAAATTACTACCACTTAATTGTAACATTAGGAGCACTACCAATTTGGTGAAATTTTTTCATATTATAGGATCATTATCTCACAAAATGGGGAAAAGAAAACCCTACATCAATAGAAAAAAATGAAACACTCAGGGATCACCGGAGGTAGTAATTATAAAGGTACACTGAGGGGTGTAATGTTTGAACACCGCAAACTATCAAATTTGGAAGAATTTGTTTTTTGATGCGATAATTTTTACTATGGTATCATAACCTGGGGTTAGAGGATGTTTCTAAGTAGTTATTGGTGACTGAAAATATGAGAAATGAAATGCTGATAACATCGAGAGTCATGTCGATGTATCTGATATGGGCGTTAGATAAAGTCAATATAAAACCTTTTTGGTTTGCAGTAGTTTGATAAAAATCCTTCAGCATGTTCCAATTATTTGACGTGAAACTTCTTCACCAAACATTTCTTCAAAATAAAAATATGTTGATAATATTTATGTTGGCATTATAATATGCTAATAATTACTGACATTATGTACAAGTTAACTGTCACATTAGTATGGCCAGGATTAAGTCCTAACACAGCATTGCAAAGTGTCAGACATTTCATTCCCTGATGCTTTCTCTCATGTGTAATTATGTACTTTTTTGTGCTGGAACTGCAAACATTTTGTTTGTAATTGTGCAAAAATGGTAGCGAACTTAATTAGTGTTCTTAAATTCTATCAATAAGTTTATGGAATCTTATTAAAGAGGGCATAACATCTGCAGTATTACATTAATTCAAATGTAAAATATTTCATTATGATTCTGTTGTATTCTGGTGCATTTTTTAGATAATGATCTCTCTTGTTGTTTATTATTATTGTTAATTTTTTGTTTTATGAAGTCATTTAGTTTCTAATCATTTGATTTGTGTTCAAATTTTAATAATTCACTCACTTGCAATTACAGTAAGTAAAAAAAAAAGGTTTTTTTTTATCATGATGCAGCGATTGAACTGATAACATAACAATTATTTTGGATCATATTTTCATTTTCAAAATCTAATTTAGCATCAGTAATATATTGTTGAGAATAAACTAGTATTTTGTTGAGATATTCACTTTTTTAAACTTCCCAGTTTTAGAAGCACAGTCACAGAACTTGTGCCTGATTGACTTTGATCAAAGAAAAAACTGTACTTGAGAAATGAGGTTTCTGAATATGAACCTTTATAAGAAATCCATCTATAAAGTTGGTCAGCATTTATTTTTGAATTTAACAAAAAATTATCTTGGACAATTATTGTTGTTGGACAATTTTTCAGACAGTTAAATTATGTGCAGACATATGTTTGGTTATACAAACATATTTTCTGTGGATACTGTACAACTGAACTTGTTTAGATTAATAGCATTCCATAAATTACGGGTACTTGGCTTCACAAGAGTATACACTCATGCCTTCAATGATAAATTGACTTCCAACTGAATGTTTGTGTCATTCTAATCCCTGAACATAACTTGTTTTTTGCTCCTCTTATGCTGTTCTGTGATGCTCTGTGCTGAAAGAAATATTGAATTGTTGATAACTTCTATTTTACTGGTTTTATGTAATCAAAATATATCAGCAGTCTGATGATAGCAGGCATAAGCAGTAAGGCTGTGCTGTACTTTCATTACATTACTTGATTGATGTGGCACATCTAACATGGCTTCAAGACATGTAAACAGCCAGCATCAGCTAGCAACACAGGTAGCAGCTCCCTAGTTCTGTGATGGTTTAACACTAAACATTTCATTGTTGTCACGGCAATGAGGAACATTAACTCTTTAACCCTAGATTACTTCACCTATCCATGATTGACATGTTTACGATACATAAAATTATGAACACTAAATATTTGGAGTTCCAAAAATATGATTTTCTGTGAACTTTTGCTACACAGCTGTGTGTTTACTCTAGGAGAGACATGAGAATTGGATGAGGTCATCATTTCCTGGCTTAGGTTCATTTTATGGCTTGAGAAATGATTGCACAGCTACCGGAGGTGTTACATTGTCTATTCATAGGTCGGCCGTCAGCCCAGCCATTTGTCTTCCTCTTACCATTGTTTGCTGTCTAACCCATCTTACAAAGGTTTGTTTGTTGTCCCGATGACAGTTCAAGAGATTGAAGTGAGTTTATAAATTTGATGAAAAGTGTCATAATCTAGGGTTAATAACTTTTATGACTGTAGTTCCTTTCTGTCTAATTTGTGTCAAATGTCTAATTCAGATATTCTATCAATATCTATTGGTGATTTATAATTGATCTCATATGCTGATTTTTATGAAAATTTGAATTAATTTAAATGTGTGATTTTTCTACTAGGGCAACTACTGATTGTGTAATTTATATGATTTACAACTTTAACCGTAACTCAAAATTGTAAGTGAAATTGATTTTTGGAAGTGTTGTCTTTCATCCTGTTGCTGAGTTTTATCGAATGCAAATATTTATTTGTATTGTTGTGTTGTTATTTGATTACACCAAATCAATATTTTCTTGATTGTATTTTCCTGAACACTAAGATCACTATACACCAGTCATATGGAACTATTTTTTAAAATTATTATAAGTCAATACTTGCAATATATGCCATCTTGGTTACATTTAATCATGACTAAGATTTTCTTGCCACTGAATGCAATTTTTAAAAATATCAACTGGGCATAAGATTGGTACTGTTATATGTTACACTATGGTGATTATGAAAAATAAATCATGAATCTATTGCTTCACTGGATTGACAAGAACATATTCTGCTGTGAGTGTGCCTACTCGACATGTCTCCTCTTGACAGCCTAATGTGGATATATTGCCCCGGATATGTGGGGAGTTTATGGCATGGAGATAGCCAACAGATTGGCGCGTCTGTCTTTGCACAGGGACTCTTCAAATTGGTCACAATGGCATTGCAAAGGCTTTAAAAGAACACCTCTTCAGGATGGCAACAAGGAAGCTGAGGATAACCCACATGTCAAAAGAATTGTAGAACATGGCGCCACGAGGGGCGAAAGCAGGAAAAGCATCCTCAGTGGCTAAGAATGCAACATGTTCAGTCAATGCAGGACTGGAACAAACAGTAGACAAACACTTTGGTGGTTGCTGGAACACAACATGTTCAATCAATGCAGGACAGGAACAAACAGTAGACAAACACTTTGGTGGTTGCTGGAACACAACATGTTCAGTCAATGCAGGACTGGAACAAACAGTAGACAAACACTTTGGTGGTTGCTGGAACGTCAGCAGAACAGATATGGGAATGCCCCAACTATGTTGACACCAATCAAAACTAAGATTAAAGTATAAACCTAACAGTCTTGCATTTTACAAAGTCAAAGGTTGCTATAAAAACTGGTCAAATGTTTATTAGCACATTGAAACCCATTGAGAATCATAAACAACTAATTATAGTCCATCACTCACTAGTGCTTTCAGATGATTTCCCCCATCAAAAGTACACCATTTTGTTCAATGACTTCATCAAATGCAACATCTGGTAGCGTCTAATCATGCAGTTAGTAGTTCCAAACCATGAGAGCACGAATAAGCAGATTCCCACCATGACTCTGAGTGACGTCATATTTTGGGCTGCTGTTTAAACATATATTTTAAATATACTTACATTGAACAATTATTTCTGTGATGTCAACAAATTCATTTCATGCAATGCTAAATAAAGAAGCAGAATTTGGCTAAATTAACTCTTGGGGGTTGGGGATTAGTCTAGACGCACAATGTCAGCCTCTGGACAGGAAGGACTAGGGTTCAAATCCCACCACAGGTGGTAGGAAAAATGAATCTGTGGCTTCTTCATGACATTACCCTGATCTCATTACTGAGATCCAAAGTCTGGCCCTCTTGGATAATGCCAGTAAACACAAGAAGGTCCTGTGTTCTCTCGTGCACATTAAAGAACCCTTGGCATTTAAAGTTGTCAGCAAAAACTTGCCCACATTGTGGATCCCAGGCTGTGTTGAAGAGTTTGTGGCCCAAGATGCTACTCACATTTTCTTTGGGGATATTGGAGCACCTATGGATTTGTCCGGTGTACTGTGAAGATAATCCTAACAACAGCAGCAACAACTCTTTAGCTCCAGACCAAAGTTTGCGACAATTCAAAACTACGTCCAAGCATTATGCCCCATACATCTCTTTTTTTTTTAACTTCATTTTATTTCTGGAACACGTTTTAATTGGGATCACGTAAACACAAGTTAGAATTTGATGACATTATGTAGCTCACAATTTTGCCAGAGTTAAGTTTTTTTTTTAAACTTCTTTTACCCTTTTCCTCACAGATTATGCTTGTCCTGCATCATATAGTATATGGTGTTGATGTGAAGTGTTTTGAAGTACCACAGTACAAAGATATGAAAATTAAACATATGGTAGTGGTACTCAATTTGGAATTGTTATGGACTTCATAATGAAGAAAAGCTGCACTGGTAATAAAGGCATCGAATGGATACAAGGAGACCATTTGGAGGACCTCGACTTTGCTGATGACATAGTTCTCATCAGCAGCCAGATAAAAACAAAGAGGAAAACACAAATGAACTATCATCAATAGCCAGCAAAATTGGGCTTGAGATCAATCATGAAAAGACTAAAGTCATGAAAAGTTTAATTCCAACAGACGACAAAATATACATGGAAAACAAACCAGTAGAAGAGATCGATTACTTTACCTATCTTGGAAGTTCTTGATCGAGAAGGGGATACAAGCAAAGAAATTAGAATCAGAATAGCTAAAGCAGCAATGTCTTTCAGAAGCCTTGAAAAGATGTGGAAATCAAAACTCATCAGCACAAACACAAAACTTAGACTATTCAAATCAAATGTACTATCAACCCTTACATATGCGTGTGAAAGCTGGAAAACAACAAGAGATATAGAAACAAAGTTGAACGCATTCGAAAATAAATTTCTAAGGAAAATACTTGGTATAGCGTGGAACGAATTCAAAACAAACAAGGAAATTAGAGAAATGGCCAACCAACCACTAATATCTTCAGTAATAAAGAAAAGACGATGGTCATATGTTGGACATGTGATGAGAAGAGATAATAACAATAGATAAGATAATAGCAAAGCAAGCCCTCATATGGGAAACAACAGGTAAGAGGAAAAGAGGAAGACCCAGAGAGACACTGAGAAGAACATTGATGAGAGAGGCAAGAGCAGCAGGATTCGTCTCCCTCAATGAGATAGAGCTGCTTGCACAGAACAGAGACAAATGGCGAGATTTGATAAAATATCTTTAAAAGAATTGAAAACTGCTAGAACAAAAATTCAGATAAGAGTAGGAGTATCTTGGTCTACGCCCTATGGGCCGGCTACGGCTCAAAAGGTCAATAGATAGATAGTGGTACTCTTTTTTGGGGTCTTACATCTCTAATTTTTTTTTTATCCTCAAAAGCTGTACACACATATTCATGCATAACTATTTTTTGTAAAAAATGTACGTGTGTTGATTGTAATCACATTATTTACCACAAAGTGCTTTGGTTAATTAGGTTTGTTCTTAGAGCCACCATATTGTTCTCATAAAAAGTTCAAGTTTTTTATTTTAACTGTATACACAGAGGGGTAAAGACATTTATAATGTCTTGCTCTGTACCAGCAGTCACAAATATGTTGTTTTAGGTCTAGATAAAGGGTTTGTAATGTTTGTAGGGTATGGGGAGATAGTAGAAATAAATATATAAGAGGAAAGTAACCGAAAATAAAAAGAGTTAGTGACAAAAAGTGCAGGGAAGGAATGATTTTGAATATTGGGAGCAGTTGATCAAAGAATTTTAGTAATTTAATTTGGGTAGGGTTAAAAAAAAGTTGATGAGCCCCGTCATGTAGAGTTTAGGTAATATGGTGTTAGTGACCATCATTTTTATAGACCTTTGGCACATGATTTTGGGGTAATATAGTCAGTATTATGTCCTTGCCACTTTACTCCTAGACAAAAATCCAGTACCCATTTAAGGCTGGTTGAACCTGGAAGCCATCTATCAGAATAAAACCAGACCTTGTCCTTTGTAGTCCAGTTCACTAACCACTGAACTGTCACGACTCCCAATTTGGGTAGCGTAGGGAGTCTAAAATAGAGGGAGAGAATGATTATAGACTCAAAGAAAATGGTGACAAAAATAGATATATAGGAAAGAGCTATTAATAATAATATAATGCCCAAAATGTACAGAAAGAGTGATAAAAGAAATACTTGTAAACAAGAATTAGTGGCCACAATTAGAGAAATAGTACTTTTTCTGTGTATCTATTTAGAAAAAGATGATAAACTTATGTGAAAGAACTATCATCGAGGAATAGAGCAAGCAATGGGAACCAGTCAGTAACATACTCATAAGTGTAAGACTGATAGGTAGATTCATCAATATCGCCTTAATTGTAAACAAACGAACGATCGCATTGTGATAAGTCTTGGTTTTTATTAAATTGCGTTCAATTCTCCTTTTAAGTTATAATTATTAATTTTTTTAAGTGCAGCCGTTATTTTACAAACACGTTTTAAAGTCATGTCACATTTTTTGGTGGAGTTATTTCCCTTTTCTTAAGATCCATAGGGTTAATATAATGCTTTGCTCTAGAAAATTACAGGGACAACAAGACAAAGGACTAATTCTATAAACATTTACCAAGAAAATAACAGCTGCTCAAGATATATATTTTGGTCATATTTATTTGAAGTCACAATGCTTCTTCTGCTGCAGCATTCATTTTATGCCTGCATTTCTTCATCCACTTGATGCCTGCACCTCATTATCCACTTGATGCCTGCATTTCATCATCCACTTGATGCCTGCACCTCATTATCCACTTGATGCTTGCACCTCATTATCCACTTGATGCTTGCACCTCATTATCCACTTGATGCCTGCATTTCATCATCCACTTGATGCCTGCACCTCATTATCCACTTGATGCTTGCACCTCATTATCCACTTGATGCCTGCATTTCATCATCCACTTGATGCTTGCACCTCATTATCCACTTGATGCTTGCACCTCATTATCCACTTGATGCTTGCACCTCATTATCCACTTGATGCTTGCACCTCATTATCCACTTGATGCTTGCACCTCATTATCCACTTGATGCTTGCACCTCATTATCCACTTGATGCCTGCATTTCATCATCCACTTGATGCTTGCACCTCATTATCCACTTGATGCCTGCATTTCATCATCCACTTGATGCCTGCACCTCATTATCCACTTGATGCTGCATTTCATCATCCACTTGATGCCTGCACCTCATTATCCACTTGATGCTTGCACCTCATTATCCACTTGATGCTTGCACCTCATTATCCACTTGATGCCTGCACCTCATTATCCACTTGATGCCTGCATTTCATCATCCACTTGATGCCTGCACCTCATTATCCACTTGATGCTGCATTTCATCATCCACTTGATGCCTGCACCTCATTATCCACTTGATGCTTGCACCTCATTATCCACTTGATGCTTGCACCTCATATCCACTTGATGCCTGCACCTCATTATCCACTTGATGCTGCATTTCTTCATCCACTTGATGCCTGCATCTCATTATCCACTTGATGCCTGCATTTCTTCATCCACTTGATGCCTGCATTTCATTATCCACTTGATGCCTGCATTTCTTCATCCACTTGATGCCTGCACCTCATTATTCACTTGATGCCTGCACCTCATTATCCACTTGATGCCAGCACCTCATTATCCACTTGATGCCTGCACCTCATTATTCACTTGATGCTTGCACCTCATTATTCACTTGATGCCTGCACCTCATTATCCACTTGATGCCTGCACCTCATTATCCACTTGATGCCTGCATTTCATCATCCACTTGATGCTTGCACCTCATTATCCACTTGATGCTTGCACCTCATTATTCACTTGATGCCTGCACCTCATTATCCACTTGATGCCTGCACCTCATTATTCACTTGATGCTTGCACCTCATTATCCACTTGATGCCTGCACCTCATTATCCACTTGATGCCTGCACCTCGTTATCCACTTGATGCCTGCACCTCGTTATCCACTTGATGCCTGCACCTCGTTATCCACTTGATGCCTGCATTTCATCATCCACTTGATGCCTGCATTTCATCATCCACTTGATGCTTGCACCTCATCATCCACTTGATGCTTGCACCTCATTATCCACTTGATGCTTGCACCTCATTATTCACTTGATGCCTGCACCTCGTTATCCACTTGATGCCTGCACCTCGTTATCCACTTGATGCCCGCACCTCGTTATCCACTTGATGCCCGCATTTCATCATCCACCGGGTGTCTTCACCTCACCACCCACCCTTCAAGAACAATATGAACTGATCATAGATGCATTATGTTGTAGCTTATAGCAAGCTGTAACATTGTGTTGTAGCTTATAGCAAGCTGTAACATTGTGTTGTGGCTTATAGCAAGCTGTAACATTGTGTTGTAGCTTATAGCAAGCTGTAACATTGTGTTGTAGCTTATAGCAAGCTGTAACATTGTGTTGTGGCTTATAGCAAGCTGTAACATTGTGTTGTGGCTTATAGCAAGCTGTAACATTGTGTTGTGGCTTATAGCAAGCTGTAACATTGTGTTGTAGCTTATAGCAAGCTGTAACATTGTGTTGTAGCTTATAGCAAGCTGTAACATTGTGTTGTAGCTTATAGCAAGCTGTAACATTGTGTTGTAGCTTATAGCAAGCTGTAACATTGTGTTGTAGCTTATAGCAAGCTGTAACATTGTGTTGTAGCTTATAGCAAGCTGTAACATTGTGTTGTAGCTTATAGCAAGCTGTCACAACATATTTGGATATACCAGGTTTCTTCCATTCTCAATCCCTACTCACTTGACCAGATTATCTGTTTCCAAGCCATTACCATGGAGGCAGAGTAAATCTTGATTAGTTCTGATTCGCTGATTCTGGTGCAAGCAGTCTTGAGTTACCACCACTTTCAGCCCAGGTTATGTATTGATAGGGTGACTGGAGAGTCACTGGCCCAGGTTGTGTATAAACAAGATGACTGAAGGTACAAGCACTGAGCTAGGTTGTGTATAGACAAGGGGACTGAAAGTACAATCACTGAGCCAGGTTGTGTAAAGACAAGGGGACTGAAGGTACAAGCACTGAGCTAGGTTGTGTAAAGACAAGGTGACTGAAGGTACAAGCACTGAGCCAGGTTGTGTAAAGACAAGGGGACTGAAAGTACAATCACTGAGCCAGGTTGTGTAAAGACAAGGGGACTGAAAGTACAATCACTGAGCCAGGTTGTGTAAAGACAAGGTGACTGAAGATACATTCATTAGTCTAGGTTGTGTAAAGACAAGGGACTGAAGGTACAAGCACTGAGCTAGGTTGTGTAAAGACAAGGTGACTGAAGGTACAAGCACTGAGCCAGTTTGTGTAAAGACAAGGGGACTGAAAGTACAATCACTGAGCCAGGTTGTGTAAAGACAAGGGGACTGAAAGTACAATCACTGAGCCAGGTTGTGTAAAGACAAGGTGACTGAAGGTACAAGCACTGAGCTAGGTTGTGTAAAGACAAGGTGACTGAAAGTACAATCACTGAGCCAGGTTGTGTAAAGACAAGGGACTGAAAGTACAATCACTGAGCCAGGTTGTGTAAAGACAAGGTGACTGGAGATACATTCATTAGTCTAGGTTGTGTAAAGACAAGGTGACTGAAGGTACAAGCACTGAGACAGGTTGTGTAAAGACAAGGTGACTGAAGGTACAATCACTGAGCCAGGTTGTGTAAAGACAAGGTGACTGAAGGTACAATCACTGAGCCAGGTTGTGTATAGACAAGGTGACTGGAGATACATTCATTAGTCTAGGTTGTGTAAAGACAAGGTGACTGAAGGTACAAGCACTGAGCAAGGTTGTGTAAAGACAAGGTGACTGTATGGTACAATCACTGAGCCAGGTTGTGTATAGACAAGGTGACTGGAGATACATTCATTAGTCTAGGTTGTGTAAAGACAAGGTGACTGAAGGTACAAGCACTGAGCAAGGTTGTGTAAAGACAAGGTGACTGTATGGTACAATCACTGAGCCAGGTTGTGTATAGACAAGGTGACTGGAGATACATTCATTAGTCTAGGTTGTGTAAAGACAAGGTGACTGAAGGTACAATCACTGAGCTAGGTTGTGTAAAGACAAGGTGACTGAAGGTACAAGCACTGAGCTAGGTTGTGTAAAGACAAGGTGACTGAAGGTACAATCACTGAGCTAGGTTGTGTAAAGACAAGGTGACTGAAGGTACAAGCACTGAGCTAGGTTGTGTAAAGACAAGGTGACTGAAGGTACAATCACTGAGCCAGGTTGTGTATAAACAAGATGACTGAAGGTACAAGCACTGAGCTAGGTTATGTAAAGACAAGGTGACTGAAGGTACAATCTCTGAGCTAGGTTGTGTAAAGACAAGGTGACTGAAGGTACAAGCACTGAGCTAGGTTATGTAAAGACAAGGTGACTGAAGGTACAATCACTGAGCTAGGTTGTGTAAAGACAAGGTGACTGAAGGTACAAGCACTGAGCTAGGTTGTGTAAAGACAAGGTGACTGAAGGTACAAGCACTGAGCTAGGTTGTGTAAAGACAAGGTGACTGAAGGTACAATCACTGAGCTAGGTTGTGTAAAGACAAGGTGACTGAAGGTACAAGCACTGAGCTAGGTTGTGTAAAGACAAGGTGACTGAAGGTACAAGCACTGAGCTAGGTTGTGTAAAGACAAGGTGACTGAAGGTACAAGCACTGAGCTAGGTTGTGTAAAGACAAGGTGACTGAAGGTACAAGCACTGAGCTAGGTTGTGTAAAGACAAGGTGACTGAAGGTACAAGCACTGAGCTAGGTTGTGTAAAGACAAGGTGACTGAAGGTACAATCACTGAGCTAGGTTGTGTAAAGACAAGGTGACTGAAGGTACAAGCACTGAGCTAGGTTGTGTAAAGACAAGGTGACTGAAGGTACAAGCACTGAGCTAGGTATGTAAAGACAAGGTGACTGAAGGTACAAGCACTGAGCTAGGTTGTGTAAAGACAAGGTGACTGAAGGTACAAGCACTGAGCTAGGTTGTGTAAAGACAAGGTGACTGAAGGTACAATCACTGAGCTAGGTTATGTAAAGACAAGGTGACTGAAGGTACAATCACTGAGCTAGGTTATGTAAAGACAAGGTGACTGAAGGTACAAGCACTGAGCTAGGTTGTGTAAAGACAAGGTGACTGAAGGTACAATCACTGAGCTAGGTTGTGTAAAGACAAGGTGACTGAAGGTACAAGCACTGAGCTAGGTTGTGTAAAGACAAGGTGACTGAAGGTACAAGCACTGAGCTAGGTTATGTAAAGACAAGGTGACTGAAGGTACAATCACTGAGCTAGGTTATGTAAAGACAAGGTGACTGGAGGTACAATCACCAGCCCGGCTATAACAAAATTAAAAAAAAAAAACAACTAAGATATAGAAAAACTGAAGGAAACACCAACTAGAGATTCTTTTGCCTTCTGTGGCTCAATATTTATGCAAAGTTTCATATCACGTATCATTTTATACTTTTACTTTCCTTGCATTTTTGTTGCGAATATTGTAAATAATAATAGTAATATTGATCAGTGAACCCTGGTTGAAATATACAAGTTGAATTTGCAATGAAACAGTTATATTCTCGTCTGACTACAATCAGAAAGTATATTTTTTGCTATTCACATGGCATTACTTGTAAAATAGATAAACTTTTACAGCAATAGCCCATTTGTAGGGTCTGGTATTTACCGAGGGACATCACATAAAGGTCAGCATTGTTAAGACACAGTGTACATGTTACAGTTTTTACATCACTTCCTAGTGAACATAGAATGAAACTCTTTGATCCTACCAGAAATCAACTAACGACCACCAGATTGACAAACAACCAGTTTAATCCATTGGACACCCGTTCCCCTTGCACAACCAGTTATTGGACACCCGTCCCCCTTGCATAACCAGTTATTGAACACCGTTCCCCTTGCATAACCAGTTATTGGACACCCGTTCCCCTTACATAACCAGTTATTGGACACCCGATCCCCTTGCATAACCAGTTATTGGACACCCATTTCCCTTACATAACCAGTTATTGGACACCCGTTCCCCTTGCATAACCAGTTATTGGACACCCGTTCCCCTTACATATTTATCAAACTGTTAATAAATCAAATAAGCTACTGGTGCTGTAGTTCACTTATTTCAAACTGATTCTACTTTCCAAATGATTCCTGCACATATTTTAAACAGGAATATTGTATATTAATGTGTACATATACACCCTTCAGCAATGAAATACTCTGTGTTAAAAAATATTTAAATACTGAGGATGAGTTTGGGTTGTTGTGATATATTTTCACCATGTCCAATAAACATTGATTATTTGTTTCTTGAAGTGCTTTCTTGTTATAACATTGTATATAATGTATTTCTGTCTTAGGTGTTTGCCAGACTGGTTTCCTCTTTGTGGAGATAAGGACACATATAAAATGTATCTGACTGTCTGTCTACTTATCTATCGTCCTTTCGAGCCGAAGACAACACATAAGGGCAGAAATTCTAGCCTCTTTGTGTCTGACAATCAAGCATCAGACCTTGCACAGGATCCGCACTGTCTCGCCACATGGACTCTGTTCTCTGCGAGGGAGCTAATGCCTGATGTTGTATTTGGCCTCTGTGTTCCTTTTCATGTTTCTCTAGATCAACCTCTTTTTCTTTTACCCTCTGGTTCCCACTTGAGGGCCTGCTTTGAAACTCATATATGAAATATACAAAATATTAGATAATATGCGGGGCCGCGAGTAGATGAGATACTTCTTTACTTGTACCTGATGAAGGTATTTGTCGAAACGTCATAGTTTGTCTAGTCTCTCTACTGGTTTAGCTGCTTAATACCATTTTGTGTTTATTTTATATGTCCTTTCGTCTTTACATGTCCTCCTTTCCTCATTTTATTGTCCACACTAAAGTGACATTCAGCTGGACGTAGTATGAGATCAAACCACCATCTTAAGACTTGAGAACCGGTCATGTACCACTGAACAACCGCATCAATAAAATACAACCAAACCAAACCACCATGTTCATTCTGTGAACACTCACATGAAACAGTAAAACATCACCTTTTGACTGCCCTAAGTGCTCACTGACATCGGAGCAACTCTACTTCCTCAAGCACCTGATAAATGAAACATCTTGTACGGAACTACACGGGGACTCAGAAATACCAGTACATGGAACTGGGCCGAAAGACGTCAGCTCACACGCTTCTGGATCCATAACAGCAACTGTGGATGTTGTTGAATTGTGTTATGGTACAGCAAGTCATGCTTGCTTGCGCTCACGTTATGATTACCGAGGTACACCATCGCCCGCCTTTAAAGGTGAAACATGGAATAAAAGAGGGTGTGTGAAACGGCTTGTAGCAGGGTGATAAGTGAAACAGAGTATAGATAAGAGTTTACTGAAACAGGCTATATTAGTAGGGAAATAGTAAACAGAAATGGGAGATAAGTAGAAGTGGTCAGGTGTGCGTGATTTGGGTGAACTGTTTTGGGAGAAGTGGAGAAACGAGAACAAAGGGAGAGTTTTAAGTTAGTTGCATTCGAGCAGTAGTCCAGTGCGGACGTCTGGAGAAATTCAGTCGATACCGTGGGCTCGGAGAGAGTAGTTTGACAGATGAAAGTTAAGTTAATTCTAGGGCGGCAGCCAATTAGTTTAGTTGTAATATTTCCAGGATTTGTGAATGTCAATTAATAAGTGTTTGTGTTAGATGATTAGATTAGAATAGAATAGGTGTGATTGCAGCGGATAAGGTTAGGGTTACCTTATCTGCATGAAAGCTGATTATGAATCAGCGCAATCGACACAATGGGACATTGTTGGAGATTTGTTTGATTGTCCAACAGTAGACGACTTCAAGGAGGTCGTAGCGGGAAACTTGGAAGCTTGTGGATAGCTTCTATGATGAATAATTGATTTTGTCGATCATGTTGATCGCACACATAATTGGAAACTTCGAGCAAGATTCCATGGAGACTTGGTGAGCTTATGAGTAGCTGTTACTATGAACAATTGATTTTGTCAATCACGTTGATCGCACACATAACTAGAAGCTTCAAGCAAAGGTTCCTTAGAGACTGGGGAGCTCATGAGTAGCTTCTATGATGAACAATAGAGTTTGTTGATCATGGGGTTTACACATATTTGGGAACTCTACACGAGAGTTCCACAGAGTTGGGGCTGTATAGTCAGTCCACGAGGAATACACCTGAGGGTGGCAATATAGTTAACCATGGGAGGAAATTATTAATGTCAATATGTGTATTGTATGATTGTGAACTGTTCTGTATGATCCGGACATGCGCCTTGTTGGTTAAAGATGTCTTTGTGTACAGTGTGGACTTGTGTTAAGTTCATTAAAGCATCTTAATTGTTCCAACGGTCTAGCGAGTGAACGAACTGGGGAAGTCGCGGAGAATTAACAACGGCATAACGTGAAGTACAAACTATAGATCATGACGGTCCAAAGAGATTGGCATTGGCAGTGAGAACAAGTAGTAAATCATAAAGAGTGGCGAGCAAATCGTCATCAGCAATCCGACCATTAGCAGTATCACGAGTCATAGCTCATCGTGCGGAAGCACATGTGGTAATGATGGCTCGTGATGAAGAGGGATGATAAACAGGCTCAAGGTTGAAGAGCTGTCAGTCGATCGTTCATAGGTTGTCAATTATTGCAGTTAGTTTTCAGCGTTCAAGACGGGCATCTCATTACATCAACATCTGAAGATCAGCAACAGCAGATCAATACAAGAGAAAGTCGGCCCTGCGTGAGGGGCTCGCTGTTGTGCACCCTGCCATGACATAAACATAATCAAGTTAGTACGTCGTGTTGTGTTATGTTAAGTGCATCATACTGTTACAAAGGGAGAGTAGGGGGCGTGTAAAAGCAAGAGTAGCCTACATTGCACTAGGGAACAAATGGAAATCCCAAGAAATTAGGTTAAATACAAAAATAAAAAAAAACTCCAATGTTAAATCACTGCTATTGTATGGCTGTGAAACATGGAGAACACAAAAAAAAGACTATCATGAAGGTACAGACCATCATTTATTGATGCTTGCGCAGAATAAAAGGATAGAAATGGCAGGACAAAATCAGTAACGTAGAATTATGGGAAAGTAGCAGTCAAATAACCGTGGACAAAGAGACAGAACGAAGACGATGGCGCTGGATAGGACACACGCCGCAGAAGCCAACTGAGAGTATTACACGACAGGCACTTTTTGAAATCTTCATGGGATGAGACTTAACTATCCTGCAACGTGTTAAGACCCCAACAATCATGTTGATGCTCATATGTCGAAGACTAAGATGGCTGGCGCATCCCCAGGCAAATACTATGGCGAACTAACACACGGAAAAATACAAATCGGCAGACCTAAACTATGATATAGAGATATTTGTAAATCATAACTGAATGACTTCTCCATATGTGAATATGACTGGAAACATCTGGCGAGTGATCGCACATCTTGGATAGCATGTATAATGTATAAGGAACGATATAACATCATTTGAGACTGTGCTAAGGCAAAACTTAGAAGAGAAAAGACTCATAAAAAGGATGGAAAACCCTGTGGGCCTGACTTATTCATTCTGTGACCGCGTGTGTTTGTCAAACATTGGTAGAATTAGCCACGAGAGAAACTGTTCGACAAAAACAAAACCTCAAAAAAAAAAAAAAACACACACACACAATAGCCTCCACTAGACGTCTGACAAGACGAAAAGTGCCATATATATATATATATATAAGATGAGACAAAGAGAAAGACCAAGATATGATTGGAGAAGGCAGGTAGAAGCAGAGAAAAAGATGTTGGGGAAATATAGAATGATCTTAAAAGAATAGCAAGAAACTAAAGGCTTGGGAAGTGTTGTACGAAGACAGTGCTGAGTTTAAACTTGAAGAGGCCCTAAGCTAAGTGAAAGATTGAGGGTCCGCGACCCCTCTCTTTATCATCCATCCATTCTATCCATCTACCGGCCTGCCAGTCTGTCTGTCCGTCTGTGTCTGACTACTTTTATCCACATATCCATCTCCATACATCCATCCATATCCATTCATCTACCAAAATCAGGTCTCACAAAACTTGAAGTAAGAAAACAAACGTTTCCGGTTGTTTCCAAAATGGAGGAATTATTTTTCTCCGGCTTGGTATTGAACCGTTGATCAGAGGTTTAACAAGCCGCTATCGTAAAAACGATGTTGTTAATGAAACGTAGACCTGATACAGAATGTGTAAATTAGCAGTAGAATAGAAACAAAGTTGAACGCATTCGAAAATAAATGTCTAAGGAAAATACTTGGTATAGAATGGAACGAATTCAAAACAAACGAGGAAATTAGAGAAATCGCCAATCAACCACTAATATCTTCAGTAATAAAGAAAAGACGATGGTCATGCGTTGGACATGTGATGAGAAGAGATAATAATCGAATAGCAAAGCAAGCCCTCATATGGGAAACAACAGGTAAAAGAAAAAGAGGAAGACCCAGGGAGACACTGAGAAGAACATTGATGAGAGAGGCAAGAGCAGCAGGAATCGGCTCCCTCAATGAGATAGAACTGCTTGCACAGAACAGAGACAGATGGCGAGATTTGATAAAATATCTTTAAAAGAAAACTGCTAGAACAAAAATTCATATAGGAGAAGGTGTATCTTGGTCTACGCCCTATGGGCCGGTTACGGCTCGAAAGGTCAATAGATAGAAGAAAACAAAGCGTAGTCCCTAAACAAACTGAAAACTGTTGGAGGCCCCTCAGTTTGTGAGGCCCCACAGCTTATTTAGCTTTTAACTCAATCTGGCGCTGGGGTCACCAGCCTTGAGCTGATCGATTTCTCCTTTGAACTTATTATTGCCGTCTACACAGAAGAAGAAGAACCAATGTTAACTTCCTCGGGGGACTAACAATAAATGATGAATTATTATGAGGGAAATTTCCATAGGCGACACTCGACAACGACTCCCCGACAGCACGGGTTCGATCCTGCTTCACTGTCTTGTTCCAAGTGTTGTGAACATACACCCTCTGAAATGATTCCTTAACTTCATCGCAAAGCCATTGACAACTACATTACTGCCTCCTCAAATTGATTAATCCCTCTATCACAGGTACATTTACCCCATTTCTGAGATCTGTATGCAAAAGGCTCGATGCTATAGGAGAATATAAGACACAATCGATGTTGTGACTAGGCACAAAAGTACAAAGTACATTTTTATTTTATAAATACTTAAATGATAAGCGCATGATTCGTTGAGAGAAATAACACGTGTTACGTTTAAGGTAGCTGGTAGGGTGACCTTTTTTCCCCCATTGTTTTCGGGGGCATTTATCATATTTTTTACATTTCAGAGAATTTTTTGCTTATTTCTGAGACTGTCCCACAAAATCGGGGACGAACGATATATATATATATATATATATATATATATATATATATATATATATATATATATATATATATATAGTGTGCGTGTGCGTACATATATATATATTTATTTATATATATTTATAATGTGTGTGGGTGGGTGTGTGACTGTGTGTGCGCAAGAAATTTTGTAGTTGCAAAAAAAAAAAAAAAAAGATAACTTTAAATTTCATAATAACTGTTCATTGCTGTTTGATTTTTATTTTTGTTAATATTCACGGTACTTATGCGATACACGCACTTAATGAAATTACAATAGCTAGTTTTGTTTCTCAATAACAGAAAAAAAAGTTTAAAATAAAAAAAAATTAAACAACATATAGATATCAATTGCAATATTAAAGTAATGTTTACAGTACCTTATTTCTACTGCCTCGGCGTGGTACTTGTTTTTTAGTGTATCTTTCTCAAGATCTCATGATTTGAAGCAAGTTTTTCACTGAAGCTTTCACACGATAAATTAATGTTAGTTTTTACTGTTAACATGGTTTGCACCGTGCTCACATTAATCCGTGATTTCTCTTCGGACCAGACGTAGTTCATTTGAGAAAATAGTCTTTCTACGGATGCATTGCTGCCAGGTAAGCACACAAAAAATTCAAGAATTCTCTTCACATTAGCATGTGGCACATTATTTTCTTTCAAGTACCTGAATACTTCATTCATTTTCTATATGGGGGCTTGTTACTGAACCACTCACATTCTTTTTGCAACAGATGGCCTTGCAAATAAGTAAATTCATCAAAGAGCTCATCACGATTGACGTTTACAACTTCATGACACTTTGAAGATATCTGTTCTACTGCATTATCAAAATGTTTCCTTTCAGGCACATTAGTAGTAATATAGGACATTTACACCCAACAAATGTCCGGCGACCCGAACATTATTCCTTATATAAATAGTCTACCCGAACATTTTTTCTTATATGAGAGTCTACCCGAACATTTTTTCTCTATATGAGAGTCCCGGCCGGGGCGGTCGGGGTGACCTCTCGTTGACCTCTCGTGGCGTCGGGGTGACCTCTCAGGGTGGGGTGGGGTGATCTCTCGTCGTTGTGGGGACTCATGAAATGTGTCGTGACATAACTTTGTACTTTCAAAACAAACTTATTCAAGACAACTTTTAATGTATACCTAAAATTTCTTTCCATCTAAAGGTAACAACTTACTCAGTGCTTGTCCATAACACATACACATGCCTAGGTATGTTCACGAAGGCGCGTTAAGGACTTTAGCAATTGCCCGCCAAAAGCGTAACCAAAACCTACAGAAAAACACGAGGGCCGCGTTAATGACTTAGTAGGAACGCTGTCAAAGACCCGTTTCTCTGTGAATAAGACTTACCCACTCTAGCCGTATAACAGAGCTGCGCTAATAAGTTTAACACCTGAACGACAGAAGGACATTAAAGGATAACTTGAGCGCTTGCCCGCGAGACTGACCGCTGTGGCGCATTAATGAGTTTATCAGCTGTCGACTGTTGTTGCGTTGTTTTAGAGAGACGGTAAATTAATGTACTATGCTATTATTTGAGTGTGATTATGTCAGAGGCGTAAATTTCATGAGTAGTAGTAATATATTAGTGTTGTTTTGACACGGGGACATAAGTAGACTTAGGGGTTGGTCTGTACTAGAATTCCAGCCTTCCCTCCATTATAACTTGTAGTTGTTGTAATAGTTGTTGTTGTTGTTGTAGTAGTAGTAGTAGTTGTTGTTGTTGTTGTTCTCATAGTAGTAGTTGTAGTAGTAGTTGTTGTTGAAGTAATTGTAGTAGTAGTAGTAGTAGCAGCAGCAGCAGTAGTAGTAGTAGTTGTAGAACTAGCGTGACTTTCGTTTAGTAGAATTACAACAGGCAAGTGGGGGTTATGACTTTTTCATGTGTAGTAGAGAGAGGCCAAAGTGGGGGTTATGACTTTTTCATGTGTAGTAGAGAGATGGCAGAGTCTTATAGTTATTTTTATTCATGACAACTTTAATGTATGTATAAAATTTATTTGAAACTAATAACATACAACTTATGCAGTGCTTGAGTGTGAGACTGACCACGGTCGTTCTATTGAGTTTAACAGTTGACCGGTAATGAAATTTCAGCAAAACTCTACAGGAAACCAGCCTCTATATTCTCTATTAAACTCATCGTGTATACCTGACTTAACTATGTCCTCCAATTAAGGTGCACTTAAAGCCAAGTATAATCTATCGGTATCTGTTTCACATAACTGAAAGCCGACCCTGGCTACAAACTTATCTAAGAACTCAAAATAAAAATCTAACATACGAAGTTTCGAATCTTGATAGATGAAGAAACTGTTTTTTAAGTCCCATAGATACATTGTCAAAAATTGTTAGACTCAGAATGAAACAAAATTTAGACCCAAAGTAAAAAGAAATTCTTAGATACATACTCAAAATTTGACAAAAGACATGTTTGCATTGACAAATGATGTGTTTGCAAGTGTTAGAAGATGTGTTTGTAATTAAAAAGCCGTATTTTTATTAGGTACAAATAATACTGAGTACGGGTTCGATCCCACTTCGGACCATATATTGTTCTTCGTTTTTTTCTATTGTTGTTTGTCTGTCAATTTTTCCGAGTGCTAACACATACTTCTTTGTTCTATTATTCCGTATTTTTATTAGCACGTGAGATATTTGTATTACCAGCGGGTGTGTTTGTATTGACATAGCTCGGGTTTTGTATTAGCAGAGGACGTTTCGGAATTCGCAGTGGACGACTTTCGAGTTAGCAGAGGACGGGTTTGTAATAGTAGAGGACGTGTTTGTATTAGCAGAGAACGTGTTTGTATTAGCAGAGACCGACTTTGAAGGTGTTAGAAGACGTGTTTGTTTTAGCAGAGGACGTTTCGGAATCAGCAAAGGACGACTTTTGTATTACAGTGGGGCGACTTTTGTATTACAGTGAGACGACTTTTGAATTACGCTGAGACGACTTTTGAATTACAGTGAGACGAGCTTTGAATTACCATACGAGGAACAAAAGTTCTGATAGGCGAGCATGTCATTTTCAATAGATAAATCAGTCAATCAACCAATAATTTAATAGATAAATTAGTCAATCAACCAATAAGTCAATAGATAAATCAGTCAAATAACCAATTCAATAGATAAATCAATAAATCAACCAATAATTCAATAGATAAATCGGTCAATCAAACAATTCAATAGATAAATCAGTCAATCAACCAATTCAATAGATAAATCAGTAAATCAACCAATAATTCAATAGATAAATCGGTCAATCAAACAATTCAATAGATAAATCAGTCAATCAACCAATAATTCAATAGATAAATCAGTCAATCAACCAATCAGTCAATGAACCAATCAGTCAATAAATAAATCAGTCAACCAACCAATCAGTCAATAGATAAATCAGTCAATCAAACAATTCAATAGATACATCAGTCAATCAACCAATAATTCAATAGATAAATCAGTCAATCAACTAATCAGTCAATAGATAAATCAGTCAACCGACCAATTATTCAATAAATTAATCAATCAACCAATCAGTCAACCAAACAAACAGTCAATAGATAAATCAGTCAACCAACCAATCAGTCCATCAATTAGTCAATCAACCAATAATTCAATAGATAAATCAGTCAACCAACCAATCAGTCAATCAATTAGTCAACCAACCAATAATTCAATAGATAAATCAGTCAACCAACCAATCAGTCAATCAATTAGTCAACCAACCAATAATTCAATAGATAAATCAGTCAACCAACCAATCAGTCAACCAACCAATCAGTCAATCAATTAGTCAATCAACCAATAATTCAATAGATAAATCAGTCAATCAAACAATTCAATAGATAAATCAGTCAATCAACCAATAATTCAGTAGATAAATCGGTGAATCAAACAATTCAATAGATAATCAGTCAATCAACCAATAATTCAGTAGATAAATCGGTGAATCAAACAATTCAATAGATAAATAAGTCAATCAACCAATAATTCTGTAGATAAATCGGTGAATCAAACAATTCAATAGATAAATCAGACAATCAACCAATAATTCAATAGATAAATCAATCAATCAACTAATCAGTCAATAGATAAATCAGTCAACCGACCAATTATTCAATAAATAAATCAGTCAATCAATTAGTCACTCAACCAATTATTCAATAGATAAATCAGCCAACCAACGAATCAGTCAATCAATTAGTCAATCAACAAATAATTCAATAAATAAATCAGTCAATCAACCAATCATTCAATAAATAAATCAGTCAATCAACCAATCAGTCAATCAATCAGTCAATCAACCATCATCATCGAGTTCCGTCTCCGCAACGAAGAAATCCAAAGCAGGCTTGTCAACAAGGACACACATTTTGTCATTAGTCACTATACATTGAGGGATATACTTGGAGGAGATTTGAGCTCTTATGGACTTAGTCTGATGTGGATGACCTGTTGACTAAACTAAACTATACATAATGTCAAATGAAAGAGGGAATATCACACTATAAATGAATAATATTTGTAGGACTGTATTAGATTTAACGGAATTTATTCAAATCAAAGAAAGAGCAAAATAATCAACAACAATTTAACTCAACAGATATTAACAGGGAGTGCAGTCAAATTTCAATATGACGATCATCATTTTCGGGAGGACGTGAACTTCCATGGTATATGGTGAATAGGCAGGAACCATTGAAGGCTATGTCTGAAAAGTGTTTTCATTGTTGCAGTTTCCTCATATTCCAAGTCCGGCTTGTTGCAGGAGCTACTGAGTTAAGTGCTCTGTGCACACCGTGAGCTGTGTGTCTCATCCGTTTTGATCATGTTTCGATATCCCGATTGTTTACGATGAATGATGATATCGTATGACAGGAACAGTTGGCTGTGTTCACTTTCTGCGCGGATTTCGCCTTATGTCTTTTGGCGTGTGCTGAGACTGCTACGATGGGACTACGGTTACCTTTTCTTTGTTTGGGAGATGTGTTAGTAATTCGGATGATTCCACTGGCACGGGCGGTTGAGCAGTTATGGATTTTAATTCGTTTGCAGTGATACCGGGACCTTCAATAACAATAACCAAGAACAGGAATGTTGAGAATATGTAACATTTTGCCATTCTTAGTTTCAGCCCTGCTGTTATTCGTTTTGTTGTTAGTATATTTTCATGACATTAAAATTACTTTTTTTGCCAAACCTATTCTTTTGTTTATTTCAATTTTACATTTTCCATCATTGGTTATAGTATGTCCAAGGTAGTTGTAGCTCTGAACTGTCTCCAGATATATTCATATCAACCAATCATTCAATAAATAAACCAGTCAACCAAACAATAATTCAATAAATAAATCAGTCAACCAACCAATCAGTCAATTAATAAATCAATCATTCAATCACTCATTCTATCAACCAGTAGATAAATCAACCAATCAGATAATCAACCAGTCAATCAATCAATCGGTTATCATTCAATAAACAAATCAGTCAATAAAAAAATCAGTCAGTCAACCAATCAGCCAATCAACCAGTCAACTAACCAATCATTCAATAACCAAATCAGTCAATCAACCATTGATCAAATTATTCAATAGACCAATCAGTCAATCAATCAGTCAACCAATCAATCAATCAATAGGTCAATAGATAAATAGGTTAATCAACCAATCATTCAATCGAAATGCGAGGTATTGGCAATATTAGCATAAACGTTAGCAGTCTTGCAAAACTAAAACCAAAATTGAAAGATAGGAACACGGTCATACCAAAAGTAAATTGAGGCGCGTTCTCGTTGACATTATACCTATTTTTCTCTTTAATTGCGAAACATCTATCTTAATGATAGAAGTACAGCAAAAGACACACATAAAATGTTATCACTGTATTCCGGTTATCCCATATTTATGTTCGCATAAAAAGAGTTCTTAAATGTTACGTAGAGCCAGTCTTAACATATGGATGCGAGTCATGGACAATAGGAAAACAGACAAGAAAATCACTGGAGTCTGTAGAAATGTGATTTTACAGAAGAATGTTGAGAATACCATGGACAGCTAAGAAGAGTAATGAAGAGGCTCTGAGAGAGGTCAAAGCAAAAAGAGAGCTAATTTCCAATGTTAGGAAGAGACAATCATCATTTTTTGGCCATGTAACGAGAAGAGAACAACTTGAATATATTGTAACAACTGGAAAAATTGAGGGACGAAGAGATATAGGGCAGCAAAGAGAAAAAATAACAGACAGCTTAAGAGAATGGCTTGGCAGAAGGTCAACAACATAAATGATAAATAGCTGCCGAGATCGAAAGTTGTGGAGAGATATGATCACCTACGCCACTAGGCCCAGTACTTGATGATGATAATGATGTTGTTCACATTACCAATAACAAGGCCCATCAGTGAAACAGAAAACAAATTGGTCACTTGACAATTTTCTCACCACAACAGCTCTGCCCTATAGATTGTTCTTGATCCTCATTTAATTCGCCCATCTCTCTGAGTAACCTGTTTGATATTACATTTCTCTTGATTGTCTCTACATGTTTTTATCCAACACGAGGCGGTTATTTGTCTAATGTGCAATCAATAACTATCGAAATACACAACAGATAAGTTGTATACATACCACTCGTGTTTACGTTCACGCAGACACAATACGGTAAATACATAACGGAATGTTTATTTACCTGTTCAGATAGGGACCACCAACACAACCACCACCAACACAACCACAACAAACAGAACCACCGCCATCAAATTTTGACCCAGTTTCCTTCCTTGGCTGCGATGACCTTGAGACTGTTCGCCCGGGGTTCACCAACTCCATGCTGGATAGGTAAATAGGTTCCGTGTACTTTAGACATGATGGGTGTCAAGGTTATTTCACACTAGCGAAAGATTGGCATGTGGCTACAGTTAATCTTATATGTAAAAAATCAGTAAATAAATACATAACAATATGAAATGTTATTAACTCTGAACTGCCTTGACCGATAGATCATCTTCATTGTATCAACTCGATTAAGGATTCATTATTGGATGTAGTCTCCACATCGACGATTGGCTACCACGGAGCACCATTTTACTCTTCATTTGTCTTGATGGTGCATGTTGTCGTTGGTTCAACGGTCGAGTAATATTCCTAAGTATACTCTGAAACCCCTGGACAGTTAACAAGACCAACGAGGACATTCTCAAAAAAGGTCAACACAAGAAGTGAACTCCTAAAAAATATCAGAAAGAAACAATCAATATTTTTCGGGCACATCATGAGAAGAAGATTGGAATGCTTAATTACAACTGACAAAATACAGGAAAGGGAGATCGTGGATGACAAAGAGTGCAGATACAGTTGAAAGTGTTTGTTCAATAACTGTAATCCGTAGGGAGTTGAAAGTGTTTGTTGAAGACCTGTGCGCCATAGAGAGTTGCACGTGTTTGTTGAAGAACTGTGCTCCGTAGGGAGCTGTAAGTGTTTGTTGAAGACCTGTGCTCCGTTGGGAGTTGAAAGTGTTTGTTGAAGACCTGTGCTCCGTAGGGAGTTGAAAGTGTTTGTTGAAGAACTGTGCTCCGTAGGGAGTTGAAAGGGTTTGTTGAAGAGCTGTGCGCTATAAGGAGTTGAAAGTGTTTGTTGAAGAACTGTGCTCCGTAGGGAGTTGTAAGTGTTTGTTGAAGAAATGTGCGCTATAAGGAGTTGAAAGTGTTTGTTGAAAAACTGTGCGCTATAAGGAGTTGAAAGTGTTTGTTGAAGAGCTGTGCGCTATAAGGAGTTGAAAATGTTTGTTGAAGAACTGTGCTCCGCAGGGAGTTGAAAGTGTTTGTTGAAGAGCTGGGCGCTATAAGGAGTTGAAAGTGTTTGTTAAAGAACTGTGCTCCGTAGGGAGTTGTAAGTGTTTGTTGAAGAGCTGTGCGCTATAAGGAGTTGAAAGTATTTGTTGAAGAGCTGTGCGCTATAAGGAGTTGAAAGTGTTTGTTGAAGAACTGTGCGCTATAAGGAGTTGAAAGTGTTTGTTGAAGAGCTGTCCGCTATAAGGAGTTGAAAGTGTTTGTTGAAGAACTGTGCTCCGTTGGGATTTGTAAGTGTTTGTTGAAGAACTGTGCTCCGTAGGGAGTTGTAAGTGTTTGTTGAAGACCTGTGCTCCGTAGGGAGTTGAACATGTTTTTTGAAGACCCATGCTCCGGAGTAGTGTTGATTGCTCACGTTGTGTATCAGTCACTGTCATATTTTGACTTGTTGTAATCTAGTCAAGTTGTAGATTCATACTCATTGCTTCAATCGTTTACTCGTTCTGTCTCACAGAGAGTATATCGTCAGAGAACGTCAGTCCCGTCCATTTTCCATCCTGACCTCATGCTTGCCTGCTGGTTCAATACCTTTTACACCCGAGTAAGTAAAAAGTAAAGTACCCCGTCACGCCAAGTGGCGTTTAGGGAAATATGGTGTTAGTGACCCTATATTTTACAGACCTTGAGCACATGATTTTTGGGGTAATGTGGTCGGTATTACGCCCGTGCTGCTTTACTTTCCCAGAAAAAAATCCGGTACCCATTTAAGGCTGGGTGAACCGGAAGCCGTCGGTTGGGATCGAACCCTACCCCTTGTCCTTTGTAGTCCAGTTCACTAACCACTGAGCTATCGCGGCTCCCTTTACACCCGAGTGTCCTGGAATAAAAATGAAGCAGAATGTGTCAGCTTTGACCTCTTCTGAGACTCCAACCACTGCCTTCGAAACCAACCTATTTTGATCTTCCTGAATCACTGAGAAGGTATTGGTGGGTAGACATTCTCCAGCCAAGCTGCTTCTTTAGTCTCAAGTACGGCCATGACCTCCACTTTTGAACTACTTATAGTCACAACAATAACATCACTGTCATCCTTAATTGTTCTACTTCTAACTTATTCTATCCATGGAATCAGTTTCATTGCAGTTGGGCATTCCCATATCCGCTCCACTGCTCGTCCTTCAAACTTGAGCTTCGTAAACCCATGACTCCACATGCGCCGAACAACATACCCCTCATTGCATCATCTGTCTTTAAAAAATAAAAAGGTCTGCACTTCTGCTTCCACGGTCGCAAGATTTCAAACTGACTTCAGAACTGGCTGGTCTAGATGAAAGACTTCCGCTTCTGGACAAGAAGGTTAGAGGTTTGAATCCCACGACTGGCGAGAACTTGTCTCTTAAAATCGGTGGTTTCTTCTTGGCTTTATCCTCTCTCAAGTCTCTGGCTAGTGTGATCTGGTGTCTGACTCTCTGTGGGTTGTGTGATCTGATGTCTGACTCTCTGAGTAGTGTAATCTGATGTCTGACTCTCTGTGAGTAGTGTGATCTGATGTCTGACTCTCTGTGGCTAGTGTGATCTGATGTCTGACTCTCTGTGAGTAGTGTGATCTGATGTCTGACTCTCTGTGGCTAGTGTGATCTGATGTCTGACTCTCTGTGGCTAGTGTGATCTGATGTCTGACTCTCTGTGGCTAGTGTGATCTGATGTCTGACTCTCTGTGGCTAGTGTGATCTGATGTCTGACTCTCTGTGAGTAGTGTGATCTGATGTCTGACTCTCTGTGGCTAGTGTGATCTGATGTCTGACTCTCTGTGGCTAGTGTGATCTGATGTCTGACTCTCTGTGGCTAGTGTGATCTGATGTCTGACTCTCTGTGGCTAGTGTGATCTGATGTCTGACTCTCTGTGAGTAGTGTGATCTGATGTCTGACTCTCTGTGGCTAGTGTGATCTGATGTCTGACTCTCTGTGAGTAGTGTGATCTGATGTCTGACTCTCTGTGAGTAGTGTGATCTGATGTCTGACTCTCTGTGAGTAGTGTGATCTGATGTCTGACTCTCTGTGGCTAGTGTGATCTGATGTCTGACTCTCTGTGAGTAGTGTGATCTGATGTCTGACTCTCTGTGAGTAGTGTGGTCTGATGTCTGACTCTCTGTGAGTAGTGTGGTCTGATGTCTGACTCTCTGTGAGTAGTGTGATCTGATGTCTGACTCTCTGTGAGTAGTGTGATCTGATGTCTGACTCTCTGTGAGTAGTGTGATCTGATGTCTGACTCTCTGTGAGTAGTGTGATCTGATGTCTGACTCTCTGTGAGTAGTGTGATCTGATGTCTGACTCTCTGTGAGTAGTGTGATCTGATGTCTGACTCTCTGTGAGTAGTGTGATCTGATGTCTGACTCTCTGTGGCTAGTGTGATCTGATGTCTGACTCTCTGAGTAGTGTGATCTGATGTCTGACTCTCTGAGTAGTGTGATCTGATGTCTGACTCTCTGAGTAGTGTGATCTGATGTCTGACTCTCTGTGGCTAGTGTGATCTGATGTCTGACTCTCTGTGGCTAGTGTGATCTGATGTCTGACTCTCTGAGTAGTGTGATCTGATGTCTGACTCTCTGAGTAGTGTAATCTGATGTCTGACTCTCTGAGTAGTGTGATCTGATGTCTGACTCTCTGAGTAGTGTGATCTGATGTCTGACTCTCTAAGTAGTGTGATCTGATGTCTGACTCTCTGTGGCTAGTGTGATCTGATGTCTGACTCTCTGAGTAGTGTGATCTGATGTCTGACTCTCTGAGTAGTGTGATCTGATGTCTGACTCTCTGTGGCTAGTAGTGTGATCTGATGTTTGACTCTCCGTGGCTAGTGTGATCTGGTGTTTGACTCTCTGTGGCTAGTGTGATCTGATGTTTGACTCTCTGTGGCTAGTGTGATCTGATGTCTGACTCTCTGTGGCTAGTGTGATTTGATGTCTGACTCTCTGTGGTTGTGTGATCTATTGTCTGACTCTCTGTGGGTAGTATGCTCTATTGTCTGACTCTCTGCGGGTAATGTGATCTATTGTCTGACTCTCTGTGGGTTGTGTGATCAGTTGTCTGAGTCTCTGTGGGCAGTGCAATCTGTTGTCTGACTCTCTGTGGGTTGTGTGATCAGTTGTCTGACTCTCTGTGGGTAGTGTGATCTGATGTCTGACTCTCTGTTGGTAGTGTGATCTGTTGTCTGACTCTCTGTGGGTTGTGTGATCTATTGTTTGACTCTCTGTGGGTAGAGTGATCTGGTGTCTGACTCTCTCTGGGTAGTGTCATCTGTTGTATGACTCTCTGTGTGTAGTGTGATCTGATGTCTGACTCTTTGTGGGTTGTGTGATCTATTGTCTGACTCTCTGTGGGTTGTGTGATCTATTGTCTGACTCTTTGTGTGTAGTGTGATCTATTGTCTGACTCTCTGTGGGTTGTGTGATCAGTTGTCTGAGTCTCTGTTGGTAGTGCAATCTGTTGTCTGACTCTCTGTGTGTAGTGTGATCGGATGTCTGACTCTCTCTATGTAGTCTGATCTGGTGTCTGATTCACTCGGATAACGGCTGCTATCTTGTTTCGTCTGCTATGATGGCTATTGTATTGTTTCGTCTGCCATGATGACTGTTGTCTTGTTTCGTCTGTCATGATGGCTGTTAGTTGACTTGTTTCGTCTGCCATAATGACTGTGGTCTTGTTTCGTCTGTCATAATGGCTGGTAGTTGCCATGTTTCGTCTGCCATGATGACTGTTCTCTTGTTTCGTCTGCCCAGACGACTTTTATTTGTTTCGTCTGCCATGATGGCTGTTGTCTTGTTTCGTCTGCCATGATGGCTGTTATCTTGTTTCGTCTGTCATGATGGCTGTTAGTTGTCTTGTTTCGTCTGCCATGATGACTGTTATATTGTTTCGTCTGCCATAATGACTGTTATATTGTTTCGTCTGCCATGATGACTGTTATCTTGTTTCGTCTGTCATGATGGATGTTAGTTGTCTTGTTTCGTCTGCCATGATGACTGTTGTCTTGGTTCGTCTGCTATGATGACTGTTAGTTGTCTTGTTTCGTCTGTCATGATGACTGTTGTCTTGGTTCGTCTGTCGTGATGACTGTTGTCTTGTTTAGTCTGCTATGATGACTGTTGTCTTGTTTAGTCTGCTATGATGACTTTTGTCTTGTTTCGTTTGCCATGATGACTGTGGTCTTGTTTCGTCTGCCATAATGACTGTTAGTTGCCTTGTTTCGTCTGCCATGATGACTGTTATCTTGTTTCGTCTGCCATAATGACTGTTAGTTGCCTTGTTTCGTCTGCCATAATGACTGTAGTTGCCTTGTTTCGTCTGCCATGATGACTGTTAGTTGCCTTGTTTCGTCTGCCATGATGACTGTTATCTTGTTTTCGTCTGCCATAATGACTGTTAGTTGCCTTGTTTCGTCTGCCATGATGACTGTTATCTTGTTTCGTCTGCCATAATGACTGTTAGTTGCCTTGTTTCGTCTGCCATAATGACTGTTAGTTGCCTTGTTTCGTCTGCCATGATGACTGTTAGTTGCCTTGTTTCGTCTGCCATGATGACTGTTGTCTTGTTTCGTTTGCCATGATGACTGTTGTCTTGTTACATCTGTCATGATGATTGTTGCCCTATCGCGTCAACCTTCACGACTGTTTTCTTCTCCATTCTGATATTAAAAAGACTTGAAATGCTCGTACGTTAAGTTGTGTCGTGACCTAGTGTGTCCAAATAGAGATTTTTATTTTAGGAGAGCTTCTTTCTTTCTTTCTCTTTAAACAAAAATGTCGTGAAAGGAGAACTCTTTATAGCAATCTGAGGACAAAGCAGGTTTTTAAAAATACCTTTGCAGCTTACCTTATTAATTGAATGTTGCTTCTGAAGTATCAATGGGCACGCTTCTGTAGATCGAACACTCAAGCCTGCATACCACTCAGTTCTGACCTAGCTTCCGGTCAATATGGGGGATAGGCGGCAAGAACTATAGAGGCATAGTCTGAAAAAATGTTCCTTGTTGTAGTTTCCTCATATTCCAAGTTCGGCTTGCTGCAGGAGCTACTGAGTTACGTGCTCCTGTGCACACCGTGAGCTGTGTGTTTCATCCGGGTCATGTTTCGATATTCCGATTGCTTACGATGAATGATGATATCGTATAGAGAAGGCAGTTCAGCTGCATTCACTTTCGGTGCCGCTTGGCCTTATGTCTTTTGGTGTGTGCCGTAGCTGCTATAATGGGGACTGCAGCTGCTTTTCTTTGTTTGGATCCTCCAATGAGACGACTTTAAATTCGAATGATTCCACTTGCACTGGCGGTTGAGCAATTAGGGATTCATTTGCTGTGATAACAGGGTCTTCCGTAACCATAACCATAACTACTCTGTTGGTAATCATATTTTATATACATGTATATCCCAATAGAGACACGTTTCAAAGCGTCATGAATGATTGCTAGTGTCGGTCCCTAACTCAAAAACAAGGCACTTTGTCTCTGAGTTTTAATGTGAAGTCTAATACACCGTTTAAGATTATTTTATTTGTAGTTCTTGTACACGGAGAGGGTGGGCTCAACAGCTCTGAGCGGGGTCCACCTTAACGAGAAGGAAAATATCTACGTCAAACCTAGATCCAGCCTGCCAGAGACGGAGTGTGTCAGTCACGGCGTAGGTTTAGGGGAATAATATGGGCACACACGTATATACGAGTACTAATCATGGTACCAGTTCAATGTGTGCCATGATGTTGTACCTACATGTTGTTTCCAACATGAAACAGAACAAGATTCAAGTTCGCACTATCAAAAGACTTGAAGGCTAAGGAAAAAGGTTCCATTGTACACCAGAATAATAGGTTCCCTTGTACATCAGAATAATAGGTTCCCTTGTACATCAGAATAATAGGTTCCCTTGTACACCAGAATAATAGGTTCCCTTGTACACCAGTATAATGTACACGAACACTCGTTCGTCACTTCTCAATCAGGTACTTTAATTGCCACGTACAATCTGGTAGGAAGAAAATAATGATATCGGCAGTCCAAAGTTCTACCGCTGTTCGCGATGCCTGAACTTTTTCTAATCATTGAAGAATATTTCGGTGAGAAATAAGATTTGATAAATGTGGGCAATGGCATCTGGCAACACCAGAAAATTCTTCAGCAGCTCATAGCTGGCTGTTTTTGTGAACCAGAACTATTCAGATCCTGCGCCACTTCTTCGCTGTGCCCCTAGAAACAGACTAACAAGTCTGACCAAATGAACAACGAGTGGGATGACAACTCGGTACTTAAACACCGTGCTAAAGTCCGATGTGTTAGGTCGAAATGCGTGTATATCAGAGCTTCACTGCATAGCACATCATTAACGTCCTTCTAAGGTTTGACGATGAAAGCAATATTTATCCATTTAGTCGTCGGATGAACATAAGAAAGTAAGAACATAATTTTTGCAAACAATCGATAACTATGTATAGTCGTTTCTGTTTGGTTTTCTGTTTGGAATCGCTAGTACGTTTTCCAACATAGTGGACGCCTCTGTTTCCATACCGTCACATAACAGTCACAAATGTCTCACTTCACCTTTCAGTCTATGCATTCTTCTACTTTTGTTCCAACCTTAACGAAAATTGAAACTGATTTCAGTCATTCTAGAAGTTGAAGATCGTTACTCAGGGAAAGTCAAATCACAGTTACATATTGTAAGGGTTCCTTTAATTTGTAAGGGATTTTTTTTCTAAAAAGGAAAAATAAAAAGACTTGTCTTAGGTTAGTGCTGTGTGGTTTTGAAGTAGGACGCCGGCCACAGGTCAGGACGGTCCAGGGTTCATTTTCGTCAGTGAAAATATTTTTTTCAAAAATAAAGAAATTGAATCCGTGGTTAATTCGTGGCTTTACCATCTCCTGGTCTTTGGGTAGTGAGATCCGAAGTCTAGCCCTCTCGGATAATGGCAAAAAAAAAAAAAAAAAAAACAGGTCTCGCGTGCACTCGCGCACGTTAAAGATTTCTTTGTTTGGCAGTTTCAAATCGATCAGAATAGACCAAAAGTGACTGCTACCCCGGAAAAAATTGTCAGAAAAAAACAAAAATGTCCCCACACCGATGGGTCTCAGGCCGTGCTACGAAGTTCGTATACAGGTGCCAGGGTTCTCTTCGAATATTCTCTGTATTTCGAGGGAAATTCGGAGAACCTATGGATTAGTCCGATGTACCGTGACGATGATCCTAACATAACATAAAATAACATAACATAACATAACGTAACGTAACATAACGTAACGTAACGTAACGTAACGTAACGTAACGTAACGTAACATAACATAACATAACATAACATAACATAACATAACATAACATAACATAACATAACATAACATAACATAACATAACGTAACGTGATGTAACAGAACGTAACATAACATAACATAACATAACTATTTGTGAGGGAAAATAAACCATATGTTGTGTCTTTTCACTGAACCTGTTTCTTACTAAAATGAGTCTACACATAACATAACAATAATATAAGCAAAGGTGTAAAAACAGCTCTGCTTACATGTGTGCCTGACACGTAAACCATAACAAGCCAAAGTTTTAAACAGACTATAAATATTATTTATGCCAACCAGCCATGCTACATAAATACAGATAACCAATAAAAAATGCACTATAATTTTTTATTTGGCAATTGTTGTCTTAGAGTACAGCTAGAAAGCAGGAGCTGGAACAGACTGGTATCGGGATCATGGCACAACAGGGACCTAATGTATTAAGTGGCCAGAACCAATCAGTAAGCAACGGCAAACTACTGATTACAGAATGCCTATTAAATCATGACAGCCAAAAAGAATAAATACGATCTGGAAAAATACAAACTGGCCAAATGTCTGGAAAAGAATAAATTTACATCCCCATTCCAAATTAAGTAAATCTGAAGCTGAGTTCCAACTACAGAGCCATTGCTCTAATAAGCCATGCCGGCAACATACTGGAGACAAATAATAATAAATGAATATTATTGTGGAGAAAAATTCCGATGCGATAGAACAGAGAATCAATTCACGGGGAGAGGTATGTTTACAACACTCGGACTAAATCACAGATAATCAACAGGATATAAAAAAAAATATACAGTCCGAAGTCCTACTCCTAGACACAGCGCTTTGCCGCGAGAAACAAACGCTAGAGCACAGGATCAACTAAGCTACCTAAAAGAAATAGCTATCATTTGCGATGTCTTTCACGCATATGTACTGGGGAAAACTCAGAATAGCAAAATGTTATATCTTCTCAACATTTCTGTATGGCGCAGAAACATGGACATTAGACAAGAAAACAGAACAGAACATTGAAGCCTTTGAAACGTGGATATATTGAAGAATTGGTAGAATTGGATGGAAAGAAAAGAAAGCAAATGATGAAGTTTTAAAACAACTAAAAATGAAAAGAGAAATGAAAATACAAGGTAGAAGAGGCAGAGGCAGACCAAGACTAACATGGACGAGTAACATCAAAAGATGGAAAAGTCAGCCTATGACAACCTCCACCTCAAAGCAAGAGACAGAGCGGATTGGCGTTTCATGGTAGCCATCCTTCAATGCAGTGATGGCACTCAATGATGATGATGGTGTAGTAACTAACAATGGAGATTGCCAGAAAGAGATCAAAAGAAGATTAGCAATAACAAGACAAATTAAACGCCATAAAGGAGATGTGGCACAACACCAGCAAGGTAGTAAAATTGAAATGACTAAGGACATGCATCTTCCTGAGAAAAAACAGCAAGGAAAAAAATCGATTAATCGAAACAAAATACTACCGACAAATGATATACCTTGGATAATGACAAAGAACAATGAAGACATATTAAAAGATGTAAACATTAAGAAGAAATTACTTTTAAACACCATTCTACCAGAAAATTAAAATATCAAAAGACACAGCGGGTTAGAAAGAACAATAATGGAAAGCATGGTTTCTGGGCGACGTATCAGAGACAGATCAAGAAGATGGTGGTTTCAAGACATCAAGAAACCTTGATCATGACAGCAGAAGAAAGGGAAGATCTGGATAGAGACAGAGATTCTTTCAGACGGGCTGTGGTGAATGTAACGTTCTGTGGGAGATCTGGTTAAAGAAAGAGATTCTTTCATACGGGCTGTGGTGAATGTAACGTTCTGTGGGAGATCTGGTTAAAGAAAGAGATTCTTTCATACGGGATGTGGTGAATGTAACGTTCTGTGGGAGATCTGGATAGAGACAGAGATTCTTTCAGACGGGCTGTGGTGAATGTAACGTTCTGTGGGAGATCTGGTTAAAGAAAGAGATTCTTTCATACGGGATGTGGTGAATGTAACGTTCTGTGGGAGATCTGGATAGAGACAGAGATTCTTTCATACGGGTTGTGTGTGAATGTAACGTTCTGTGGGAGATCTGGATAGAGACAGAGATTTTTCAGACGGGCTGTGGTGAATGCAATATTCTGTGGGAGATCTGGATAGAGACAAAGATTCTTTCAGACGGGCTGTGGTGAATGTAACGTTCTGGTGGGAGATCTGGCTAGAGACAGATATTCGTTCAGACAGGATGTGGTGAATACAACGTTATGTGGGAGATCTGGCTAGAGACAGATATTAGTTCAGACAGGATGTGGTGAATACAACGTTATGTGGGAGATCTGGCTAGAGACAGAGATTAGATCAGGCGAGCTGGGTGAATACAACGTTATGTGGGAGATCTGGCTAGAGACAAATATTCGTTCAGACAGGATGTGGTGAATACAACGTTATGTGGGAGATCTGGCTAGAGACAGAGATTAGATCAGACGAGCTGCGGTGAATACAACGTTATGTGGGAGATCTGGCTAGAGACAGAGATTAGATCAGACGAGCTGCGGTGAATACAACGTTATGTGGGAGATCTGGCTAGAGACAGAGATTAGATCAGACGAGCTGCGGTGAATACAACGTTATGTGGGAGATCTGGCTAGAGACAGAGATTAGATCAGACGAGCTGCGGTGAATACAACGTTATGTGGGAGATCTGGCTAGAGACAGAGATTAGATCAGACGAGCTGCGGTGAATACAACGTTATGTGGGAGATCTGGCTAGAGACAGAGATTAGATCAGACGAGCTGCGGTGAATACAACGTTATGTGGGAGATCTGGCTAGAGACAGATATTCGTTCAGACAGGATGTGGTGAATACAACGTTATGTGGAGATCTGGCTAGAGACAGATATTCGTTCAGACAGGATGTGGTGAATACAACGTTATGTGGGAGATCTGGATAGAGACAGATATTCGTTCAGACAGGATGTGGTGAATACAACGTTATGTGGGAGATCTGGCTAGAGACAGAGATTAGATCAGGCGAGCTGCGGTGAATACAACGTTATGTGGGAGATCTGGCTAGAGACAGAGATTAGATCAGGCGAGCTGCGGTGAATACAACGTTATGTGGGAGATCTGGCTAGAGACAGAGATTAGATCAGACGAGCTGCGGTGAATACAACGTTATGTGGGAGATCTGGCTAGAGACAGAGATTAGATCAGGCGAGCTGCGGTGAATACAACGTTATGTGGGAGATCTGGCTAGAGACAGAGATTAGATCAGGCGAGCTGCGGTGAATACAACGTTCTGTGGGAGATCTGGCTAGAGACAGAGATTAGATCAGGCGAGCTGCGGTGAATACAACGTTATGTGGGAGATCTGGCTAGAGACAGAGATTAGATCAGGCGAGCTGCGGTGAATACAACGTTCTGTGGGAGATCTGGCTAGAGACAGAGATTAGATCAGGCGAGCTGCGGTGAATACAACGTTATGTGGGAGATCTGGCTAGAGACAGAGATTAGATCAGGCGAGCTGCGGTGAATACAACGTTATGTGGGAGATCTGGCTAGAGACAGAGATTAGATCAGGCGAGCTGCGGTGAATACAACGTTATGTGGGAGATCTGGCTAGAGACAGAGATTAGATCAGACGAGCTGCGGTGAATACAACGTTATGTGGGAGATCTGGCTAGAGACAGAGATTAGATCAGGCGAGCTGCGGTGAATACAACGTTATGTGGGAGATCTGGCTAGAGACAGAGATTAGATCAGGCGAGCTGCGGTGAATACAACGTTATGTGGGAGATCTGGCTAGAGACAGAGATTAGATCAGGCGAGCTGCGGTGAATACAACGTTATGTGGGAGATCTGGCTAGAGACAGATATTCGTTCAGACAGGATGTGGTGAATACAACGTTCTGTGGAGATCTGGCTAGAGACAGAGATTAGATCAGGCGAGCTGCGGTGAATACAACGTTATGTGGGAGATCTGGCTAGAGACAGAGATTAGATCAGGCGAGCTGCGGTGAATACAACGTTATGTGGGAGATCTGGCTAGAGACAGAGATTAGATCAGGCGAGCTGCGGTGAAACAACGTTATGTGGGAGATCTGGCTAGAGACAGAGATTAGATCAGGCGAGCTGCGGTGACTACAACGTTATGTGGGAGATCTGGCTAGAGACAGAGATTAGATCAGACGAGAGCTGCGGTGAATACAACGTTATGTGGGAGATCTGGCTAGAGACAGAGATTAGATCAGGCGAGCTGCGGTGAATACAACGTTATGTGGGAGATCTGGCTAGAGACAGAGATTAGATCAGGCGAGCTGCGGTGAATACAACGTTATGTGGGAGATCTGGCTAGAGACAGAGATTAGATCAGGCGAGCTGCGGTGAATACAACGTTATGTGGGAGATCTGGCTAGAGACAGAGATTAGATCAGACGAGCTGCGGTGAATACAACGTTATGTGGGAGATCTGGCTAGAGACAGAGATTAGATCAGGCGAGCTGCGGTGAATACAACGTTATGTGGGAGATCTGGCTAGAGACAGAGATTAGATCAGGCGAGCTGCGGTGAATACAACGTTATGTGGGAGATCTGGCTAGAGACAGAGATTAGATCAGGCGAGCTGCGGTGAATACAACGTTATGTGGGAGATCTGGCTAGAGACAGATATTCGTTCAGACAGGATGTGGTGAATACAACGTTATGTGGGAGATCTGGCTAGAGACAGAGATTAGATCAGGCGAGCTGCGGTGAATACAACGTTATGTGGGAGATCTGGCTAGAGACAGATATTCGTTCAGACAGGATGTGGTGAATACAACGTTATGTGGGAGATCTGGCTAGAGACAGAGATTAGATCAGGCGAGCTGCGGTGAATACAACGTATGTGGGAGATCTGGCTAGAGACAGAGATTAGATCAGGCGAGCTGCGGTGAATACAACGTTATGTGGGAGATCTGGCTAGAGACAGAGATTAGATCAGACGAGCTGCGGTGAATACAACGTTATGTGGGAGATCTGGCTAGAGACAGAGATTAGATCAGGCGAGCTGCGGTGAATACAACGTTATGTGGGAGATCTGGCTAGAGACAGAGATTAGATCAGGCGAGCTGCGGTGAATACAACGTTATGTGGGAGATCTGGCTAGAGACAGAGATTAGATCAGGCGAGCTGCGGTGAATACAACGTTATGTAGGAGATCTGGCTAGAGACAGATATTCGTTCAGACAGGATGTGGTGAATACAACGTTCTGTGGGAGATCTGGCTAGAGACAGAGATTAGATCAGGCGAGCTGCGGTGAATACAACGTTATGTGGGAGATCTGGCTAGAGACAGAGATTAGATCAGGCGAGCTGCGGTGAATACAACGTTATGTGGGAGATCTGGCTAGAGACAGAGATTAGATCAGGCGAGCTGCGGTGAATACAACGTTATGTGGGAGATCTGGCTAGAGACAGATATTCGTTCAGACAGGATGTGGTGAATACAACGTTATGTGGGAGATCTGGCTAGAGACAGAGATTAGATCAGGCGAGCTGCGGTGAATACAACGTTCTGTGGGAGATCTGGCTAGAGACAGAGATTAGATCAGGCGAGCTGCGGTGAATACAACGTTATGTGGGAGATCTGGCTAGAGACAGAGATTAGATCAGGCGAGCTGCGGTGAATACAACGTTATGTGGGAGATCTGGCTAGAGACAGAGATTAGATCAGGCGAGCTGCGGTGAATACAACGTTATGTGGGAGATCTGGCTAGAGACAGAGATTAGATCAGGCGAGCTGCGGTGAATACAACGTTATGTGGGAGATCTGGCTAGAGACAGAGATTAGATCAGGCGAGCTGCGGTGAATACAACGTTATGTGGGAGATCTGGCTAGAGACAGAGATTAGATCAGGCGAGCTGCGGTGAATACAACGTTATGTGGGAGATCTGGCTAGAGACAGAGATTAGATCAGGCGAGCTGCGGTGAATACAACGTTATGTGGGAGATCTGGCTAGAGACAGAGATTAGATCAGGCGAGCTGCGGTGAATACAACGTTCTGTGGGAGATCTGGCTAGAGACAGAGATTAGATCAGGCGAGCTGCGGTGAATACAACGTTCTGTGGGAGATCTGGCTAGAGACAGAGATTAGATCAGGCGAGCTGCGGTGAATACAACGTTATGTGGGAGATCTGGCTAGAGACAGAGATTAGATCAGGCGAGCTGCGGTGAATACAACGTTCTGTGGGAGATCTGGCTAGAGACAGAGATTAGATCAGGCGAGCTGCGGTGAATACAACGTTATGTGGGAGATCTGGCTAGAGACAGAGATTAGATCAGGCGAGCTGCGGTGAATACAACGTTATGTGGGAGATCTGGCTAGAGACAGAGATTAGATCAGGCGAGCTGCGGTGAATACAACGTTATGTGGGAGATCTGGCTAGAGACAGAGATTAGATCAGGCGAGCTGCGGTGAATACAACGTTATGTGGGAGATCTGGCTAGAGACAGAGATTAGATCAGGCGAGCTGCGGTGAATACAACGTTCTGTGGGAGATCTGGCTAGAGACAGAGATTAGATCAGGCGAGCTGCGGTGAATACAACGTTCTGTGGGAGATCTGGCTAGAGACAGAGATTAGATCAGGCGAGCTGCGGTGAATACAACGTTCTGTGGGAGATCTGGCTAGAGACAGAGATTAGATCAGACGAGCTGCGGTGAATACAACGTTCTGTGGGAGATCTGGCTAGAGACAGAGATTAGATCAGGCGAGCTGCGGTGAATACAACTTTCTGTGGGAGATCTGGCTAGAGACAGAGATTAGATCAGACGAGCTGCGGTGAATACAACGTTCTGTGGGAGATCTGGCTAGAGACAGAGATTAGATCAGGCGAGCTGCGGTGAATACAACTTTCTGTGGGAGATCTGGCTAGAGACAGAGATTAGATCAGACGAGCTGCGGTGAATACAACGTTCTGTGGAGATCTGGCTAGAGACAGAGATTAGATCAGACGAGCTGCGGTGAATACAACGTTCTGTGGGAGATCTGGCTAGAGACAGAGATTAGATCAGACGAGCTGCGGTGAATACAACGTTCTGTGGGAGATCTGGCTAGAGACAGAGATTAGATCAGACGAGCTGCGGTGAATACAACGTTCTGTGGGAGATCTGGCTAGAGACAGAGATTAGATCAGGCGAGCTGCGGTGAATACAACGTTCTGTGGGAGATCTGGCTAGAGACAGAGATTAGATCAGACGAGCTGCGGTGAATACAACGTTATGTGGGAGATCTGGCTAGAGACAGAGATTAGATCAGGCGAGCTGCGGTGAATACAACGTTATGTGGGAGATCTAGCTAGAGACAGAGATTAGATCAGGCGAGCTGATTACAACTTTCTGCGATAGACATGCGATCTGATGATCACGATAACCTTATAGAAGACATAAGCAGAGGTTAAATGGCACGTGTCTTGCCAATAATAGGAGACAAAAAGCCCAAGCTCAAGCAGCTATGCTTTAAATACACCATGGAAGCGTGGTGGTGGCATGGACAGTTATGTTTCTTTCCCATTTGTAAGACTTTTTTTTTGTTGGTGTGTGCTGTAGGTCTACATGTAGTTCCATTGTAGACAACTTTCGTTGCGGAGACGGCACTCAGTGATGATGATGATGATGATGAGGTCTACATATTTACCTTTTGAAAAGAGATGAATTGAAATAGTTCATCTCTTTTCAATCTCTATTCAAAATAGAAATAACTCTGGAGGCAAAACGAGCACTATACAATACAATCTTCATCCCAACGTTGTGCTACTAATGCCAGACCTGGACCCTAGATGCAAGAACAATAAGAAAAATAACTCTACTGAGATGAAATGTGTTAGACGAATGACAGGAAACAGTCTGAGAGATAAGATCAGAAATGAAGAACTTAGAAAAAAGCTAGGAATAGCCCCTGCCATAGAATATATAAGGAAACAACAGATAAAATGGTTTGGCTACGTGACAAGGCAGAGAAAGATCAAAATACAACACAACGAGCCTTCAGCAAACGTTGTGAGAACACCAGACCCAAGGGTCGACCACGAAAAAGATGGGTCGGTGGAATATTAGACGCACTAGGAAACATAACAGCAGCAGAGGCGAACAGAAGAGCAACAGACCGAAAATGATATCTCTCCTCGACGCTGAAAGGCAGATGAGGAAGGAAAGGAGAAGAAGAAGTATGCATTCTGTCTTTCTCACTTTCTTGTGTACCTGTTCGGGTGTCGAGGGAGATACAAAGTTCTGGTTCACGCCCTTTTGGCGGCTTCTGTCATTGCCAATTGATGTTGTTGTAGCGTTTCGTTGATGTTGTCTGTCCATCTTACTCTGGGTCTGCCTCTTGCTCTTCTCCCGTCTCCTATTTTAATATATGATTTATGTGGTAAAGAATCGCCTGGCATCTAGATGGCCGAACCAGTTTATTTGTTGTTTCTGTATGTAGCTTAGAACTGGTTCAATGTCTACTCTTTCTCTCATTGTGTTATTTCGGTTGTTTTTTAATTTTGCCTAGTCACTCCAGATGCTTTTACCAGAAATCTTATCTCCGTGGTGACAACCTTTCGTTTATGGCTAGTCTTGGCATATGTAGCACAATGTGGGAATGAATATATTCTGTACATGCATTCCTTGTAGGGGAGGCAAAGGCGTCTCAGAGTAGCACAGTTGGAAGCTGTCAGCGACCGATAGCTGATGGCTTACGCTATCTATGATCAGTGTACCAGAATCATCCAGACTCTACTCCGCCTTTTCGCAGTGCCTCCACAAACAACAAAACATGTTTAGTCTGGCAAGCGAGTAGGGATTGAAGAGGGAAGATAACCCGGTACTCAAAAATAATATACAGAATTCGGATGTGTTGGGTCGAAAGGCGTAAATATCAGTTTTTTTTTGCAAACCAAAACACAACGTATACACGCCATTTAACGTCCTTTTAAGGGCGGATGGCGAAGAAGTGTATTCATTTACTCATCGGACGAACGCAAGCAAGCAGCATTCCTTGTAGTATTTACATTTTTCATTCAAAGGGTACCGTCTGCACATCGACGGTTGGTTACCATTGAGCGTCATTTGACTTTGTCTCTTGTCTTGATGGCGCATGTTGTTATAGGTTCATTTGTCGATCTTGTGATGTCATCTGTCCACTTTAGTCTTGATCTTGCTTCTGATTCGTCTACCGGTTTCTTTCACTTTCTATATGACTTTAAAAGGGTATTATGTCTCTTCACGTGTTCAAAAGGTTTGCTTTTTCGAATTTTGTTAAGTAGTGCTTTTTCTCATTTTAAGCTGATTATGAGCTTCATTGTTTGTCTTCTTTTTCTCCCACTCAATTCTCCCCATTTTTCTATAGACCCACATTTCAAAGACTTCAATTTTCTGCTGTTTTCTTGTTTAATGTCCATATTTTTGCATCATACAGAAGGTTGAGTAAATATAGCATTTTTCAATTCGTAGTTTAGATCTTATATTATTTGCTTTGATGTGAGTATATTTTTCGTCTTATTAAAATTGCCTTTTGCCATTCCTATTATTTTGTTTATTTCTGTCTTACATGTTCCATCATGGTTATAATATGACCAAGATAGCTATATTCTTGAATTCTTCTGTAATCTTTCCATCTATTTTAATATCTCCTTGTTTATTTTGGGCCCTTTCTCTGCTAATTATGATAGTTTATAAAAGAGCAATGAAAGCATATTGAAAGATTCAAACATGAAAAAGAATTGGCTTATAAACACCATTTCACAGAGGAATTAAAATACTATGGCCACGTCAAAAGAGACAGCGGGTTGGAAAGAACAATTAATGGAAGGCATGGTTCCTGGGCGACGCTTCAGAGGCAGACCAAGTAGAAGGTGGTTTCAAACATCAAAGAGACTTTGGAACATGACAACAGAAGTGGGAGACTGACTAAAGACAGAGATTCTTTCACACTGACTGTGGTAAATGCAATGTTCTGCAAGGGACATGCAACATGGAGAGGAATAATCATAGTTTTATACTTTTCATATTTTTTTCCAATCCATATTCTTTGCTTGTCTTGTTTATTTTGTTCACTAGTTGTTGTAGGTTCTTCTGGATCTTCTGCCATTAGCACGGTATCGTCAGCATATCTGAGATTATTGATTATATATCCATTGATGTTTAGTCCTGGTATCCCTATGATATCTTTGAAGATCTGCTCAGTGTACACGTTATAAGATATATAGATATAGATGTAGATTGCAGTTTATATAAGCTGACAATATAATCTAAAGATAAAAAAACGGGGAACTTTGGTGGCAATGATAGGAGTTGTATAATTGTCTTTAGTCTCTGAAGATAATGAGCTTACGATTATTGTTCATTGGTAGAACACTTACATTTTAGTAGTCATCTTGTAGGTGCGGTCAAGGCGAAGAAATGCATCAAAATGTGAAGCTGATTGTAAAGCTGATTGTAAAGCTGATTGTAAAGGAGAAATGACAATTTTTTAAGAAAAAAAATGGTATGGTAAAGCTTTAAATAATTAATGGGCGACACAAATTTGAACGACGTTTCGGCTCAACATGCCTTCAGCAATTCAGCAAGAACAACAAACAACACACACACACACACATATGTAAATAAATAAAATTAGCCCTACATAACTAACTAAGAATGAAGTATCTAAAACAAAATAATTTCTAACTAGAATGAAAAAACATCAATAAAAATGCCTTCCTCGCGTCTTGTGCTGTGGCCAGAAGGAAAATGAACGAGGGCTAGTCCGCGCCAGGATATTTAAAAAAAAATAAATGGTAGTAATCACAGCAATAATAACATTCTGGCGCGGACTAGCCCTCGCTAATTTTATTTACTTACATACCTGTGTATGTTGTTGTTACTGCTGAAGACCTGTTCAGCGAAACGTCGTTCAAATTTGTGTTGTCCGTCAATTATGTAAAGTTTTAACCATACCATTTTTTTTCTATTTTGTCATTTCTCTTTGTGGTGGGCTGTATTTCACCACGATCGTCGATCATACCATGAATATTTCACCACTATCGTCGATCATACCATGAATATTTCACCACGATCGTCGGTCATACCATGAATATTTCACCACGATCGTCGATCATACCATGATATTTCACCACTATCGTTGATCATACCATGAATATTTCACCACGATCGTCGATCATACCATGAATATTTCACCACGATCGTCGATCATACCATGAATATTTCACCACGATCGTCGATCATACCATGAATATTTCACCACTATCGTCGATTATACCATGAATATTTCACCACTATCGTAACAACTACCTGGGACATACTATAACCAATGATGGAAAATGCAAAACTGAAATGAACAAAAGAATAGGAAATGGCAAAAAGTAATTTTAATGCCATGAAAAATATACTAACAACAAAACAAATATCAGCAGGGCTGAAAACTAAGAATGGCAAAATGTTCTCAATATTCCTGTATGGTGCAGAAACATGGACATTAGACAAGAAAATAGAACAGAAAAAGTGAAGCCTTTGAAATGTGGATTTATAGAAGAATAGGTAGGATTGGATGGAAACAAAAGATAACAAACGATGAAGTTTTTAAACAACTGAAAATAAAAAGAGAACTACTAAATACAATTAAGACAAGACAAATGAAATTTTTGGGCATGTTAAAAGACACAACAGCCTACTAAAAGTAATATTGGAAGGGAAAATACAAGGTAAAAGAGGCAGAGGCAGACCAAGACTAACATGGACGAGTAACATCAAAAGATGGACAAGTCAATCTATGTCAGCCTTCATCATCAAAGAAAGAAACAGAGTAGAATGGCGATCTATGGTAGCCAACCTTCGTTGCGAGAAGGCACACGATGATGATGATGATCGTATTATGAATATTTCGCCACCATCGTACCAGAAATATTTCTCCGAATAAATAATCTTGTGCTGCACATTTCAGTCGTTTTACATCAAAAGCCTATAAAAAGATTTTCCATTTTCCCCATGGTACAATTTTGTCTTACAACTGACATAACCCTCTCAACACCTGGATCTTATTCTTCTTATTTGCTTCCTCATCTGCCTTCAGCGTCGAGGGCAGATATAATTTGCGATCCTTTGCTCTTCGGTTCGCCCTGCTGCTGTTTCCTAGTGTTTCTAATAAATACTCCGTCAATCCATCTTCTTCGGCGTCGGCCTTTGGATCTATTGTTCTCGCCATGGAAGGCTCGATGAGTAGTTATTTAAATTTTCTGCCTTATCATGTGACCAAACCATTGTATTTGTTATTTCTTTATGTTCTCTCTGGCGGCTATTCCTAGTTTTTTTTTTTTTGGTCTCAGTTTTTTCATTTCTGATCATCTCTCATGTATTTTCCTGTTGTTAGTCAAACACATTTAATCTCGCTAGTGGCTACTTTTCTTATTGTTCTTGCATCTAAGGTCCAGGTCTGGCTTGGTAGCAGCACAACGTTGGAACGAAGATAACACCTAAATTACTTTACACATTATTTCATAAAAGAAAATATTCTCTCAATTGTTGCGGGACTTCCTGGAGCACAAACACATTAACCCAACAATACCAAACATTTCTACAAAATCTAGGTGTTTTACGCTTCTTATTAGTGAAATAAAAATTCACCCACCTATAAAATAAAGGTGCGTTTCTTCAAATTTTTAATTGATTTTTTTTTAAGCGAAACAAAAACTAACTTTAAAAAAAAATTAAAACGCCTGGACTGCCGGAAAATAAGGGAAAAACAAAACAGTGTTATCTCCTTTCAAATAATACACGGGCAGTGTTTAAACTAGTGGATTAACAATATGTGTGCACACAGTCTCAGTGAGGACAAAATAAATGAAGACGTGATTGAGCGTACTCGTAGAAACGAAACGGAAGAGAAACTAACTTGCTGGACACTTTCCAAGAATACAAGTGACGGTCAGAAAGTTGTACACGTTGCTAAGGAATTGTTATGGCTGACTGGAATGCTGTGTATCTTTCAACGACACATCGATGGATGACAAATGTTCATAAGTTATCACCAGAAAAAAAGCGTAAAAGACGCAGGGCGCCGTCTACAGGTGTTCGTCTGCGCCCCAGGACAATGCGCCAGTTCATGTACCTCGCGACCTTATCGCCCTAACACAGCAATGCGGTTATGACATCACGCCCCAGCCATCATTTCTCTCGGCACCGAATTATAACTTCCTGTTTCCAGACATGAAGCATCCACTTCATTGACGTTTCTCTAACTACTCCGGATTCCCTGACTGAACTGGAGATGTTCGTAGACCAGACAGGGGAGTTCTCAAATAAGGAGAAGTGTATCGCCTTGATAGGGGATTACTTTGAGAAGTACTAAGTTCACACCAATTTTCAAGTACGTGCATTGACTCGTGGCCTTCCCTTCATATTAAAATGCACAATTTTTGGACAGACACTTTTATTTAATGTCCGCCGCATATATAAAATGTTTAACATGTCCCTATGTAAAGAAGGCCGCGTGTAGGCCGAAACGTCCATGTTTTTTGTTTTGTTTTGTGTGTAAAGTTGCCATCATACATTGTAGAAATGTACGACGTTACACCCCACAACTTGCTCCTTGCTGTCAGCTTTACATCAGCAATGCAATTATTGGAATCTTCATTACTTCCCCTTTATATATAAGAAGTATATTTTTCTTTTCTTTCGCCGGGTATTCTCTCTCTCTCTCAAAGACAGAAGAGTTTGTCAATCAACACTGTGCCGACACAATTAGTCGTTGTATGCTGATAACCTCTGTCTTAAGGGACAGAGTAAGAAACACTGACTTGAGGAAGAAACTCGAAATTGAACCAGCCATCGAATACATAAAGAAACAACAGATAAATTGGTTCGGCCACATAACAAGACAGAAAGAACTAACAATGAATCAAAGAGCCATAAACAAAACGCTACGAAAACGTCAGATTAAGAGGAAGACCGAGAAAGAGATGGATAAATGGAATACTAGAGTCACTAGGAGGAATAACATCAGAAGAGGCCAACAGAAGAGCAAAGAATCGCAGATTGTTTCTCCCCTCGACGCCAACGGCAACAGAGGAAGGATAGAAGAAGAAGATGCTGATAACCTAGACCGGCCTTACGCTAAACTTACGGTCTGTTGTTTGATGTGCGGCGGGGATAGTCTGACGACTAACTGTGTGTTTATATGTTCGAAACTGGAGTCAACAACGATGGCCTAACATCATCAAGCGCTATACATTTTTTAAAAATACGACGATCATCATTTTCAAGGGGACGTGAACTTCCGGTATATTGTGGATAGGCGGCGGGAACAATTGAAGGCTTTGCATGAAAAATGTTCCTTGTTGCAGTTTCCTCATATTCCAAGTCCGGCTTGTTGTCGGAGCTACTGAGTCAAGTGCTCTGTGCACGCCGTGAGCTCCGTTTTGATCATGTTTCGATATTCCAATTGTTTACGATGGATGATAATATCGTATGACAGGGAACAGTTGGCTGTGTTCACTTTCTGCTCGATTTCGCCTTATGTCTTTTGGCGTGTGCTGATACTGCTACGATGGGGACTACAGTTACCTTTCTTTGTTTGGGATATGAAATATTAATTTGATGATTACGCTAGCACGGAGGGAGCCGCGATAGCTCAGTAGTTAGTGAGCTGGACTATAAAGGACAAGGGTAGGGTTCGATCCCAACCGACGGCTTCCGGGTTCACCCAGCCTAAATGGGTACCGGATTTTTTTTCTGGTAAAGTAAAGCAGCACGGGCGTAATACTGACCACATTACCCCAAAAATCATGTGCTGAAGGTCTGTAAAATATAGGGTCACTAACACCATATTTCCCTATACGCCACTTGGCGTGACGGGAGTATTTACTTTACTTACGCTGGCACGGGTTGAGCAATTATGGATTTAAATTCGTTTGCAGTGATACCGGGGCCTTCCATAACCAAATAGAGAGAAGATCGGACACCTATGGATGCATGAGTATTTCAGTGATCCTAATGTTACATTATATATATATATATATATATATATATATATATATATATAATATGCACAGCTAGCAAGAATATTTGTTTCTTTCGGCCCAGTCATCCGACTTTATGGCACTACTTCTTATATTCACCTCATTGATCTATCTATACCACCAGGCCAGACTAATTCGTCATTTTCTTCATACATAACCCACCCACCTGTAAGTGGTACAGGAGCAAGTCTTGACTCACTGAACTTGACGCCACGCGACAGAGCTGCTTTCAACTCATTCGATGTATTTTTTGTTGTTGTCGTATCAGATTGCTGTTACATTAACGTTAAATGTATTGTTTTTATTTTTACTCATTAAACTAAACTTTATTACACACAGATATCCTCCGGTTGTATACATTCCTTGTAAGGAGAGCGTCCTTCCGGAAAATGACCTCATACTTCTTGGGATTCCCTAAACCCGAAGTCTAAAATTAGACACGTTACATTTAGTTTCATCTCCCCTTCTCCACGTTTATTGTTGACAGGAACCCTCTTTCAAAGATTTGGTGACGTCGGCGAAAAAAACAAGTTGTTGACGTCTATTGGCCTTCACCTGTGTTTTTAATATGATGTCACTATCTATTTTTAAAATGGAAAATCACTTATACGTTTACAGCTGAGATAAAATGTTAGGTATATTCAAAACACTGTAGTTTTTAATACTATCTACAATAAGTTTCCCATATTAATAATGGAGACTTTGTTTTTCGAAAAGAGTCACTTATTCAAGGAATGGACATTGTTGTGGCAAAAATAGAACAACCTTGAAGGTTCTGACCATCCATAGTAAATTATCAATATTGACCAATCAGAATGTGAATATTTTTAGACTCCTTACTGATTGGTTGTTCAGCTATAGATTATAATTACCAGCTCGGGCTAGTCACGACTCAGACCACAACAAGCCATCATTGCGGTTACGTGAAGAGAACTTTTTTTCAAGAGATTTCAAGGAAATATTGTTTGTATTCATTGATTAACTATTTAATATTTACTATTGTCGCTTCATATACCGGTAAGTTGATTTTAACAAATAATCATTATTTTCAACGGTGCTTGTTTTGATTTTCTTCAGTGTTTTTCCATTGTGAAAAGTAACAGAAAGAGAGAGAGGTATCTGGAAATTCGGGCAAAGTTAAACTGTTTGTATTAGTAGTACTGTATAACAATGCGACGTGAAAGGTAATATAACTTCATAACTAAGCTCTAAATATAGAGATATTACGAAGGCTATATTTTTAACACACCGAAGACGTAGTTTAGACGGGTAAAATGCGACAAAATCAGTAAAAAATGAAACGTTGAAAGGTTGTTTACGTCCCTCATGGATGTGACCTTGTGACCTCGTTCTGACACACGGGGAATTTCCGTACAATGGGCAAGACAATGAATCAGCTGTTCGTGCACTACAGACAAGTCTTTTTACAGCCTGACGACGTCGTCTCATTTGAGAAATGTTAATTGAGTTTAATATTCTTTTATTGCCACTTTTCACATAAAATGTAGTCAGTCACGTGTCTGTGTATTTTGAGTAATATTTCTCTGAGAAATTCTACCAGCTGTAATTGTAAATAAAAGAAAAGGTCAGTGGAGACAAATAAATAATATTATTTATAAATTTATAGTAATAAATGAATATTATTATAATTATAGAGGGAAACTTCCTAGGCGATTTGTCCCATGCATAACACAACTGTCAACTATATATATATATATATATAACTACTATACTATAGCTAACGAAAAAAATAACTAACCTAAGTTTTAAAAAAAAAGATCGTAATTAAAACAAAAAGAACTACAGTTAACTAGTAAGTAAGTAGTGATATTGACATTCATATTGAATAAGTTAATAAGTGAGTAGACTTGTTGTAGAGTGTGTCATTTAATTTAAGTTTAAGAACTGACAAGATTTATATTGTCCACATTCACTATTGTTAGGCAACCGTCCTACCTAGCACCGAATTCTAGAAGGGCAAACAAATCTTATTAAGTGTTTAGTAGAGAATAGAATTACGACAATTAAAAAAAAAAATACTCATTTACAATCTTAAAAATGAATCAGTATAATAAACAATGAATTTAATTATATTATTGCTGATGACAGATGATGCAATGAATTTATTGTGTTCAATACACCTAACCAGCCACTGAAAAGTAGTGACTGGAAGAAAAATAGTCTTCAGTAATTATTATGTGAACAGGGAGAAAAGATTGAAAATTCAAGGGAATGTTTCATAGTAGGAAAATCACACAGCATTTGTTGAGATAGAAAGATGTGGAGAGACATGATGATGATCACCTATGCCAGAAGGCAGGGTACTTGATGATGGTGATGAGTCACTATTGTGACTATTGTCAATTACTTATGACATTAATAGCAGGTTATTGCTAGAAGGGCAAACTAATCCTGAATCCTGTTGGTCGTTGTATGCTTTCATACTTTTAATATGCTCTAAAACTTACATATATTCATTTTATAAGCTGCTCAGATCTTACTCATGTTGATCAAATCCATTCTCACATTTTCTTCTCTTAATTTAAGAAATTGCATCACTCTCTTAACATTAGCTCTCTCCTATCTGAGTGTCTGCCTGCTGTTTCTGATGTGAAAATACAGTTTCATGATATTGGAGAAAACATAACTTCTCACCTAATTAACATAATTAAATTATTTAACTTTCTGAGCAAGAAAACATTTTAGCATTTTTGATTTGTAATTTTAGTCAATGAAATAAAAGTTCAAATAATTTCACTGAATATATTATTATTTATTATTAGTAACAATATAGTACAAAACAATAATAGTAGTTAGTAATATATAATACATGAGCTTGAAATAGTTTTAAATATTAATTTCACAGACCTAGCATTTTCTCTTCTTTTAAATGTTCCATACATTAATTGTTGTGCAATATAGTTTATCATTGTTTCCCTTCACAGCTATTGCTGCTTATTCAACATTTATCCAAATCAGTCAAATCAACACCCAGCTGCCTCAGTAAAGTCCAGGTGTGCCAACACACCTGCAGGAGGTAGCTCATCACAAACTAGTTTGCCATTGTCATCTACACCAATGACTGTTAATTCCTTTAAGGTAAGCAATACCACAAATTATTCTGTTTCAAAAGTCATTACTGTCTATGATTCCACAATTTGATGGTAGGCAGATGATATAAACTGCTGAAACAGTGAGCAAGTGGTGGGGTGTAAGAACATTCAAGGTATAGTGACAGCTTTATAAAAAAGGAACACAACAGAATTCTGACATTTTTACATATATGTGCCTTCTTCAGAGACCGAGAACAACACAAATGGGCAACGGAATAAGAAAGTTGTACTACATCTAGAAAGAGTGGGACAAGTAAATCATGGAGAAATAAAACAAGAGATAAGAAGTGAAATGATAAAACAAAAGGGAGAAGTGCTACATTCATCATCATCATCATGTGCCATACCGGTTGGCGTAGGCGATCATGTCCCTCTACAATCTTCTATCAACAGTACATCGTATCAGTTCTGTTGTTGACTGTTTTCCATGCCATGACACCAAGCTAAGTGCTACATTATAAGAGGATAAAAACTGATAATATAAATTAGTACATAAAAAATAGTAAACTAAGATTTTTAATATTAAATTCATACGAGTTATAACTGAGACACAATCCAAAGGCTCCCAGAGAGTGGATGACCTGAAGTCAAATGAGTGTGGGAGGACTGGTTAGTATTGAGGCAAGATGCCCAGTCTCGAGAGAGAGATTGTAGTCAAATCCCAGCTGCACCAGTTAGGGTTTTTATTTGTGATTTCTCTGTGGCAGCCACCCCAGGTCTCAACAGCAGGGCATGGCTTGTAACGTCATTTACTCATCAATGGAAAAAAATATGAGTACTTCCAAAGATGTTATCTATCTGTGCAACGAGTGACCCGTGTGTACACGGCTGCCGGGGAAAAAGATTAACACAACATACAGTTCCTGTTGTCTAGGGACTTTGCCAGAGGTCAAACTTGTGTACGCAAAAAAAAAAATGTGGACATGAGAAGGGGAAGGGGAAAAAAGCAGTCACGTGATTAGACGAGAGGTTCAATGGGATTGGGAGGTGATAATGTGAGGTGTGTAAGGCAGTCAAGAATTAGATGGGTATCTGCTGGAGATAAAGAAATGTATATTATGGCATGAAAACATGAAAGAGAAATGTATACTATGGCATGAAAACATGAACACACAAAGCCAGACATGCCTCGGACAACAAGGAGATAAATGTGGCATCATGCAGGACTGGTGTAAACACTGTTAGAAGTAATGGCTATAATCTCCAACTTCATAGTGATGATGATACTAAAGAAAACACTTGCATCAAACTTAAAAATACATTAATATTGGGAACTTGGAATGTTACAACTCTTCTGGATGAAAGATATAATTTAATAATAAAAGAAATAGAAGACCATAAAAAGTCATTTTAGGCATGTGCATAAAAAAAAAGTCTGAACCAGCTGCACATAATGAAGTGTAACATTTTTACTATTGATTACAACGTTTGATGGATAAAGTGGGTTGAAATACCATCTAGTAATATTGGGAGATTTTAATGCAAAAGTTAACAGAAAAAACAACACATGAAGAAAGGCATATTGTAGTGTAGCCTGGGACTAGAAATGAAGCAGGAGAGAAGTAAATAACATTCTGCACAGATAACGACTTGGTGATAATGACTTATATGTCCCTGATGGAAAGATCAAAAATAAAAATGATTACATTCTTGTACAAAGGAGATGGAGATCAAGCATAATAGTGCCAAAGTCCTGCCAATGCCTACAGCAACTCAGACGATAAATTGCTTGCTATAAAATTGAAAATAAAACTTAAATATTTTCTTATTAAAGAATCAATTCCTGTTTGAAATGATGTCTGCAAAATAGGCAAAACTTCCAGTAAACTAGTTGATAAATAACATACAAATAATGACAATCAAGTATTTTGGTCATGCCAAATGAGAAGATAATTATTGAAGGCATAGTTCCAGTTAAGCGAGAGAGTTAAAGCAAGACCTAGAGGAGGTGAGTGTGAAATATCTCAAACTAGTATTGACCACTGTAGACAGTATTTTGGACATCTTGTACATGACAGGATAATATCTTAATAAACTATGACCTTGCTATTAGAACATTTACAGCATCTTTTCTCTACAAAATCTTTATGTTTTTGATATTTTCTACCTTCATAAGTATTTGTTTAGAAAAATTTTAAAATTTCAGTTGGTTCATACCATTTTCAATTTTTGCAACATTTGAAATGATTTATGGACATTGATGATAGATTAGGGTTGTGTAATGGTGCATTTCTGTGTTTTAATTCTCATCATCACTTATATCTGCTTGTTGCCCCTGGTAGGGTATTATCTGATCGCAACAATGTTCGTTGCTTTGTCCAATGTGAATGTTTCTTACAGACCATTGTTGCTTGTAATGGGTCATCACATTGCCAATTATGACATGTTTGTGTTTTTGTGCAGATTTCTACCAATGTTGACTGTCAGCATCAATGGCTTTAGATTTTTTACTTTTTAAATTATTTATTGTTATAACTGACGGATAAACACATCTTCTGTCATTAGATACCAACAAAATAATACTATAGAGGCTGTAGCCTGTCACTGGTGTAGGTGTTTATGGTTGTAGACTGAAGGTTTTGACTCGGCCATCATCAGCTGACAGTGTTTGTGATGATCTTATTATTATTCTGTCCACCTAAGCTACTGACTTGTCAAACATATGGTAAGAGAGTATGGCCTAATTAATATATATCTGTAAGGGTCAACATCACTACCTTACTGAAGATTTGTGTTATACAAGCTCAGTTCTGTTATCTTAAGCTGACATTTTGTTATATTATAGTTATCTATCTATCTATTGTCCTTTCGAGCCGAAGACGGCACATAGGGCAGAGCCACAATCTCAAAATCAGAAACCTTGCGTGCCAAAGCGGCACATATTGCAGAGATCACTGCTCTAAAATATATGGCGCTGTTTCATAACAATACTTTTTACAATGACAGCTTGTCAAGCCATCGATCAACCTCCTTAGTCGCCTCATACGACATGCCTGGAAGGTCACAGTGTCACTATTCTTTACTTCCCTCATAATGAGGCCCCGGTAACACACGGGGGATTATATATTAGATATTATAGTTAGCAGACATGTAAATAATTGAGTGAATGAGTGTTATATAAAAAAAAAAAAATAAGCTATAACTAATTGTCTTTTCACAGAAACCCATTTCTTCTATAAGATGGACATGTTTATCCCAAGTCCGGACTATAATATTCCCTTCTCTACAAGTTCTCCATCATCAATCTATGATAGTGAGAGATCACACCAGAGCTCATTTTGTGGAAGTTCCGTGTTTTCAAACCCAAACATGGACTCCGATGAGGTCTATTGTTTAGATGACAATATGGAGGATGGATCTCTGGAGACTTACCTTACACCTGATGTCATGAACAGTTTTAACCAGACCTCGACTTTGAATTCCTCAGCTGAGTTTTCCTGGGCTGGCAAATTAACCCATGATGTTTCTATGCCAGCAGTCAGTGACAGTTTAAGCCCAAATCCAACATTAGCCCAAATAGACATGGAGCCAGACATTTCATTTGTGAATGATATCATAAATGTGGATCAGGATGACAGCAAACTGAGCTATTCTGTCATAGATCTTCTTTGTAGCGACATTAATGATTTCATAAACCAGCCAATTTTTACCAGTGCACCAAGCAACTCACCAGTATCAACTACCAGCTTCCTTTCAGCGATTGCAGACTCCAAGAGAAACTCTGACACAGTCAATGATACAAATTTTGATAAAAAAAGCACAGCTGATGTGGATAGCAGCGTTAAGGCACCTATTGTACCTAATGGTGTTCCTTCAAGAGCAACCAAACCACCGTTGATGGAGTTGCAACAGTGATTAAATCTGATGCTAAGAATCACATACAGATACTGATGATAATCTAAATAAATTGAAAACCCAGTCACCCAACCTTCACAAGCTGTTGAGTACCAAAGATCCCCTAGCGGAGATTAAAACTGAATTTTCTGCAAAGGATGATTATAGTGGAGAGAAAGAAAATAAATGGTCAAATGATATTTCTGCTCAAATTGTGCCCTCATCAAGTGCAGCTAAAAGGACATACGCTGGCATAATTAAGAAAGAGCCAATGTCACCCAAACCTGAGCCAAAATTGGCAATCAAGGATGAGACCATGGAAGAAAAGTGGAAAGACATAGAGCACTTCATGCACAGCCCTGGTGAGCAGTTACGGAAAAAAGCCAGGCATGGTAAGTGACATTTTAAAACAGTGTAATGCTTGTTATTGTACATGTAACTGTGTCATCACTATTAATGTGTTGGGTGCATCATGAATGACAAATCTGATTATTTACAAACACAACAATCTGTGGCTGCCATGGATGATCATTTTCTGAGAAATTTTGTCTGTGACCTGTTTATTTGTTCTGTTGATGGATTTTGTATTGACTATGTCACTGCATTAAGCAGAAATTTAGCAGAAACACTTATTATTGTTATGTGTTAATTTCTCAAGATCATGATCTGTTGTCACCATGTCCTAAAGATTCCATCTAAATTATTACTATAAACATAATCTTTTCTACTTGAGCTGGAAGAAAACCACTAATGATGAAAGGAATCAAACAAGTGCCAGTAGTGAGTTAGTTAAAGAGTATAATTGTAGCCAACACTTTCAAACATTCCAAATTGGTTTTGTAAAATTCACAAGCAAATAGCGACATTGAGTGGCTCTTGCCCTCCGCTTAATGGGCTTGACTTTAATTGCAACATTATTGACCTTCTGAGCCATGGTCGGACTATAGGGCATAAAGTAGTAAAGTAAAGTACCCCTGTCACGCCAAGTGGCGTATAGGGAAATATGGTGTTAGTGACCCTATATTTTACAGACCTTCAGCACATTATTTTTGGGGTAATGTGGTTGGTATTACGCCCGTGCTGCTTTACTTTCCCATAAAACAATTCGGTACCCATTTAAGGCTGGGTGAACCCGGAAATCGTCAGTTGGGATCGAACCCTACCCCTTGTCCTTTATAGTTCAGTTCACTAACCACTGAGTTATCGCGGCTCCCTCTATAGGGCATAGACCCAGATAATTTCACTTTTTCTAAATTTTCTTTCTAGCCGTCTCAATCCATACAGAGATCTTTTATCAAATCTCGCCATTTGTCTCTGTTCTGTGCAAGCATCTTGATTTCGTTGAGGGAGCCGATTTCAGCTGCCTTTGCCTCTCTGATCAGTATTCTTCTCAGTGTCTCACTGGGTCAGCCTCTTTCCTACCTGTTGTTTCCCATTTGAGGGCTTGCTTTGCTATATATAAATATAATAATTAAAAAATCTGGTACTATATGGGCACAAACATCAGATTCCCGAAACAAGAGCTGTGACTGAAAACTCTTTCTGTGTCATTAGGCACCAGTGCTTGCAGTGTTGCCGTAGACCTTTGTATAATTATAGAATGGTGTTATTTTTCACTTTGGGACAATGAACATTTAAAGTTAATGAAAATATCTGTGATGTTTTATATATTGAGCATTCTCCTGCATTTACTTTGTCTTTTTCTGGTTACTTATGTATCATGAACATTTTTATCCATATATATCTTATCTTCCTGTGTGGTACCGGGGCATCATTATGAGGGAAGTAAAGAATAGTGACCTTCCAGGCATGTCGTAAGAGGCGACTAAGGAGGTTGATCGATGGCTTGACAAGCTGTCATTGTATATGTATTATTATGAAAGCACGCCATTTGTCTCTGTTCTGTGCAAGCAACTCTATCTCATTGAGGGAGCCTATTCCTACTGCTCTGCCTCTCTGATCAATGTTCTTCTGTGTCCCTCTGGGTTGGCCTCTTTTCCCTTACCTGTTGTTTCCCACATGAGGGCTTGCTTTGTGTTATTCAGTTATTATCGCTCTTTATCACATGTCCAACATATTACCATCGTCTTTTCTTAATTACTGAAGATATTAGTGGTTGATTGGCGATTTCTCTAATTTCCTCGTTTGTTTTGAGTTCATTCCACGCTATACCAAGTATTTTCCTTAGACATTTATTTTCGAATGCGTTCAACTTTGTTTCTATGTCTCTTGTTTTCCATTTCTTTATTACATACGTAAGGTTGATAGTACATTTGATTTGAATAGTCTAAGTTTTGTGTTTGTGCTGATGAGTTTTGATTTCCACAACTTTTCAAGGCTTCTGAAAGACATTGCTTGCTGCTTTAGCTATTCTGATTCTAATTTCTTTACTTATAACCCTTCCCGATCAATGAGACTTCCAAGATAGATAAAGTGATCGATCTCTTCCACTGGTTTGTTTTCCATGTATATTTGTCATCTGTTGATATCCATATATCACATAGTTACAATAGTCTCACCCCCCCCCCTTTTTGTATACGTAATATTTCCAGGTGGCAGGTGGTATCCTAGAGGTCATGTTTTTCCTACAAGTTCGTTATTAATCGGTTATAACTTGTAAAAACATGCAACACGCACAAATTAAATAACGAATTGGATAAGTCGACATGCGATTTTACTTTGATAATAGATTAGAAAATTATCAAAACATGCAGCAGCATGTGAGCTCAGTTCGTGGAAACGTTCAACAACACAATCACAAGATTGACTTTATCCCTGTACCTGTAACCCAACCGGGTCACGTCACTCAAATCATAGAAGGTTCCCCATTTCCATGTAAACAACAAAACATCATCGGTGATCGATAATATAACAACACCAGTGATCGATAAAGTTATATCAGCCTGGAGGAATAAAACATTTTTATATCAACCAGTGTTTACAGTGATGCATATCTCTAGAAGAAAGTTGCTATAATAATCAAATAATTGTTGCGTTCGGTCATTAATTTATTAATTACCGTTTTTTTTTAAAAAAGACGTGTGCTGGAAGAAAATAGCTTTTTGTGGGAAAGGGGCTGTTGAAATAATTTAAATAAAGAAATGTGTTATTTTTCCTTTGGTTCAAATAATTCGAGCTGGTTCTAAACTAGAAAACGTGTTTTGAAATAACATGGAAATGTCACACGGCGCGGGAGCAAATCTATCTCAGTATCTGGGGTCTCTTGGATTACATGTCTTATCCTTTTAATACTTAGAATTTCATTTGTTTGTCGATGTCAGGATCCAAGTACAACATCCACACCACTCCCGAACTTGTACAAGTTCTGCGGGTTATGTTGTTTCCCACAGTTTTGTGGCGAAGTATTGCAATAATTTGACAGTGACACGGAACATTCTATATAGAAGCCGACACTGAGAGAGCGCGACGTGGGAGCGCGGAATCTTCCCAAGCCCAGCCAGCGACACCAGACCACTTTATCGCTCTTGAAAAGTCATAAAAGTGCAGTGAAGTTATTCAACTCGGGAGTGACGTGAGGTCGGCTAAAATGCTGCACTAACTTTCGGAAATTGGGGTTTTGCTAATGCCGCGTGCCGGCAGAAGGGCGTACATGGGCTGTAGATTCGTCCAGTCGTCTCTGGTTGATCCTGTCCCACTAAAATGAGCCGGGAGTCGGGAGGGCAAAGCATTTAAAGTTAATGGAAAGTAATGGGTGTGGGGGGCACATCTGGCCCGCCAGATATGGCTATTTTCTTGGCCCTTGAAGTGTCCACAGAAACTACAATATTAAAAATCTATAAATAAAAACCAAGTGGTTTCCACTAAAAAAAAAAAAAAAAACCACACAGATCGCTGCCGACAATAAGATCATTGTTATAGTGGCGCTGTATAGCTTTTCTGTCAGTCTGGTGGTGATGCGTGCTAGCATTATTATTTATGGCTATATCATATCATTTGATGATACTTCTAAGTTTAGCCATTAGGTCCTGGTCTTGGCGATGATAATCCGACCCTGGTCAACCTGACTACCACAGGTTTACAGTCTTACATAATTATTATGATAATATAGGGTGTTTATAGTCTCACTACACTTGGTATCTAGGTCAATTTGAAAAATGTTATGACGAATGTGCTCAATGGTAAGTTCACTTGTTGCGACAGTTTTCTTAATGACTTGTCCTGTCTTGGATATCTAAACATTTTCATCATTCACAGCAGGCCTGATCGTGGAGCATCTTCATTTCCAGGTTGACAGTGGAGCACATATTGTGATGACGTCATAAACATTTTTTTTTCAAATTGACCTAGATACCAAGTGTAGTGAGATATAAACACCCTGTAGCATCCAATAGAAATCCTCATGCAGTGATCCAGTCAACTATCTCATAGCTGAGTTATGATTTTTATAATTTTTCAACATAAATATTTATTGAAGGTGGAAAATATATAATTTAAATAACATACTCATGGTTGGAATCACGAAAAAAACAGCACACTTCTAGAATCAACATTCGAAATGGATTTTAGTTTTGTTTATTTCCACAGATTAGGACTTGTAATATAATCAGATCAACTATAAAATAATACATCGGCATCACTTTTTACAGTTGCTACTCTATTATTTTTGGTACATTGAACTGATTGACATCTAGGGCATTCATACACACCTGAAACTTATCATCATCAAGTGCCATTCCTTAGTCTAAGACTCATGGTTCTCTTTTTGTTTTATTCTTTGTCATTGTTTTCCTCTATCTCAGTCTTTCCTTTTGTTTACATTCTGAAAACTTGTACAAGTTATCCTCCTATGGCACCACCAAAGAAAGGTAAACCTGTTTTGTAATACACTTCTAAAGTTCACACATTGGCTTCATCCATCATGTTCTTATGTTGTCCTAAATGTTCTTCTGTCTAACCAACTACACAATCCCTGAATATTGACCTCATTTTTTAAGTTTCTCAAAAGTTCAGAAAGACTAGTCTTGTGCTCATTTATTTCTATAAGTGCATGGTATTACATTTATCAACCATTCCAGAACTTTATTTTTATTTCTATAGAATCTGTGAGCTCAGAACTAATATCAGATGATGATGATGATGACGATGATTCTTCATTATACGGGGACAGAGGTGCATACATAGACAGTGATGACGACTACTCTGACATTGGTAAGTGATCTGGTTATTGTTGCACGATAGCTACCATAAAAATATATAACTTTATGTAAATAGCAATGGTGTTTGGGAGAAGGAGTTTATAGAAGAATGGGGTTGATTTTCATCATTTATTCCTGGACTAATGCATGTCAACTCATAGCTAATCATCTACAAGAACCTGAGAGAAGACTGTACAATCTGGCCAAAGGAAGAGGGAAGACAAACAATACCATACTGAAGTCAAGTATGTTGGTCTGGATGATGGAGAAATGATAGTTTGCTGTAAACCACACTACAGCACTTCTAATGTTCTTGTAATGCCCATTGAAGGATGTACAGTTAAGGGGAGTAGTCACAGTGCTGACATGACACAAGATTTATTATGAATATCGATGGAGACGTGTTTATAAGAGAACAAGCTATATGTGTAGAAAATATAAATATGTTTAAAGGACAGCATTGTTTGTAAATAACAGATACAATTGTAATGGAGTTAATAAGAAAAAATTGCGATTGATACACGTTTATTTGTAGTAAATACTTATTTTGAAAACGTAGAGGGACATAATAAATGTGTCTCAAGAGTTCTTAATGTTATGTAGAATCTGTCTTAACATATGGATTTAAATCATGGACAATAGACAAGAAAATCACTGAGGCTGTAGAAATGTGGTTTTACAGAAGAATGTTGAGAATACCATGAACAGCTAAGAAGAGTAATGAAAATATTCTGAAAGAGGTCAAAGCAAAAAGAGAGCTAATTTCCAATATTAGGAAGAAACAATCATCATTTTTGGCTATGTGATGGGAAGGGAACTGCTGGAATATATTGTGGCTACTGGGAAAATTGAGGGACAAAGAGATAGAGGAAAGGAAAGAGAATGGCTTGGCAGAAGGATCAGCAACAGAAATGATAAATAACTTTCAAGATCAAGAGTTGTGGAGAGACATGATCATCTACTCAAGCAGGCATGGTTCTTGACTATGAATAAATGTGTGTTTATTTCTAAATAAATGATAATGTTAACAGAAATGTATAATATATCATGTTTTTTGTAACTCTTAATCATGAATCTTGATGTTTGTATCTTACTATATTAAAATGTTGATGTTTTTTGAGTTAACATTCTGCTTGATGCTCAAACATTGTTTCATTGATCACAGATGCAGACCTCGCCCACATCTCTCCTAGTGAGTGTGAATCTCTTGTTGCAGTTGGTAAAAAACAGAAGCAGTACTTCTGGCAGTACAATGTCCAATCAAAGGGTCCTAAAGGAACAAGATTGAAACTGTCTGTAGAGTCCTCCTCTGACCCACATGTATTGAATGACTTTGAAGATCCAGTATTTGATGAATGCAACACAGCAATAGCAGGCATCAGGCATGGTGGGAAGGCCAGGAAAGGAGATGGAAATGAGATTACACCAAATCCTAGAAAACTTTTTATGATTGGTCATCAATTGTTGCGACTTAATCGTCAGATCAATGCCTGTCAGTTGGGTAATGATGTGCCAGCGGCTAAGAGAAATGAATCTCGCAAGGAAAAAAATAAATTGGCATCCAGAGCTTGCAGGTTAAAGAAGAAAGCACAGCATGAAGCCAACAAAATTAAACTGTATGGTCTGGAGCAAGAACACAGTAAGTAGTTTTTAATTTCTATAAAAAAAGTCTTATTGCTAGGAAAATACTTCAGCATATAGTAGTATATTATTATTATTCAATACATCAAAAGAAAATAATTCACAATGTGAAATGTAACATGCCTTATTATTATTTGGTGACTTCGGTCTGACAATCTATCTATCTATCTATTGACCTTTCGAGCCGTAACCGGCCCATAGGGCGTAGACCAAGATACACCTTCTCCTATATGAATTTTTGTTCTAGCAGTTTTCTTTTAAAGATATTTTATCAAATCTCGCCATCTGTCTCTGTTCTGTGCAAGCAGTTCTATCTCATTGAGGGAGCCGATTCCTGCTGCTCTTGCCTCTCTCATCAATGTTCTTCTCAGTGTCTCCCTGGGTCTTCCTCTTTTTCTTTTACCTGTTGTTTCCCATATGAGGGCTTGCTTTGCTATTCGATTATTATCTCTTCTCATCACATGTCCAACGTATGACCATCGTCTTTTCTTTATTACTGAAGATATTAGTGGTTGATTGGCGATTTCTCTAATTTCCTCGTTTGTTTTGAATTCGTTCCATTCTATACCAAGTATTTTCCTTAGACATTTATTTTCGAATGCGTTCAACTTTGTTTCTATATCTCTTGTTGTTTTCCAGCTTTCACACGCATACGTAAGGGTTGATAGTACATTTGATTTGAATAGCCTAAGTTTTGTGTTTGTGCTAATGAGTTTTGATTTCCACAACTTTTCAAGGCTTCTGAAAGACATTGCTGCTTTAGCCAGTCTGATTCTAATTTCTTTGCTCGTATCCCCTTCTCGATCAATGTGACTTCCAAGATAGATGAAGTGATCGATCTCTTCTACTGGTTTGTTTTCCATGTATATTTTGTCACTTGTTGGAATTAAACTTTTCATGACTTTAGTCTTTTCATGAAAAGTTTAATTCCAACAAGTGACAAAATACATGATCTGACAATACATGGTAAAAAAACATTAGTTCTTGTTTTCCTGCCGCTAAAAAATACTAAATGAAAGTCAAAGCACTCATTTTATTTACTTGAAAAAAATATTATTAGTACTTCTCAAACAAACTTAAATAACCAGCACTATAACACTTGAAATAAACAACAGAAACATACGATCGAAGTCTTACTGTAATAATTTATCTTGAGTAAGTAGACGTGATAGTGTTTTATTATATTGTTACTGTTATAGGTTCACATTCTCCTGCCTGTCTCTTGATGATGTTTTCAGTCCACATTAGTCTCTAACTAAATATACAGCAATAATTGTTGTTTACAAATATAACACAATGTCAATTTTAAATATCTGAAACAAAATATTGATCCATGGTTGGTTTTGTTGAGAGAAAAAATGTCTAATGTTTGGACACTTTTTTGTACCTTCAGGTCAACTCAATTCAGTTCTACAATTTATTTGGCCACGAATCCGAGAGAAGACCAAGTTCTCTTGGGGCAGACAGACAAATCTGCTTCATCTTCGACGTCTGCAACTCTGACAAATATGTTGGAATCACAGATAAAGGATACTCCTAGTAAGTATGAATTGACATTATATGTGGTCGAAACAGGTAGTCAAGTAACATTTCATGTAGAATTAATGGACATTGGGAAGAAAAATGATGGGTTTTTTTGTGACTGCAATTTTAGAATTCACAGAATCATCATCATTACATATGGAAATAATTCTCTTATTTAATTATCCAGAGCAATTTTTCAACTGAATATGACATAATCTTTCTTTAACGTCTTCCGTTTGCATTTTATTTTGTTTTATCACTTGTAAAGTACAGTAGATTGCTTTATGGCTTTTATTATATACTTAATTGTTGTCTTTGTTTTTTTCATCAGATATTGCCATCGCTGGTCGCACAACAGAGTTTGTCAACAATGTCATAATTAAGGTGGAAAGTGGAGACAACAGTGGTGGTCTGAACATAAAGAGAAATCACAAAACTTGAATTGGTTGGTCTCATCAAGAATGATGGTGTGAGGGTTAAGAATCAAAGTCAGGGTCTCTCTGAAGAGCACTGTAATCATATGAGCTATTCGAGACATTGAGATTGACCGTACCATCAAGCCGAACTTCTACACCTTTATCCATTGATGTACAGCCATTTGTTTTCATGAGGCTGACTTTCGGACTCTTCAGTGGGACTGTATGGACACTGGCTGCCGTTTTTGTGTTTGAAAACAACAAAACTGTTGTATCACCAACACATTGTGTGTCAAATAATGATTTCCACAAAGCTCACTGTCTCCAGACCTGTACATTCTTTGCTATGCCAGGCATTATTGGTAGCAAATTATTTATTGCGGTCCTCCGCACATGCCGTTCCATTCCGAGGCTAAAAATTGCACAGACCTTTGTGTATAATTCCTTCTTTTTATTGTTTAAATTTGAAGTATTCTAGATCTGTGCTGTTTGTGCTATTTCATTTTTTTAATAAAAAAAAAAATACAAAATATATAAATGTACATTAAAAAAACATGGAATTAAAAAAAAAAAAAAATCAAGTTTTAACGTTTCTTCCAATTTTAATAGTGATAGTTTATGATGTGTATGTTATTTAGATAGAAATGTGGAAATTTACTGATGTTCGAAGTTGCAGCCACTGGAAGACAGACTATTTCAGCACAAAAACATGTTACTTTGAATAATAATAATTTCAGTGTTGTAACATATAATTTTGAAAGTTTATCACTTAACAAATAGAGTTTATGTCTAGAGACATTGTATTTCTGCCATTTTCTCATAACATTAATGTGTGCTTCTATTATGTTGTTAAAGAGTTGAAAAAAAAGACCATTGTGTCATATTGTGTTTTATGAATAATAATTATTGTTTGATTCTGTGATAAGAATGTCATAGAAAAGCATATGCTTAATTATTGGCATTATGTATGTATTATACACATATGTTTATTACTCATATTGTACATTAAAAATTCATTTCTTAATATTTGTTTTGAGAGAGCTTGGCAAGTACTTAATCCTGTTGATGGTTACTTGTTATGTTTCCTCGTGTAGAACTGTGTGATCTTGTAGATGTTGCTTGTTGTCTACAAGTTTGTAATTTTGTTGATATTGCTTATTGTGTAAAAGTTGCACAAAGCACATTTCCCGTTGTTGCATGACTTTACCATGGAGGGTGAGAGCATTCCTCAATTCAGAAATATCTACAGTTGTGTTATAAATGATACTTTCCCTTGCCATCAACACTGTCTGGTAACTTTCTTTGATATTTAAAGTAAACAAAATGGCAACCTTGCATAGGCCAGACAAACAGCTAGGCTTGTGTGAATCTGTTGAAGATTTTATGTTTATTTTTTTTAATTAGCTTCTGGTATTTCCTGAGTGGTTTCCTGTTATGTGTTGGTCCACCTCTTCCTTTGTAGTAACTAAAGAAATTTTTTGATAGAGTATTTGGTGAGAGAATACCAATAGAGTTTGTATTCTCGTCATGTGATTGCCAGTCAACTTAATTGATTATGTAAACTTCCACCATTTTGTACTGCCACATTTATGTTGCATCATATGTTCTTGCCATTGAAGTGAATAATGCAACCCAGTAGCTTCACATGAAAATTGTTCACATTGGAGGAAATGAATAACTTCATTTATGTGATTCACTCATTGATACTGCCATTCTCATTAATTTGGTTTATGTGATTCAGTCATTGTATTACTGTCAACCTAATTTCTTTGGTTGATGTAATTCTATCAATGTTATCACCCTCAATGGTAATGCAAATCTTGCTTTACAACGAGATGGCTAACATATTTATATTTTGTCTTCATTTATTTATTCCTTTTTAACACCTTTATGATTTCAACTACTTCACATATGGTGTTTTAATGTATAAAGTCTTGTCATCCTCTTATTACTGATGAAATAATTACTGACCATATTTCCTCTTCTACAGTCAAGGTAGTGGCTTGTCTTCATTCACAATTTCTAAATTACTCTATTTTATGTCTCTATATTGTTGTATTACTTCTAATTTTGCTTTCAAGTCACCCTAATGGTTTATTTCCATTTGTTACAATTCTACATGTAGTTATGTGGCTTCAGCTTTATAAAAGGCTGGTTGTAAGTCTAGCAAAATCTTGTCTAAACTGGTTCAGCTTTTCTGGATAATTTTACTTGCGTACAATTTTTTAATTGTTGAAGTGACAATTGCATTGATAACCAGTGTCCCTCTTCATTATTTTACCACTGGCAATGACGCCTTGTGTCACTAGTCTATGCCAAGCTGCAATATTTGTGCTTTTCAGCCATGTACATCCTTTTTTTGACTTGGGTAGATTTTCAGCATCTTATCAATTCTGCTTGTGCAGCAGCCATTTTGGCTTGCTCTTTTTTATTTTTAACTGCCAGGGGTTCTTTAATGTACACAAAGTGTATATGGGAGTTCCTTTTTTTCACCATTATCCAGGAGTTTCTTTTTTTACGTACCAGAAAACAACAGAAGAGAGGAAGAAATAAATGAAATACTATTTGCAGACGACCAAGTTCTGATACATGAAACAACTGAGGACCTACAAGAACATATCAACAGGCTAAACAACACTTGTAAACAATACAACATGAAGATCAACATAAGCAAAACCGAAGTAATGGCAATAGCGAGAAAGAAAGAAAAACTAAACATCATAATAGATAATACATCTTTGAAGCAAGTAGACAATTTTAAATATCTGGGTAGCACGTTAACACAAGACAATAACCAAGAAACAGAGATAGATATAAGGTGTAACAAAGCAAGCCAAGTTATAGGCCAAGTATCAACACTATTGATAAACAAAGCAATAACTACGGAAGCAAAAAGGGCAATATACAAATCAATTTTTCTACCAACTCTGTGCTATCAGTGCCAGAATTGGACGCTGGACTCTAGAACAATAAGAAAGATAACGACCACCGAAATGAAATGTGTCAGAAGAATGACAGGAAACAGCTTAAGGACAGAGTAAGAAACACTGACCTGAGGAAGAAACTCGAAATTGAACCAGCCATCGAATACATAAAGAAACAACAGATAAATTGGTTCGGCCTCATAACAAGACAGAAAGAACTAACAATGAATCAAAGAGCCATAAACAAACGCTACGAAAACGTCAGATTAAGAGGAAGACCCGAGAAAGAGATGGATAAAGGGAATACTAGAGTCACTAGGAGGAATAACATCAGAAGATGCCAACAGAAGAGCAAAGACTCGCAGATTGTTTCTCCCCTCGACGCCAACGGCAACAGAGGAAGGATAGAAGAAGAAGAAGAAGATCCAGGAGTTGTTATACATTAGATCCCACTACCCAGAGATCGGGAATGTAAAGCCATGAAGAAATTGAGGGATAACCAGTGTAATTTTGGTGTCAACTTTTTGTTTTATACCTGAACATTTGTACACAATTTGTGATACGTTATGTTTTAAGTGTGTCAACTTTTTGTTTTATACCTGAACATTTGTACACAATTTGTCATATGTTAGGTTTTAAGTGTGGCAACTTTTTGTTTTATACCTGAACATTTGTACACAATTTGTCATATGTTAGGTTTTAAGTGTGGCAACTTTTTGTTTTATACCTGAACATTTGTACACAATTTGTCATATGTTAGGTTTTAAGTGTGGCAACTTTTTGTTTTATACCTGAACATTTGTACACAATTTGTGATACGTTATGTTTTAAGTGTGGCAATTTTTTGTTTGAGTTATTAGCTCCCTTGTAGACACTTCCATGTAGTTGTCAGTATTAACATCTATTCCCATCTTGTACATATACCATTTTCAGTCCTTATATATTTTTGTTTCTCAAAGTTATTGATTTTACAGCATAGTGACTACATTGTTGGAGCTGTATTCACCATCTGTGCAATATAATTCATCATTTGTTTAATAAGTGATTATTGTCTCAGAATTGTAATTTTGTGTGTGCATTCTTTTTTATTCTTTGGTCAGTAAAGCAGTCAGTGGCATGTCTTTTAGACCAATAGCAATGAAACTGGTCCATGGCCATCTTTTGCTGGGTGCCTAATATCTGGCCCATACTATTCATCTTTTCTAATACTATCCTCGGCCCTGTTGCCCTTAGTCTGTCTCTTCTTTCTTCTGGAGTTCTGTGCATGGAAAATCTTGTGGATGTTTAGGGTCTTTTCTAAGCATGTAGCCTATACATCATCATCATCATCATCTGCTGCTGGCAGTAGTATAAAATGATTACAATCTCAACACCTTATTTTTTTTATTTCCTCCGGCACTTAAAACTATATGGGAGTACTGAAAGCTTTCATAATTCTTTAATTTGGTTTCCATGTTGTTCTGGATTGATTGACAAAGCTATTCTGCCTCAATTATCCTTTTGTTGATATCTTTGGTGGTTTTCCTGTCATTTTACACAATGTAGCTGTTGTTAGCTTACCTTGGGAAAATATGATTGATGATTAAAATAGATGACATGCTGCAATCATAAGAAAAGAATTTGAAATGAAAATGTAGCAACTTTACTGTAAACATTTCTTTTACAGGATGTAACATAAAATAAAAATGGCTCTATCTGTGATATGAAGATGGATTAATGAAGTCTTGAAGCATGCTTGAGGCTAGCATATGAGATTGTACCTTCTAGTTAGAATTGTTTGAGAACTGTTTTGTATGTACAGATGTTGAGTGAATTAGGTTGTGGTTCATACTGCAATGTTAACATTGTAGAGTGATAGAATATTTTAGTTGCTAGAGTATCCATAAGTACAATATGTTAACATTCAGGAAATCAGGTGGAAAATAAAATTATATATTTCTTGTGTTAAACAACAGATAATGTTTAAGCATGGCTTCAAAATATAGTTTTGTGAAAAAGAATTGTGTTGTGGCCATTGACAGAGTTACATCTTGTATAAATAAGAAATGTATTATTTCAATTTGGATATAGGTTCATGTAAAATATTCATGTTGTTCTCTTGTTACAGACACCACATTGTGATATTATTGATTGTTGTTTTTGAAGATGTTTCAGGCTTTCAAATAAAAATACAATAAAATACAACTGTTTTGTTATTTTTAATACTTTGTGAGCTCTTATTGTTGTATTTTTGAAAGCATTGCTGAAAGTATTTCTGACCACACATGACTTTTCTGTTTATGTTACAAATGATAAGGTTAACCATAGCATCAGATGCCTGACATATTTCACATAGACTCTCTCTCTTCACTTCCTTTTATACCCCTTGGGTGTTGAGGGAGATACAAAGTACTAGTTATAGCTATTCTTGCAGCGTCAACATTGTTATAGCATATGTCATTGGTCCATATTACTCTGGGCTTGCCACAGGCTGAGAGCCACAATAGTTCAGTGGTTAGTGAACTGGACTACAAAAGACAAGAAAAGATTCACCCTGCTTTAAATGGGTACCAGATTTTTTCTGGGAAAGTAAAGTGGCACGGGCTTTACTCCAAAAATCATGGTCACTAACACCTTATTCCCTATACGCCACTTGGTGTGACATGGCTTTTTACTTTACTTACTTTCTTCTATCTCCTTTTAGAATGTTTTGTGTGGTGTAGAAACTTTTGATATTCTTTCCAGGTGAGCAAACCATTTTTGTTGTAGACAACATAGACCACTGAATCAATAATCAACCCTGATAAAACGTAATTTAAAAAAATATCTTCACCAAAAGTTATTTCTCAAGCGAATCACTTCAGAGTAAGAGGTATGTTTACAGCACTCGGGGAAAGGTAAAGGTAAAGCACGCGAGTTTACACCCATATGTGCTCGGCCGCCTATCCAGAAATGTTCGGATATTTCTGTATAGTGTCGCCTCAAGCATCGAAACTCAGATGCGAACCAACATTCCTCACCTTCCCAGGGTAATACCCTGGTACCCATTTCTGCCAACGGCTGGGTCGACCGTGGGGATAATTTTTTTTTTTTCCAACCACGAGTACAATTCACACTGCTACCAGCGGGAATCGAACACAGGTTGTCCGAACGTCGGTAGTCAACTCGGGGGAAAAAAATGACAAATAATCAACAACAGAAAAAAAACAATATATGGTCCGAAGCAGGGTCGAACCCGTAACTCAGTGGCACAGCTCCAAACGCTAGGGAACACGGCCAATTCAGCTAACTAAAGTTTATTTTAGTTGGCTGAGTTGACTGTGTGCTCTAGCATTTGGTTTCTTGTGAGAAGGCGCTGGGCTAAGGGGTACGGGTTCGATCCTGCTTAGGACCATATATTATTATTTTTTCTGTTGATTATTTGTCATTTTTTCTTAGTGCTGTAAACATACCTCTTCCTCTGAAATGTTTTGCTGATCTATCGCCTCGGAAGTTTCCCCCTATAATATTATACATTTATTATTATTTATCTCCAGTTATTTCTCAGCGAATAAGTGATCAGCAAAGACATTTGAAACATTGTCAGGGAGATAACCACTTTGAGGCAGAACACAGGTCCTTCAATTCCAAATGTTGCAGCATAGTTTTCTTTTCCTTTGGTACTAGCCAACCTCACAGTCAATGGTCGAAGCGTGGCAACTTATATTGTCAAAAGGGCCTAAGTGGTATTGTGCAATATGCACACATTTCAGTTCAACACATCTACAGTAGTTTAAAATACCAGCTTTGTCTTCTATTCTTGACGATTGATAATAGCTTGATCAGAATGATTGTTTCTAGAGTGAACTCAGAGAAATAGATTCTTGATTGGTTTGGTTCACTGTTGACCTCTAATGTGCTGTACAGCATTTTTGGCTTCACAAGTGATTGATCACAGTGCAAACTTAAAAGTTAATGTCTGGACATTGTTCCAGATAACAACTGAAGGATACCACCGAACAGGATGGGCAGTAATGTCTATGTCGGCTATTAAATATTCAAATTATATTATCAAAACCTAAAAGAAAATGCAGATGTATCATAAGTTTAAAAACAAACAGGCAGAAAATTAATGTTGATTTACGTAGCTTGTTCATCCGTGGTTGCCCTCCAGACAGCAAATTCCAATGTCTATCACTGCCTGGCCATGATGTCTCCTTGGTGGTAGTTGATCCTTGATATTCCTGGGCTCATTGTTTTTTCTGCCACCCTCTTCCCCATTTTATGGAGGTCGTGCCCTCAATAATTATTCTCTCTATATAACATGTCTTTTGAGTCATCTAAAATAATTTCCTTAGTTGAACTGATTTCAGGAGCACATATTTAGCACCGTATGAGGGTTGTACCTTCATAAGAACAGCAATAATAAAGCTATTGTTTAAAAAAAAGATGTTTGTTTATATCAGAAGCTTTCAGTCAAGCAATATATAGACTTCTTTTGGTAATAAATAATCATATTTTATTAAAATTGAGATCGATAACATTTTCCGAGTCATAATTCTTGCAGCTAGCAGAAGACAGCATGAGCAGCACATAAGAAAACAATGCACAAAAATAATTTTCTTGAATATTCCATTTAAGAAAGATGAATTCTTCACAGACTGAACAGTTTTGGATTGGTGTTCCTCAACATCAGTCACTCAAAGCGTTGGCCACTTTTGTTTTTACTTTTCTAATAAACTCAGTCAATAATGCTTCTTAAACTTGTTCAGCAATGCTGTAGTTAAGAGGATGTAATACCGAGTGATAAAATGCAAATGAAAGATTTTTTTTTATAATTGAGAGTATTAAAGTAGATATAGGTATTGAATACATTCTCATTTTATTAGCAAAAATACAAGAATTGATAAAATGTTGTTGCTTCAAAAAGTTCCAGGGAAGATGATAAACTGGTTTTAGAACATTGTGACATGACAAACATGTTTGGCTTTCTCCACTGAACTATTTCTCTTCTTAACTATTTCCATACGGAAGCTTTTTATCAATGCAACGGCAGAGATTTCAAAGACAACATGTTTCATGACTTTAAGAATCAATCTACATATTTATATTTATCGAACATATTATATATGCGTTTTTAGATAACTGAACAAGGTATTTCACCAATACCAAGATGATAGAAGACATATAAAAAGGTAGGTATTTCACCAATACCAAGATGATAGAAGACATATAAAAAGAATATGGTTTGATGATGGTTCACCCTAATCAAACTGAGAGTGACGCACTATGTGGCGAAACGTACGGAAAGAGTTAAGAGGACTAGGACATCAGCGTAAAAGGTGCTTTCACAATGAAGTTCTTGGGACATATCATATGCCACAAGAACACAGTGAAAGCACCCTGTATGCTGATGACTTAGTCCTCTGACAGACTAATAAAGACACAACCATTAATGCAAGGCTCATCAGTGATCTTGACAGCAAATATTGTCAAGTTCCACTGAACAACCACATCAATAGAATGCATCGAAACCAAACTCCAGCATGTCCGCTCTGTGACCACCAACATGAAACAGTAGAACTTCACCTTTTTGACTGTCCAAAGCTCACTGATATCAGAGCAATACTACCTCCTAAAAGAACTGATAAATGGAACACCTTGTACGGAACTACAAGGAAACTCAGAAATACCTGAAGATATCATTACATGGCATTGGGCCGTAAGCATCAGCTCACAGGCTTTTGGATCCATAACAAGACAAGTAAATATTTTACAAATTTTGAAATTAAAAATTGAAGAGGGTGTGGATGCATTATGTCTCTAGTTTACAGCAAGCCAAGTCTGTCGGTATTCAACACAGGTAGATTTCTAATTTTCTAATTTAACTATTTTTACCTGGGCAGCAAGCAGCCTTTTTGGACCTACTCATTTTTACTTTTAGCCGTCAAGAGTTCTTTAATGTGCAGGGTACTTGGGACCTCCCGTTGTTCAGTTATCTGAGAGAGCTTGGACATGGAGAGTTATTTTTTCATTTCTACCCTTTGTGTGTGCTACTTTGGCCCAAGAGGAACTATTCCTACAACAGCTCAGCTTTAAATTGGGTATGCACGTTTGGTATCGACGTACAAACTACCATCGCAAACAATCAGCAGTAAAACTGCACAAATACTAAATAAAGTGCAAATCAAGCAGTAAATTTGATCTCTGGAGGTATGAGGTCCATTCACATAGCAGCTTCCTATAGAGCTTTTGAAACTGCGTACAATAATGCCAGAAATTGTTTTCTCAGAATAGGAGGAAATAAATATTATCATAGAAGCTATCATGATGTCCTTGAGAAAGATCCACTTTGCAATGGATATGAGATGGAAAGTTGGCTTGCAAGTAATGAGCAAAAATAATTTGTTGAACAACAGAGACTACATCTTGATCTGCAAAGGTTATAGAATGTTGGTGCACTTACGATCTTGGCCTATTCCCCATAATTTGCCCAGCAGGGTTGATTTTATGGTGTATATATTTTTCTCTGATAGTTAACAGTGCACTCTTGTTGAATATATGTTTGGGTGTTTTGCTTGGGCATCTGTTTTCGTATTCTGTAGTCAAAGGCAACATATTCTATGAGATCTATCTTGTGAAGGTGTCTGCTGAAGCCACAGGATCCTTCTCCAAGTTTGAAGATCTTGGTCTGCTCATGCATTATGACCTTGCTTATACTGTCTTGTTCTAGCCAATATTTATGACCTTGCTTATACTGTCTTGTTCTAGCCAATATTTATGACCTAGTTTAATACTATCTTGTTTTAGCCAATATTTATGACCTAGTTTAATACTACATAATAAAACAACTTATAGAATGCCTAAAAGAGATACATCTAGATGACATGGATATACGACTAATATGCAATCTATACTGGGAGCAAACAGCAATAATAAAATATAACAAAGAGTTCTCTACACCCATTGATATAAAAAGAGGAGTAAGACAAGGATGCATCCTATCACCAAGCTTGTTCAATCTATACACTGAGCAAATCTTTAAAAACATCATAGAGATGCCAGGCCTACAAATTAATGGAAAGATAATCAATAACCTAAGATATGCTGACGATACTGTACTACTAGCAGAAAATCCTAAAGACCTACAACAATTACTTAATGAAATAAACACGACAAGCAAAAAATATGGACTAGATATGAATATCAAAAAGACTAAAACTATGATCATAAACAAAGAAAATACTCAAAACCCACAACTGGATATCAAAATTGAAGGAATAGACCTTGAGACAGTTCAGAACTATAACTACCTTGGACATACTATAACCAGTGATGGAAAATGTACAACTGAAATAAACAAAAGAATAGGAATGGCAAAAAGTAATTTTAATGTCATGAAGGACATACTAACATCAAAACAAATAACACCAGAGCTAAAACTAAGAATAGCAAAATGTTACATCTTCTCAATATTCCTATATGGTGCTGAAACATGGACATTAGACAAGAAAACATAACAGAGAATTGAAGCCTTTGAAATGTGGATATATAGAAGAATAGGTAGAATTGGATGGAAGGAAAAGAAAACAAATGACAAAGTCTTAAAACAACTAAAATGAAAAGAGAACTTCTGAACACAATTAGAACAAGACAAATGCGATTCTTAGGCCATGTTAAAAGACACAACAGCCTACTGAAAGTGATCCTGGAGGGGAAAATACAAGGTAAAAGAGGCAGAGGCAGACCAAGATTAACATGGACGAGTAACATCAAAAGATGGACAAATCAACCGATGACAACCTGCACCATCAAAGCAAGAGATAGAGCAAAATGGCGCTCCATGGTAGCCAACCTTCGTTGCGGAGACGGCACTCAATGATGATGATGATGATGAGTTTAATACTACCTTGTTCTAGCCAAAATTTTATGACCTTGCTTATACTGTCTTGATCTAGCCAGGAATATTTTTGACCTTATACTGTCTTGTTCTAGCCAATATTTATGACCTTGCTTATACTGCCTTGTTCTAGCCAATATTTTTTACCTATACTGTCTTGTTCTAGCCAATATTTATGACCTTGTTTATACTGTCTTGTTCTAGCCAATATTTATGACCTTGTTTATACTGTCGTGTTCTAGCCAATATTTATGACCTTGCTTATACTGTCTTGTTCTAGCCAATATTTATGACCTAGTTTAATACTATCTTGTTCTAGCCAATATTTATGACCTAGTTTAATACTATCTTGTTCTAGCCAATATTTTCTGTTCAGTTTTCTCAATTTCAATAGCATGGCTTGTTTCAGGAGTAATTTATTCCTCTGAAGTTCTGGATGGATCCTAAAATGGGACAAATGGATAATGAGAGGTACAAATGTTCTCAAGACCCACAACCATTGTTATAGACTTTATCTCAGGAGAAAATTCACTGTGTCATAATAGGTCACTCAAGAGTGAATACAGTGTTTGCTGTGACCAAAGTCCTATTCTAAATTGACAGGCACATCCAAATATATATAAAAAGGTAGTTGAACCTTGGAGCTTCCGTTTTGTGTCATTTCTTTTCTAGCCTTAGTCGTTGTCAATTTGCATTTCTGATTTTTAAATGCAACTCTTTATCATCTCTGTATATCTGTGGCACATGTTTCCAGATCTTTCTCAGCTGAAGTTGGATTGCTTCATTTAACTATTGTAAAGAATAACAATCATTTTGTTGCAGCAAATACCTTTCATTATCAGTTTAATTATGAAAGAAAAAGTATGTTGTATTTTAGAAAAAGTGCACACTTTTCACACGCACAAAAAACATAACATACAAATGTTATGAAACAAAAGCCGGGATAACTATTATTTATTGTTAAAGTTTACAATGATGCTAAAGTTATATGTTGTGTGGCTACCCTTGTTAAAAAGCTGATAAGATTTTCTCAAATGACACCAAATTAAAAGAAATAAACACCAACGATCTCAAAAAATACATTAAACAAAATAAAACTAAACATAATTTAAAAAAAAAAGTTTTTTCTTATTATTATTAAACTAAAACAAGATATAAGGGAAACAGATTTAATGGCATTAAAAGCAATTTTATTATATTATTCATAAAATTGAAAAATGGATATAATTAGCAATAATACGTCAAATAATTTGCCTCAAAAGAACCCTCTTCGACAGAAAATGACAGGTCAAATTGTTGCTATCAATCATGTTGATATTTATATATTTTCTATTTTTATAATTTCTTATAACTGATTGATTATGAAGAATTAACATCACTGCACTTTGGGCAAATCCATGGGTGTTCAGTTCCCTCTAGCAGAAAATGAATATGACAACTCCTGGGCCGCACTGATTGTACATACATCTTGAGCGTCCTCTCAACTTTGGAAAAATATTTGTTCTCATAGCCTTGAGGGCATCAACTGCAACCATATCTTCAAACAGGTGTGCAACCAATACCACTGTACCACACCTCCTGTCCACAGGACCCACATCAAATATGGCCAGTGTATCCACTCTTTCACCATCATGAACTCCACATAACCAGGACAGTAAGTCCACACCAGCTCCTAAAGTTCAATGGCCTCTACGTATGTCAACCTCTAATACCATCAGCCATACATTGTGAACCTTCCTCAGCATCTTATGAGAAAACTAACATCATTACAGCCCTGCTTATTGAAGTGTCAGTCAACCATCTCATAGCTGTGGACACCACTTTAAGTCTCCACTCTCAAGCTTAAAGCAGTTAGCCAACCATCTCAAAGTTGCAGTCACTGTTTCAATCTCCATTCTCATATCTGGATGTAGTCACCATCTCAGTCTCCATTCCTACATCTGAAGTAGTCACCATATCAGTCTCAATTCCTATATCTTATGTAGTTACCATATCAGTCTCCATTCCTATATCTGATGTAGTCACCATCTCAGTCTCCATTCCTATATCTGATGTAGTCACCATATCAGTCTCCATTCCTATATCTGATGTAGTCACCATCTCAGTCTCCATTCCTATATCTGATGTAGTCACCATATCAGTCTCAATTCCTATATCTGATGTAGTTACCATATCAGTCTCCATTCCTATATCTGATGTAGTCACCATCTCAGTCTCCATTACTATAACTGAAGTAGTCGCCATCTCAGTCTCCATTCCTATATCTGATGTAGTCACCATCTCAGTCTCCATTACTATATCTAGATGTAGTCACCATCTCAGTCTCCATTCCTATATCTGATGTAGTCACCATCTCAGTCTCCATTCCTATATCTGGATGTAGTCACCATATCAGTCTCCATTCCTATATCTGGATGTAGTCACCATCTCAGTCTCCATTCCTATATCTGATGTAGTCACCATATCAGTCTCCATTCCTATATCTGATGTAGTCACCATATCAGTCTCCATTCCTATATCTGGATGTAATCACCATCTCAGTCTCCATTCCTACATCTGATGTAGTCACCATTTCAGTCTCAATTCCTACATCTGATGTAGTCAACATCTCAGTCTCAATTCCTACATCTGATGTAGTCACCATATCAGTCTCCATTCCTATATCTGATGTAGTCACCATATCAGTCTCCATTCCTATATCTGGATGTAATCACCATCTCAGTCTCCATTCCTACATCTGATGTAGTCACCATTTCAGTCTCAATTCCTACATCTGATGTAGTCAACATCTCAGTCTCAATTCCTACATCTGATGTAGTCACCATCTCAGTCTCAATTCCTATATCTGATGTAGTCACCATCTCAGTCCCCATTCCTATATCTGATGTAGTCACCATATCAGTCTCCATTCCTACATCTGAGGTAGTCACCATCTCAGTCTCCATTCCTATATCTGATGTAGTCACCATATCAGTGTCCATTCCTATATCTGATGTTGTCACCATCTCAATCTTCATTCCCATATTTGAGGTAGTTACCATTTTAGTCTCCATTGTCTTACTTTAGGTAGTTGTAGCACATGCCATATGTACTTAACATTTTCTGTTCTGACAACAAACCACAATTGTTTAGTTGTGCACCGAACAACATTCTCAGCAACACTTTTTGATACCACCAACTTGTTTAATTGAGTCCATCCTCTTGTGGTGTACAACTTTACATTCTCTGCCTGGGTAATGGTGACTTTCTCCATGGATCTAGTTCTGAATCTCCTTTCTGTTGACAACTGACTCCACTACAGTGAATCAATCACCTTCTGTTGACAACTGACTCCACTACAGTGAATCAATCACCTTCTCTGCATGTTGTCTTTAGACTTGTCCTCTTGGTGTCCCATCTTGTCACATAGGGGATGTATGGTATTAACCATTATGGATATGTAAATCATTAGCTATAGCCAATACATGTTTGATTGAGATCATATTTTTCTCTCATTCATCCCACACTATGTGACATCTTTCATTCATCCTCATGAGACCCTCTTCCACTGTTGAGCTCCTTTTGGTCCCATTAAATCCTACATGTCCTATTTTGTATTAATCATTCCTGCCCACCGTTTCTTTTCACCATTTTTCACATCAGTGTTTGATTTTAGTGCTCACATTTCTTTTCTATTTAAGAAAGGTATTTGTTGATCTTTGTATATTTTTGTTGTATACCTCATGAAGGCTTTAGCCACAACGCGTTCGTTTGTCTCATCTCTCTATTAGTTATTTTACTTTTGGCTTTGATTGCCAGGAGCCCCAGCATATACATCCTTATTATAACAGGGGTATCTCTTGAGTAACTCAGAAACACACTCCTTTACTCAGACTATGGACTATCCTCTCACTTTGTGTCCCTGGCTGTGATGTTGGCTGGACATAATCAATTCCTATTTGTTCAAAGTGGTATCACAGCTATATTTCTATACTTCAACTGTGAAAGCAAGTGGCATATATTATAATGATATATATATATTTATATTATATGGCACCCATAAAAAATGTACTTACTCTGGCCAATTGTATAAAATGGTCAGCATTATTTTTGATCATTAATTAAAAAAAAAATTAATCATAAAATCTCTGGATAGTGCATTCATGTTGGAAACAGAGTAGAAAGAGTACAATTTCTGACACTTAATGGGAAGCACTACTAATACTGTTTAGTGAAAAGTAAAATATTATTCAAGAAATGTTACAGTGGTGAAAATAAATAATTCAAGTGTGCATGATTATAAAAATACTGTCAAGCTAATAAAAAATAACAAGTAAAATATGTCAAATTTTCTTTGTTCCATAAACCAAATTCAATAGTTCTCAATTTTAATTTTTCATGATAAAAATGGATCACTTTGGTTGTTGCGTTCGCCCAATGACTGAAGTATTCTAGAGTATCGTGGTAGACTAGAATATTCTTCTTCATCATCTGCCCTTACAAGGACATAGTGGGCTTGTCTGTGTTGTATTGTGGTTTGCAGTATAACTATTATATTTGCGCTTTTCGGCCCAAAACATCCGGCCTCAGCAAAACATTTTTGAGTACCGGGTTGTCTTCCCTCTTCGATCCCTGCACACTTGGCCAGACTAGACAGGTTAGTCTGTTACTGGAGGCGCCATGGAGAGGTGGAGAATCAATTTGAAAATTAACATGCAAAAAATGGTGGGATTTTAAAAAAAATTAATGTTGTACACCAAATCCTTTTTTTTTTTTTGCATTCTTTGGTTTTCATGGTTAAATAAAATCATCATAGAATTATTTTGATGTTTTAATACAAAATATGTGTTGAACAGCCAAAAAAAATATAAGAATCTACTAACTTGTCAATCCTTCATAATAAATGTAGCAGATGTAGAAAACTGCATCTGTAATGCTACCTCTTATAATATCATTTTTTTAAAAATGGGATCACCAACGGAGAAAAGTATTAGTGCCCATATTTTTCCCCATGGACATGACATCTTTATAGGCACACAGGGCCTTGTTTTCTATATAACAATGACTACTTTAGTTCAACCTTCAAAGATAACTCTGCTAGCACATTGCGATGCAGATTATTCTGCCACAAGGGTTTCTCAAAATGTCACACAAAATGACATCAAAATTCCCCGCTACTATTGCATGTTTAGCTTCTCCAGCAAGTAAAAAAAACTATCTAATAATAATAATAATTGAATATACCATTCATTGTTGTGTGAAGTTTCACTGCTGACATGTGTTAATTTAGGTTCAGAAAAAAGTTGTAAACAAACTAACCGTGACCGTTGCTGGTAAAAAGTCACAGAGAGAGCTACATATTTAAACATGAGAAAACTACGCTGCAGCGAGATTACAACAATACAAGCTGTAACAACCATATAGGTCACAATTCATTTACATTTTAAACGGTGTCTTGCTTGTGTGTTGTTATTTTTTTTTTAAAGCATTCATTCTTTTTTCCAATAACACAGTATAGGAATACTAGATATCTAGGTCGGGATAATTGTGCACATGTGCCAAAATTACAGATCAGCTGCCATCTAAAAATGCAATTACAAACTATTACAAATTTATTTTATATGATATAAACTAGAATATTTAAGAGGTTAGCATACAACTGTCAAATTAATATAATTAAATTTTGTTTTAAGTGCTTGCAAAAGATGTAACTTAAATAAACATTTAGGAACTATTTTACCTAGTTATAACAATCTTTGATCATCTGTGCGTTGAGCTAAACCAAGGGAAACATCTAAAAATTAGATAACACCCCATGGGCAGTGTGTTCTGTACAAGACTATGCTGCCCTACTCTCCATGAGAAAAAAATTTTTGGTACACATTTTCAGATGCCATGTGAACCTTGAAGATGTGTCAGAGGAAAAAAATATTAGCTAGATTTGGAAGGTGAACCTGGATCAGTAGTCATTAGATGAGTACACTAACCACTAAGCTGTTGCTGAATGTACATAAATTTGAACATATACACTTATCGCTAGCTAGGTTAGTCAATAATAGCTTGTTATGCAAAATGTACATAAATTTGAACATATACACTTATCTCTAGCCATGTTAGTCCATAACAGCTTGTTATGCAAAATGTACATAAATTTGAACATATGCACTTATCTCTACCTACATGTTTTTTTAATGAAATTCCTAGCAGCCTCCAGCAGTAAACCACATTTGTCGGGATATAAGCCTCAAGATTTGTTCTCATCAGTAGCAAAACATCACAAATGTTAACAACAATCTGTTTGCAAATAAAAGAACCTCTGTATTAAAACAAATTAAATGGACACCATTCAACTGCTAACAAAAATTAGCTATCACTGACCCAATTTAAACCAAAAAAAAAAAAAAAATATCACTATCTATTGTCATTTTGAGCTGAAGCCAGCACACGTGTGTCAGACATTCTAGACTCTCCATGTCCAATTATCTTTGCTATTAAACTTCACACTCTGCATAGAACCTACATTGCATTTCATCACATGTTCATTTTCTGGGTGAACCTCTCAAACTTAGGAAGGGAACTCATGCCTGCTGTTTTTGCTTCTCTCCTCAGTGTTTCTCTAAGTTGACCTCTTTTTATTTTATTGTATGTTTCCAATTTGAGGGTCTTGCTTTGTGATTCCCTTATTTTTTCTCATCAAATGACCAACTTACACCTTCCTTTCTTAGAGTCAAGATTTTTGTTCCCACAACTATGGATGCTCCATGATGGCGGCCTGTTAGGCTACCAAACAAGAAGCATGTAGGCAAGAAGAAGAAATCAACCCCCCCATCTTAGGCTAAAGCTGGAAACATATCACTGCCATAAAATGGGGAACCGAGTGGTCTACAGGTAAGACATCAGCCTATGGACAAGAAAGTCAAAGGTTCAAATCCTGCTACAGGTGGTGGGAATCTTTCACTTCAAATCCAAGGTTTCTTCATGGCTCTATCCTCGTCCAGCCTCTGAATAGTGAGATTTGATGCCCACTTGGATAAGAGTGAAAAACAGGAAAAACACGGGATGTGTGCATTTTGAAAAAATTGTATCACTGATAGAAAAAAAAGAGAAACCAAGTGGTAATAATATGATCTACATTTCTAGGGAGAGAGATGAGAGAGTGAGTGCAGACAGATTTGTTTCCCATGGTGTGATAAATGTGCTAACTTGTCCAAACAAATGCACATGAAAATAGTTACACAAATCCCATTCAAAAGGTTATCAACATGGAATGTTTTTTTTACTTAAAATTACAATTACCCAATATAGCTATTAAAAATGGATATTATTGCAGAGAATTAAACTTTACAATAAATAAAATGAGCAATCATACTTATATTAAAATATAATTGACATGAATATCACCACAAATGTTCAATAAAATAATTTTGAGCAAGTCATCGATGATAATAATCATTAACCCCTTCACAGTGGAGCCCAGTTGCTGCTGATGTATATCTAATGACAGTTAATTGTACCACTAATAATATTACACCTGAGATATATCAGGTTTATAGACAATACATGTGAGTGAATGAAAGTAGGTCACATGCAGTAAAGTGATGGCTAGAAAGGTAGACAAAATATATAGTTTGTAAAGTAATTGACACTATGTGTAAGACATTAGGTGTAAAACATGACTCATCTAATGAAGAATCAATGTTTATTACTGCAAATATGTGATGGTTTGGTTATGGAAGGCCTCGGTATCACTACAAACAAATTAAAATCCATAACCGCTCAACCGCCCGTGCCAGCGGAATCATCCGAATTAATATCTCATCTCCCAAACAAAGAAAGGTAACTGTAGTACCCATCGAAACAGTCTCAGCATACGCCATAAGACATACGGCGAAACTGTGCAGAAAGTGAACACAGCCAACTGTTCCCTGTCATACGATATTATCATTCATCGTAAACAATTGGAATATCGAAACATGATCAAAACGGATGAGACCCACAGCTCACAGTGTGCACAGGGCACTTAACTCAGTAGCTCCTGCAACAAGCCGGACTTTGAATATGAGGAAAATGCAACAAGGAGCACTTTTACATAGCCTGCAATTGTTCCAGCCGTCTATCCACCATATACCGGAAGTTCACATCCTCTTGTAAGGTGTGTGCATTTTGGTTTGTCCCAATTCAGTAGCAAATGTTGACACAAAATAGATTCCAATACTGATATGGTATTGTATAACTGTTTTATGTACAATCTGTAAGGTTAGACAAAAGCATTTGAGATGCAATGAAAGAATATTGGTTTCCAAATAAATAAATCTGTAAATCTTTTTAAAATAAAACAATATGTCAAGCAACATAATGAATTTTGTTTTTAAAAATGATAGGACCACAAAATAATCTTTAAGTACGAGGGTCATCCAAAATTGTTGAATTAAATTATTTCTTTCAGAAACTACTTGTTGGATGAACACAAAATGTGCAGTGTAGACACATTAATTTTGAGAAAACAGTTATGTAATTAGAATGCAATGCACCCATCATGAGATACACATATTTATGTCCTATGTGAACCATTTTCAGTATGGCATCACGGAAAAGTTATATTTCCTGTTGATCTTAAAAACTGTGGTTAAGTTGTAAAGCATTCACCATACACATAACATGTTGCTGCAGCCAAGGTCAGAGATAACTTTCTCAACAGCATGGTGCAAACAACAAGACATTATTTTATGTGACTTGTTGGCTCTTATTGCATGTGAAACCCTGCATGAGCAACCATTTTGTGCTTTATTAGTTAAGTAATTGATGTTTCTCCTTTCTTGAAATGATTTAACCACTGTAACACTTACAACTTTCTTGTCCACACACGATCCTCAGATGATTGTGAATCAATTTGTGCTCTAAATTTCAGCTTTCATAAGTTTTGTAGAAAGTCTTCTGCTTCTCTTTTCTCCGGTGTCATTTCATCAAGAAAACTAACGCAGCAAAGCTGTGTGGTGCCAGGTTATTCAACTTTTCAGAAAGTCGTGGGAAACTTAAGAAATGTTTGCTTATACCTTTTATAGCAATACTCAACAGATTTGTTCACTGGGGAACACTGATCCAGGGAAAGAATGTACACAGGTGTCAGTAGAGTATCAAATATACAAAATATTAAATACTATGCAGGGCCATGAGTAAAGCTGCAGAGAACATATAAATATAAAATGGTAATCTGCTCCATACCATTTTATGCTTATTTTATATGTCAGCAGAGCACCGTCCTTTTCTGTTTCATCACTTTGAACAGAGAGTGCATGCAACTATAGCCTGTGGTTGTGGAGGCAGATGTGCAAGCCTTAATCTAAGAGAATTCACCTGTGGGTGCAGCAGTCATCTACCTTGATGAGTCTATTGTTCTGCACAGTCAGTGCTCATGGGCCTTCATTGCAAAGGTCAAAGGAAGAATAGTAATGGAGGAGAGCAGTGCTTTTATGGTAACTACAAGTAGTTTAACCATGGAGATCAAGGCAGAAACTAAAGCGATAGCCTGGTTAGAAACACAACCTTTTACTCAAGTCTGTTTTCTCATGAAAATCAAAAGGGGGGGGGGGGGGGGGGGGGGGGGGGGGGGGGGGGGGGGGGGGGGGGGGGCTGGCCTTGAATACAGTGGTTGGTGTCACTAAAAAGTCAAGAAAGATCTGACTGGGATCTGTTTCATTTTTGTTTCTGGACACTCAGGCGTGAAAGGAAACGAATGAGCTTACAGCTTGGCTGGAATAGCTGCCATGTGTGGTCTCCACATACTGGGGAGGAGCTCAGATCACTTATGTATGTGCTATAAAGATGGTCCATTCACTAAAGCATTATAGCATATCATTAGTGAGAAGGAAACAAAAATCACAAAACTTTCTGGCTGACATAACATTTATATTTAAAATTAGGGGAAGATTGTCAAAAATGGTATTCCACCGGAAAGAGGTTAATGATGAAGGTGGGATTAACAAAATCAAGGATGTCCCGCAACATATCCGCCATTTAATTAATTGACTCATTAACAAATTAACAGCACAATTAACACAAATGTCACATGAATAACATTTCATGAATATGGCCATTAGCAAATGAAATCTGCAATTTCACACAAATATGTACATATGAAAAAAAAATTATAAGTTAAATCAAAATAGGTATTAAATATTTTTTGTTCTGATAAAAAATTGTATTTGTTACCTGGTCTACCAACGTTGGCATTAGTAATAAAATGGGAATTGATCTGAAAGGTCTCACTGCCTGTTTAGGGCAATAAGTAATATCAATGAAATAAAATCATTAAAAGGAAAAGTGAAGAAAGACATAAACCACCAAATGACAATCAAAATTAAACAAACTGGAAGGAGTATACATTTACTACGACAATATCTTAAAATAGATAGTGCTACAGTGGCAAAAGAATCATCACCATTTCATCATTATGGTTCTAGTAAATTTAAACTGCTTCAAGCACTAACCCCTCCAAACCTAAACTGGTTTGTTAGTATTTCAGACATTTTATTATCCAATGAGGAGAATTCATGAGCTTCCAGGCATTGAATGTAAGACGATGAAGACACCTGGGAGTCATGACGCAGGAGGACCCTTCTACTTTAGAGTGTCAAAAAGATGAAGGGGCAAACCATTTTATTCATGGGAAGTAACTTCTGATAATCAGATGACCCCCCCTCTGACTTATTCAGCTTTAGACTGATTCAATAAGTTTTCACAGCTGCTCACTTTTGTGTAGTGCTGTCTTCAGCCACAGCTTATATCTCAAGGTTTCATTTTGAACCTAATCCAACCTATCGTCCTTGTAATTAATTGTAGAAGGAGAGTAGCCCATCACTGATGTGCATACATAAAGAGATTGTCTGGATAGAACAGTTTCCTGTTTCTTCTCCACAAGAGTTCCTATTCTAGACAATGAGATGTGATCCATCACCTGTATTGTGATCACATTGATGGGACTTCTTGCAAATATGAATCAATGATTTGAGGACATTATTGTTTAACTGTATGGGAAGGGGGGGGGGGGGTGTGTTTTTAACTTGTATGAAGGTCTCCATAGTCGCTGCTGATAAAAATTGTTGCCTTGCTTTTACTTTTAGTCAACGGAAAATTACATGTAAAGCAAATATGTATGTGCAGATTTGCCATTATATAAGTGCTATTATTGTAATGAACATGTTTAGTACCTCAATAATTACATAGAAATATATGAAAGTGATGACAATGACATGAAAGTGAATTTGATTTCAAAGATGGGAAATACTTCACTTCTACAGCTTAAGTAAAACCAAATTAAAATCCCACAGCAATTAATGATTAAATATGAACCTATAATATATGTCATCTAACTATATTAAACTAAAGCTCTAAAACAAAATAGACCCTTTAAATCTGTGCACAAACAATATAACACCACCATTTAAAATATACCGAGGTAATAAGTATAAAAGTACATCTGCCCGCATACATATACATGTTAACATTGCAAAATGTGATAAATGCGTATAAATCAAACAGCCTGGATTTGGGGGAGGAGAGAGACACTAAAAGCATCAACTGTGGCTGATTTGATAATTAATATATTGTTAAAAGTTCCACCATTGTAACCACTTCTTATCACCAGATAAGTGGAGTGTTTTTCTAATTCTAGCTTCAAATGGTATTATTTTATGAGCAAACAATAGTAAAAGGGCTGAGAAAATCGGTCAAGTTCCTGTTTTGAGGAAACACTTTAGTGACTCTCATTTATCCTATAAAATAGTGTATGATTATTATGTCAAACATCTTTGCCTGAACAGAAATGTCCAAACTTTTTAGCAGGAGGCCAATGTCTGGGAGTCATGACCAAGGTGGGTTTGCCCCCACTCTTAAAGTGTGAAGAAGCTGAAATGCCAAAAAACTTTGGGGGAGAGAAATCTTCTGATGATCAGATTGTCTCCTGCTGCATTGCTCTGTAAAAAGAGCTCCCTATTACATCTATACTTTTCACATTCTATATTCTATTGTATTTTATTTCATGAAAACTTTGAAACACTTCCTGAATGTCATGGCTAACTTTCTAGCAAACACCATCTAAATCTGTGTTAACTCCAAAGACAAGTATAATTTGCCTTCTTGGTGTACTATTTCTAGCCTTAGTACCCTTACATCATTAATTACAAAGCAACAAACATGGTTATATTTGTATGACATTATCATAAACAAATATTCTATAGAATCAAAGAAAACAACTACAGAACAAAAGTCAAATATTGAACATAAAGATGAATGATTGAATGGTAATGCTGTTTGTTCTTAAAATAATCTACCATCTTTACGTGCAATACTCCACAATCATTCATGTCCCATCATTTTCATGTAAATGAAAGACAAAAATAAAACAACCAACAATTTCTTCCATTAATGTGAGGTACCATTTTTTAAATTACCATATTAGTCCATTCACAAAAGTGTGTTTGATCAGGAAATAATTGACTCTAAACATCAAATGATATCAAGTTTGATATAAAAAATCATGAAGAACTCAACCATTACAGAAGTCCTCATAACATAATTCATCAAAACCCTTGTAAAAATGTAAGAGAGACAGACATACAGAGTTGTAGCAAAATGATAAAGACAGGACTGTTCACAAATTTTCTATATTCTATGTAAATCCCTTACACCAATATACCATACTCTTGGGACAGGTGCATATAGGCCTAAATTTATTGATTACAATTAATACTAATGATTGTTTTGCAACTTTCTTACAATCATAATGATCTGAATGTTTTAAGTAAACTTCATAAATAATGTAAATGAACACAAGCAAAAATAATGTACTGATTTATACTGGCACTTCATCATAAAAATTTGGCATTGTGTGATTTTGATCAGAAAAGGTGAGAATATAATTAATTTCATAATCACAGTTTTTGTGACAAATAATTCAGATTGTAAAAATATGGTGTAACATTTTCAACTCAGGTTAACATTTTAATAATCAGACTCAAAAAAGAGGTGAGAAAAGTATAAGATTGGTGATGTTTGATATATCATAATTGCAAAATAAATAGTAAAAGTACACCGGTGTTTATCTCTACCTCAAGTATTTCTGCGTATACATTTACATAAATATTTTAAAACACATTAATTTATGAGCACCAAAACAATTATTTAGAAATTCACAAATTTAACTTGGGCATAATGAAAGTTAAAACATAAATCATTTACAGTTAAAATGTGTCTTTAAAAATTCATTTTACCATAAAAAAGGACACACCATGCACATCAAAACAAAATAAAATAATGTATATTTTTAAAAACCACAATGTTGAATTTTGCAATTACCCAAGCTTTGGTGATTGGGGGAAAAAAAGAATTAAAATAACACCAGTCTACTGTCTATCCTTTGTAGAAACCCTTTGGAATGGAAGATCTGATATTTTTTATATTTCTGCATTATTTTATTAGCAACCTCATGCTCATATTGCGCCATAATGATTAACTCTTTGCTGCTGTAAGTCTGCACTGTGATAGGCTCGACAGCCATGCACAGCGAGTGCCAGACTCACAACGATGAACAGGCAGAAGAGAGCCATAAGAAAGGCAAATGTCCAAGTGTGCATTGAGACTTCTGGGTAGTCTGCAGGGTAGCCATTGCTCTCAAAGAGGACAAAGCCCAAAGTCCAACCAATGTCTGTTGCTGCAACCTGTAAGAGTATAAATAAACCACACTTCAAGCACCATTTCAACTTTGAAAGCATCGGTGGTGTTGTGTTAAATGTATAGACCATTGTTTTTAATTTCATCAAGCCAGGCTGCCAATGTGTAAAAAAAAATATAAATTGGATGTAATATTTCAAACTCTGAAAATACAACCAGGCTGCTGATGTGTAAAATGTGACAATTAATATTACTGTAAAATGTGACAATTAATATTTACTGTAAAATGTGACAGATGATGTTAAAACTATTTTCATGTTTTTGGTAGATCCAGCTGCTGTGACTAAATTAACTCTAGATTACGGCACTGTAGTAAAAATTACCACATCAAAACACAAATCCTACACCCCCCCCCCCCACCACTTTCCTAATTACCACTTCTGGTGACCCCTGAATGTTGGATTTATTTCCATTGCTGCTGGATTTTTTTTCCCTTTCAATTTCATGATCTCATATAATGTGAAACAAATTTTAAAGAATTAAGTAGATTTTCCTTTTTTTCCTCCCTTGCTGTGACCCGGGAAACTTCCTAGTTCATCAGCTGATATCAAACAACCATTTCTAATGGGAAAATGCAGCGAATAATGCTATGAGGTAGCCGAAAGTACTGATGGACTTATGGCAACCATACCAATAGACACTGTTGCATGTGTGGTTAAATTCAGGTAATAAATCACCCTACGCCAGGAAATCCGAGTCGCTGTGTCTCGCCTAGTAAACACACAGCTGTGTTTCAAAAGTTCAAAGAAAATACTATTTTCACAACTCCTAATGTTACATTTAAGTGGTAGTAATTTTTACTACGCATCGTAAACATGTAAGTCACAGATAGGTATGACAAATAAGGGTTAAAAGTGACAATTCAAGATCTGCAGAACCTTTTGTATTTTTTGTTACCTGTTGAATAAAGTTGATATCTCTCCACGTAGTTTCATTGAAGCCATAGCCATCATGTAAGAGCAAGTCAATGTAGCTGGTCTGCAGACAATAGTTCATGAGGCTTGCCTTCTCAAATGTTGATGTTGGGAACTGTTGAAGCTGAACATATTAACATTACATACATGTTAAGCAAGTTAAATAAATGAAATAGTTGTTACATACATACATACATGTTAAGCAAGTTAAATAAATGAAATAGCTATTACATACATACATACATACATACATACATGTTAAGCAAGTTAAATAAATGAAATAGTTATTACATACATACATACATGTTAAGCAAGTTAAATAAATGAAATAGTTATTACATACATACATACATGTTAAGCAAGTTAAATAAATGAAATAGTTGTTACATACATACATACATGTTAATAAGCCGAAAAAACTTCACAAACATAGACAAGTCAAAGAAAAGAGAAAAAGTAAATCCGCAATCCAGGAAAATTAAGGGCTCTCTGTCTAAGAAACGTATGACACAAGCCGGAGAAAGCCATAGGAGGAGTCCGGGTTGCCGACTCACACTTTTTCTACCAGGAAATCCTCCAGAATTGGCAATTGGAATGTACGTATCCTAAATGAACAGGGAAAAGCTGCCCAGGTAGCAGCGGAAATGAGAAATTACAAAATAGATATTCTGGGAATGTGTGAAACAAGATGGCTAGGAACGGAAAGAATAAAACTAAATACTGGAGAGATGATTTTATCATCAGGAAACCAGGAACACAACATAGTGAAGGGGTAGCTATAATGTTAAAAAGGAAGGCACAGAAGACACTAATAGAATGGGAAGCAGTAGGGCCAAGGCTAATGAGAGCAACATTTAAAACAACCAAAAACAAAATAAAATTACACATTATCCAATGCTATGCACCAACCAACAATAAGGATGATTTAGTTAAAGATGATTTCTATAAACAACTACAATGTCAGATGGATGCAAGACGAGTCAAGGATATTATAATCTTGATGGGAGACCTAAATGCTAAAGAAGGATCAGACAACAGAGGCTTCGAAGAGATTATGGGAAAACATGGACTTGGAGATATAAAACAGAGTGGAGAGATATTTGTGAATTTCTGCGCCCTTAATCAAGTGAGCCTAGGAGGAACGATATTCCAAATAAAAGAATACATAAAGCTATATGGGTGTCACCAGATCATAGAACGGAAAATCAAATTGATCACATATGTATTAATAATAAGTTTAAGTCATCCTTACAGGATGTAAAAGTATATAGATGGGCAGATATAGCTTCAGATCATCATCTTCTGATAGCCAAACTTAAACTTAAACTAAAAAGATATACTACAACGAACAAGGGTAGAAAGTATTTCAATGTAGGGTTTCTTAAAGAACAAGGAATTAAAGATAAATTCGCAGTCACAATATCAAACAAATACAAAGTCCTTCAACAACTAGAAAATACAATAAATAAAGAAGATCATTGGAAACAGGTAAAAGATATATGGAAAGAGACATGCGAAGAAACACTGGGGAAAAGAAAACGCCAGAATAAGGCACGGATGACAGCAGAGACCCTGGATAAAATTAAAGAAAGAAAGAACAAGAAAGCAGACATAAATAAAAGCAAAACAAGAAGTAATAAAGCCAAGACACAGGAAGCTTACACAGAGGTGAACAAAGAGTGAGACGATGCATTAAAAGGGATAAGAGGAAATATATAGATGAACTAGCTAAAGAGGCAGAAGAAGCAGCAAATAAAGGGAATATGAAAGAACTGTACAACAGCACAAAGAAATTAAGTGGAAAATACAAACAGATCAATGCCTTTATTAAAGATAAGAAAGGAAATCTACTTAGTAATATAAGGGAACAAATAAAGAGATGGAAAGAGCACTTTGAAGAACTTTTGAACAGACCCGGCTCAAATAATCCTCCAGATATACTACCAGCAGAAGAAGAGTTACACGTCAACTGTGGAAAACCAAGCAAAGAAGAAATAATGAAAGCCATCAAGCTATTAAAAAATGGTAAAGCCATAGGACCAGATGAAATTCCTTCGGAAGCCATCAAAGCAGATATTAACACCTCTACCAAGATGTTACATAATCTATTAGACAAAATTTGGGAGAGGGAAGAAATACCTAAAGACTGGAAAGAAGGTTATATGATCAAACTACCAAAGAAAGGAAGTTTACAGGAGTGCACAAATTATAGGGGAATTATGCTGCTATCAGTGCCAGGAAAAATATTAAGCAGAATCATTCTGGAGAGACTAAAAGAGGCCATAGAGCAACATTTGAGAGATGAACAAGCAGGTTTTAGGAAGAACAGATCATGTGCTGATCAAATAACTACTCTACGTATAATAGTTGAACAAAGTTTAGAACTAAAATCCCCACTTTATTTTGGATTCTTAGATTACAAAAAGGCATTTGATAGTTTAGACAGCTTTGAAAGTTGCTGAGTCATTACGGAATCCCCATAAAGTTTATTAACCTGATAAAAACAATGTATGAAGGAACAAAATGTAGTGTAGTACATGAAGGACAGCATACAAAAGCATTTGAAATAAGAACAGGAGTAAGGCAGGGATGCCTTCTGTCTCCATTTCTCTTTCTACTGGCCATAGATTGGATTATGAAAATAACTCAAAACAACAGAAATGGAATCCAGTGGTCACTGACCTAGCAACTTGATGATTTAGACTTTGCTGATGACATAGCTCTCCTATCACACAGCCATCAACAGATGCAGGATAAAATGAGCATACTTGATGAGAAATCACAACAGCTAGGACTGAAGATTAATAGAGATAAGAGCAACATTATGAGAATTAATGCAGTTGGCAATAACCAGATAAAATTAGGAGAAATACCTCTACTAGACGTACAATCTTACACATATCTGGGCAGTAATATAAAGAGGGAGGAACAGAATATTATACCAAAATAAGGATATCAAAAGCAAGAGGAGCTTTCTTTGCACTGGGAAACATGGAAATCCAAAGAAATTAGGTTAAATACAAAAATTAAAATTATCAACTCAAATGTTAAGTCGGTCCTATTATATGGTTGTGAAACATGGAGAACAACAAAATTTACAATCATGAGGATGCAGACTTTCAATAATGAATGTTTATGCAGATTATAAAAGGATGGAAATGGCAGGACAAAATCATTAACATAGAATTATGGAAATGTACCAGTCAAACACCAGTGGATAAAGAGATACAGCGAAGACGATGGCGCTGGATAGGACACACACTGCGGAAGCCAACTGAGAGTATTACACAACAGGCCCTTTTTTGGAATCCCGGGGTGGGGGGGGGGGGGGGAGAAGGAGAGAAGAAGACAAAGAGGAAGACCAAAGAATTCTTGGAGAAGACAGATAGAAGCAGAGATGAAGATGATGGGGAAGACATGGAATGATCTTAAAAGAATGGAAAAAAACAGAACGACTTGGAAAATGTTTGTTGAAGACCTATGCTCCACAGGGTGCTAAAAAGGTAGAAGAACAAGAAAAAGTTTAATAACTTCTAAACTTATAAGAAGTGTGCATGCATATTACAAGAATACACAATCTAAACCATGGACAGATGGAATTCTTTAGTGTATCATAATTATTCTACCAACTACCTCTTCTTTTTTTTTTTTTTCGTTCGTCAACTTTGACCTCTGATGAAGTCCCTAGAAACTAGGAACTGAATTTTGTGTGTTAATCTGTTTTTTGCTGGCAGCCATGTGCACAGGGGTCCCTCGCCATACATGCAGATAACTCTGTCTCGTCTCTATGTCCATGAGTAATTGACGTTTCAAGCTGGCCTCCTTGTTGAGACCAGGGGTGGTTGCCACAGAGAGAAATCTTAAATAAAAATCCCAATTGGTGCAGTCGGGATATTTGAACCCACGACCTCTTTGTCTTAAGGCCAGCGTCTTGCCTCAAGACCAACCAGTCCCCTCTCCTCCTTTTAGTGCTCACCTGTTAAGTTGGCGTGGATGAGCTGCGCCGTTAATTTAACGCAATGCCGTGACATCTGCGACTTTCGCCCAACATATCATCTTCGGCATGGATGAGTAGATTTGCTTAACAATCTTTGCATGGACAGCAACCATTTTGGGCCTACTTTAAAAATTTTTAACTACCAAGAGTTCTTGAATGTGCGTGAATGCACATGGAACTTCCTGTTTTTCACTATTAGCCAACAGAACTAGACATTGGATCTCACTATCTAGGGACCAGGGTTAAGCCATAAAGAAAAGATGGATTTCATTTTTGAAAAATTCCCACCACCTGTGGTGAAGATTGAAACTGCAACCCCCTTGTCTGGGCTGGTATCTCCCCTCCCCACAAACTATAATACCATTGAAGCAAAAAATGAATTGTCTGGGTCAGTGCTCAGCTGTGTGACTCATGCATGCTGCTCATTGTGGTGAGTTTTCATTGATCAACTGTCTTCTAGGGTTGCCTTTTCCTCCTTTCCCCAATGACTTAGCGTTAATGTTCTATAGTGAAAGCTGGAAGTGATCACGTTACATGTTTAAATCAATTATTTTATTTTATTTGTATGACCCAGTACTTGTATATCTCACAACTCTTATCCTTGTATCATTTCTGATCCAGTATCCTATTCATATTCCATATCCTCTTTTATTACTTGTAATGAGTTTGGCAAGAAATGACAGATTACACACAGGAGCTATTATGACTTCTCTAGATCAGTTCCCTAAACAATTGTCTGGTGCATATTTTTTCTGGTGTCTCAAATACTGGTATTCTAGTCTGTTAATTTTGTAGCAGGGTTTTTTCTAGTTCCACATCATTAATTGCTATAGAAGTATACAGAGCTTGAAATCTCTCAGTGCTACAGAAGTATACAGAATTTGAAATCTCTGAATGATACAGAAGTATACAGATTTGAAATCTCTGAGTGCTACAGAAGTATACAGAGCTTGAAATCTCTCAGCACTACAGAAGTGTACAGAGCTTGAAATCTCGGAGCCATACAGAAGTGTACATAGTTTGAAATCTCTAAGTGCTACAGAAGTATGAAGTGTTTGTAATTTCTTAAAGATACAGGCCTTATCATCTGGAGATTATGGTAATTAGTGCCTTTCCACTCCTCCTAATTCTCCATAACCTGACGCCCACACAGATACAAAGAAAACAGAGGCAAATAGTGTCAAAACATATGAAATATATGAAAAGGTAAGTTAGCAATATATCACTTGTTTTGTCCTCATTAACTTTAAAAATGACATTTGCTGCATTATGTCATAGCTTACAGCCTGACATGTCTGATCCTTCACATCAAATAGATAGGATTTGCTTTCCCTCTTAAATCTCACTTCACTGGGTAAGTCTGAAGAGCCATTTCTAGGTAGGTGGGGGTGTGTGTGTGTGTGTGTGTGTGAGAGAGAGAGAGAGAGAGAGAGGAAAGGGGGAGAAGGGGATATGACTATGGTGTCTTGGTTAGGTTTGTTTCACTGACCCAGGTACCAGCAGTTAACAGCTATGGTGAGTCATAACAACTCATTTGCACACTTATCTCAGATCAAAGCAACTCATCTCAGTGTTTATGGACTGTTGTTTGATATGATAAGGATAATCTGTGACCACCACTAACTCATTTGCTGTATATGTGTCCATTGAACATGAGACTTGATAGAATTTCAAAGCACAGATCTCCTCACCAGCAAATCCTGCAGTAATAAACTGCTTCACAAGTCCTTCCCCATTCTCCTTGTAGCTCTCCAGAATTTGGACAACACTCCTCTTGACAGGGATAGTGAAAGGTTCAGATTTCTATGAGTTGGTGACACTTCCTTAGGCTATAGCCTATGACACTAGTTATAAGGAAGAAATGTCTTTGTCAGGCCTGGGCTTCTCTGTCATTCAAATATTAGATATGCCAACTCTTCCCATAAAGAAATATAATATGATATAGAGATATTTAAATGATCACAATTAAATTGTAAGAATCAGTAAAGTGAACCAAGTCACATTATGATCGTGACCCTTCCTGCGCTGTTAGACATTGCATAGGGCTTCTGTATCCTGATGTTTCTCATAGAAGAGCCTGTTTTGAAATTCTCTTGTTGTCTCTTCTCAGCAAATATCAGACATATGTCCATCTTCGCTTCCTAACTGCAGATGAGATTGGTGGTTGCATAGTAATGTCTCTTATTTCTATATTAGTCTTGATTGAATTCACTCCAATGTACACAGAGTAATCTTTTTAGGCATTTGTCTTAAATTATGATATTATTAATCATATTATGATACCTCTGCCCAATTGCTGTTGCAAATTTTTTTAACTGCAATCAGAAAATCTGGATAGGAAAAGGTACTGGTGTTCGGTGATGACATGTTCAGGAAGTCCGTAGCATAGTAGAAGTTGGAGAAAGCCTGATAAGAGAAAATCAGCACAGTAACAAGTAAGTATTGGTGCTACTGAAGTCTCAAAACATTTTAACTTATAAATGTGTACCAAAAAATACATATCACTTTATGTGTACAAGAAATACATATCACTTTATGTGTACAAGAAATACATATCACTTTACATTAACAGTTACTTTTGATAGTTTGCACAATTACAAAATTAGCTATCTATAGTCTTTTTGTTTGTAATGAAAACCTTTCTTATGCCACACAATTAGCTCAAATGTTGTTAATAAAACATATCTCTGTATCTTCTTCCTCACAAATGGTATAGGAGGCAGAGACATCCTCTAAAGGCAACAAGAAAATATCTCCACCTTGCTCAGCATATTAACATGCATCACAGGGTGCCCCAAGTCAGGCTCATGTCTTTACTAACCTCCACAAGGGTGTCTTTAGCCTGTCTGTGGTGTTTCTTGAGTACATTGATTCGCTGTTCTTGTAATAGTTCTAGCATCTCTTCTGAGTAACCCATCCAGCTCCAGTATCTGCCAGCTATCATTGCATACATTTCTCCTTCACTGTTATTTTTATTTCATTTTACTGTTCCACTTTCATCATCGCTACCTAATTCCTTAGTTCTCTCCTTTGAAAGCCCCTGAGGAAGCAACATGAGTAGTTCACAATCTTGCCCGTCCTGCCAGTTTATGGGTTGTTTGAATACCTTCCCCTTCTAAATCTTTGATGACATGAATCAAATTTCATTTTGTCTACCACAATGTCTTCTGCTTTTCACGGTTCCCAGCAAGATGGTTTTGGCCAAGTTATCTTGTGACAAGTTTATACCAAAGCCATTTCTTTATTTTATCACAATCTGTACATGTTTTTCCTGATGATTTTACAAACTTTTTCTTCTGTGATATGGTCTATTTATGAGATGCCTAGATGTTATCCCCCCACCCACTTACATAGCTTCAATAAGAACTGTTACAAAATACAGGGATTGAGTTTTTTAAAGTAAATATGTAGCCTAACTGGCTCTTGATTTAACTGCCTTCAAATCAGTGCCATTGTGCTGGTCTCCACTAATTCCAGTCAAGGATGAAAGCATCTTTGGCAAACACTTTTTATTGTCCTCATTTGTCCATCACACAGAGCACAGGGCCATTGTCATCATACAGGAAACAGTTGCTGGTGCAAGTTCACATTTTGTCTTCCTGGGACAAACTTACAAACCAGACATCAAGGTGAAGGACACAATCAGCACAGGCATGACATTGGACTTCACTTGACTCTTCTTCAGATGAGCAAATAAGGTCCTTAGCAACTTTCAGGGTATCTGCTTTGCTTCCAAGTCATACCTAGACACCTTGTTTTCATGAAAACATAGTCTCAGCTTTGGCACAAACATTGATACATAGCTGTCATGTGAATTGTTTTCAGTCCACTTCACTGCTTGTTATAATTTCCTGGGGGACAATTTTTAAACAGCCAACACACACATAAACACAATAAAAAATGAAAGCACAATACACTATAATTGTAGGTCATATACTGAATACCCCATATATGAATTTATTTACGAAACACATAACTCTTGTAACATACTCTCTAACCATGACTAATTTCATCAGCCTCCACCAACTTACCTCAAGGAAGATTTACAAGACATTGGAGATTAAGGCATGGAGTTTTATTTCTCTATGATGAGGTTTACTACTGGATCTACATGTTCAAAAATGTTCTTTCTAGTATCTGGATTGTCATCTAGAACTTCAATCTTCTTTAGTTGGTTCCAAACATTGACCTGTATTGCAGCAAAAGCCAATCTGGCAGCTTTACCACCTATAAACAAATATATAACAGCTCCGCTTTGACTGGCATAATATCACCTCTTGCCATAAGATCAAGTATTTGTTTTTCCTTAATAAATGTGTTCAGGCTAAATAGAGAAACTTACATAAAAGACACCATTCACTTTTGGCTGGTAGATATTATTGAACGAGCATGAGTCGTTATATAGACAAACTGATCTGTTGAACAGAGTTCTATTCAAAAAGTCACTGCATTCTTTGCCGTTGCTAAGGCCCATGAATGTGTAGTTATCCTGTGTTGTGAAAAGACAAATGCAAAACAAAAATTATATCTAAGCTAATTTTATATATATATATATATATATATATATATATATATATATATATATATATATATATATATATATATATATATATATAGATAGATAGATAGAGATAGAGAGAGAGAATCTATCTTAAATAATTTTAGTATGAATGCAGACAGTTCTTGTAGTTTACTGTGTACGTAGAGTCTGATCAGTGCTCTCAACTGTCCAATCCTCTTTGAAGCAAAACAGACTCCCAATTTTCAATCTTGGATTGCACTCTCCTAAAATCACTTTCCACCATCCAAACACAATCATTAGGAAACACTTTGATAATCTTTCTTGACAAGCTCTAAACTTTCATCACAGGTGCTCTCAAAGAATGTTATCTTTTGTACTGCTGCCATGGATTCATGAGTCACCAACATTGTAGATCTACACTAGTTCTTGCAGGTTTACAAATGAACTATCCATGGACCTGCACAATTGGGGCCTCTCAAAGCACAGAAAAAAAGAGCCTGACACAACTACTGATTTTATGAAGCTGTCTCAGAGAACCAAGCAGCTTAGCGTTAGCACCTCTATCTCTCCACCCACTTTCTGATTTGTGTAGCTATTGTTTCATCTCTCACTCTTGACACAAATGAATGACCATCTCAAGACCAGTCAGTAGATCCAGCTACCACATCATCTCAAGACCAGTCAGTAGATCCAGCTACAATGTCATCTCAAGACCAGTCAGTAGATCCAGCTACCACATCATCTCAAGACCAGTCAGTAGATCCAGCTACCACATCATCTCAAGACCAGTCAGTAGATCCAGCTACCACATCATCTCAAGACCAGTGAGTAGATCCAGCTACCACATCATCTCAAGACCAGTGAGTAGATCCAGCTACCACATCATCTCAAGACCAGTCAGTAGATCCAGCTACCACATCATCTCAAGACCAGTGAGTAGATCCAGCTACAATGTCATCTCAAGACCAGTGAGTAGATCCAGCTACCACATCATCTCAAGACCAGTCAGTAGATCCAGCTACCACATCATCTCAAGACCAGTCAGTAGATCCAGCTACAATGTCATCTCAAGACCAGTCAGTAGATCCAGCTACCATGTCAACTCAAGACCAGTCAGTAGATCCAGCTACCACATCATCTCAAGACCAGTCAGTAGATCCAGCTACCACATCATCTCAAGACCAGTCAGTAGATCCAGCTACAATGTCATCTCAAGACCAGTCAGTAGATCCAGCTACCATGTCAACTCAAGACCAGTCAGTAGATCCAGGAGGTATTCTCCCACCAAAAGGACATACAACAGCTGATCAACATCAAGGCCTGTTCTCTCATTAAACTATTCTCTACATTTCCTTTCAAGGGTAAAGATGACTTGCTGATTAGTTCATCATTATCATATCTTACTAAGTCACCTCTACTCTTTGATGATGGATGGTATCAACTGAAACTATCATTCAAACAGACTCCCAAACTAAGTCATCCATAATCTCTCTTATTCTAATCTTCAATACCCTGATATTGACAATGTGGATGTCTCCAGTCTTCATATACTTTGACATAGTTAAATCATGACTAGATTTGATTTTACACTAATCCAAGCATGTACATCTTATCACCATGACTAATGTAATTTTACCATTACTAACATAATTATACCATGACTAACGTAATTCTACCATCACTAACGTAATTATGCCGTGACTAATGTAATTCTGCCATCACTAATGTAATTCTACCATGACTTACATAAATCTACTCTGACTAATGTATTCTACCATCACTAATGTAATTCTACTACCATGACTAATGTAATTTTACCATCACTATTGTCATTCTACCATGACTAATGTAATTTTACCATCACTATTGTCATTCAAGGATTCAATAGATACAGTAATGCGTGAAGAACAGGCTGGGTTTAGAAAAGGGAGAAGCTGTCTTGACCACATTTTCACTCTACGACTTATATTGGAGGAACACATTGAAAAGCAAAAACCTTTTGTACTTAACTTCATCGACTTCAAAAAAGCATTTGATAGTATTCATAGAGATTCTTTGTGGAAAATTCTGAAGCAATATGGCTTACCATCAAAAATCATAAATATTATCAAAGACATGTATGATGGTTACACATGTGCAGTTCGAACAGAGGAAGGACTGAGCGAATGTTTCCCAATAGAAACTGGGGTTAAACAAGGATGTATTTTATCGCCCTTGTTATTTGGAATTGTTATGGACTTCATAATGAAGAAATGCTGCACTGGTAATAAAGGCATCGAATGGATACAAGGAGACCATTTGGAGGACCTGGACTTTGCTGATGACATAGTTCTCATCAGCAATCAGATAAAAACGATGCAGGAAAACACAAATGAACTATCATCAATAGCCAGCAAAATTGGGCTTGAGGTCAATCATGAAAAGACTAAAGTCATGAAAAGTTTAATTCCAACAAGTGACAAAATATACATGGAAAACAAACCAGTAGAAGAGATCGATCACTTCATCTATCTTGGAAGTCACATTGATCGAGAAGGGGATACGAGCAAAGAAATTAGAATCAGACTGGCTAAAGCAGCAATGTCTTTCAGAAGCCTTGAAAAGTTGTGGAAATCAAAACTCATTAGCACAAACACAAAACTTAGGCTATTCAAATCAAATGTACTATCAACCCTTACGTATGCGTGTGAAAGCTGGAAAACAACAAGAGATATAGAAACAAAGTTGAACGCATTCGAAAATAAATGTCTAAGGAAAATACTTGGTATAGAATGGAACGAATTCAAAACAAACGAGGAAATTAGAGAAATCGCCAATCAACCACTAATATCTTCAGTAATAAAGAAAAGACGATGGTCATACGTTGGACATGTGATGAGAAGAGATAATAATCGAATAGCAAAGCAAGCCCTCATATGGGAAACAACAGGTAAAAGAAAAAGAGGAAGACCCAGGGAGACACTGAGAAGAACATTGATGAGAGAGGCAAGAGCAGCAGGAATCGGCTCCCTCAATGAGATAGAACTGCTTGCACAGAACAGAGACAGATGGCGAGATTTGATAAAATATCTTTAAAAGAAAACTGCTAGAACAAAAATTCATATAGGAGAAGGTGTATCTTGGTCTACGCCCTATGGGCCGGTTACGGCTCGAAAGGTCAATAGATAGATTGTCATTCTACCATGACTAATGTAATTTTACCATCACTATTGTCATTCTACCATGACTAATGTAATTTTACCATCACTATTATCATTCTACCATGACTAATGTAATTTTACCATCACTATTGTCATTCTACCATCACTATTGTCATTCTACCATGACTAATGTAATTTTACCATCACTATTGTCATTCTACCATGACTAATATAATTTTACCATCACTATTGTCATTCTACCATGACTAATGTAATTTTACCATCACTATTGTCATTCTACCATGACTAATGTAATTTTACCATCACTATTGTCATTCTACCATGACTAATGTAATTTTACCATCACTATTGTCATTCTACCATGACTAATGTAATTTTACCATCACTATTATCATACTACAGTCACTAATGTAATTCTAGTGAAGCTCAAGACTATTAGCACATTTGACTGAATATGTCCAATCATTCACAATCTATGCCAGGCATTGTAAGAACATTCAGGCTATAATGAATCACTGACAGGATCAACTGAAGGTGTAAAAGAATAAGTAGCCATAATTTGGGTGCTACTAGCCCTCACTAGCATTATGATATGCGCAACTCAAAATGATACATGTAAGACAGGAAGTTGCATCAATTGCTCACTGCAACCAACATTTATTGTGTCTTTCTCAAATTTACTCGATGACTACTAAAGGAATAAATAGCTCTCTTCATCATCATCATGTGCCATACCGGTTGCCGATCATGTCCTGCCACAATCTTCATTGTCTTCCACAATCTACATTGCATCGTATCAGTTCTGTTGTTGACTGTTTTCCATGCCATGACACCAAGCTATCCAGTATTTTCTCGCTTTGTCGTCTGCGATCTCTCTTTTCTTTTATTTTATCAGTTGTAACCAAGTATTCCAACTTTCCTCTTCTCATGATGTGCTTGAAAAATGTTGATTGTTTCTTTCTGATGTTTTTTAGGAACTCCCTTTTTGTGTTGGCCTCTGAGAATTTCCTCATTGTTCTTTTTAGCTGTCCAGGGAACTTTTCAATACTCTTCTGAGACGTCCATCTCTGTGGCCTCTAATTGTCTTTTCATTTTCATTTGTTTGTCTATTGTCCATGATTCTCTTTCATAGGTCAGAATTGGTTCTATGTAGCACCAATGAACTCTCTTTCTTACTTCTATTGACATAGATTTGTTGCATAAGATAGTTTTCATTTTCTGAAATGCATTTTGGCCTGAGCTATTCTGCTTTTTATTTCCGTGGTGCATCTCCCATCTGATGTTATTATCAGTGGTGGCCAACTTGAGGTTGCCCGAGGGCCGGATTAAAGCCAAGGCCAAGACCCGCGGGCCACACTTAAGAATATCGTTAAAAATGACAGTAGGGACCTATGCGATATAGTAATATATAAATAATGCTTGCACTTTGACTACATATTTGATTTGTAACAAATCCATTAATTATTCATTTAAAATTACCTTTAATGTCTCAGTGCGACGATTGTGACTTGTCACAGCTTTCAACCAGAGATTTGAAGTCCACTTCCATTTTTGACGTGGCGATTCGGAGAGTATGGGACAATGTCGAATCGGTCATTCTGTTCCTGGTCTTAGATTTAATTAACTTCATGGAAGAGAATGTTGTCTCGCAGAGATATGTGCTGCCGAATATAGAGCACATCTTTAGTGCCCATTTTCTCAGACACGGGTAACGTTCATTTGGTAGCAATTTCCAGAAGTCAGCTCCTAATGCCTTTACAGTACTGAGGAAGGGGTCACACTGAAGGTCACACAACTCTAGTTGAAGATCTGATGGCTGGCACTCCACTGTGCACTTAATTGGGTTATTAAAAAGTTCCGTTTGCGGACGAAACATTTCAAAATCTTGAAATCGTCGATCAAATTCACAAATCAAATGTTCAATGTCAGCTGCGTACTTACTGAAGTTTGCACTTTCTATCTCTGACAACAACTGCTTACAACTTGAAAAATGGAACAGATCATTTTTTTGCAAAGAAAGTCTAAATAGATTCAGCTTCTTTTTAAAACCATCAACATATCCCATCAATTGAAAAATGGTTTGCTTTTCCCTTGTAGCTGCAAATTCAATATGTTCAAATGTTGTGTGATGTCTGTGAGATATGCCAGATTATGAAGGAAATTAATGTCTTTGAGTGCATGTTGAAGATCAATGGAGCATGGTAAGTTCTCTCGCAGGAAGTCATAAATGTCATTCTTCAGTTCAAAAAATATTATTAAACATTTCCCTCGACTAAGCCATCTTACTTCTGTATAAAGCAGGAGATCACCGTAGCTAGAATCTACTTCCTCTAAAAATGATAAAAACTTCCTGTGATTTAAAGACTGGTGTCCTCCTCTTATCAAATTTGTTATTTTCACAACAGTAGCCATGGTGTCTTTTAGATTTATGGACTTTGCACAAAGGGCCTCTTGATGAATTATGCAATGCAATGTAGGTACGTTAATTTTGTTTTGCTTTAGAAGTCCAACAAAACCAGTATTTGAACCAATAAAAGCTTTGCAACCATCAGTACACACTGCAGACAACTTTCCAAAACCACCTACTTCATCTACGGCACTATGAACTGCAGAAAATATGTCTGTCCCTCTACAAGTGTCATGCAAAGAGCAAACTTTCAACAATTCTTCAATAACAGTAAAATCCTCCTGGATAACTTTAACAAAAATAAGAAGCTGGCAAGTGTCAGTGATGTCAGTACTTTCATCAATCGCGAGCGAAAAATATGAGCAGTTTTCAATACAAGATTTTAAACTTTGAGACAGTTGCAGACTGATGTCTTCTGGCTACAGTTTGTTTTGAAAGAGGCACAGATTCAAATTCTTTGGCTATTTTTTCTTGACCGAATGCCTTTGCCATTTGAATTGCACATTTCTTCACAAAATTTCCGTCAGTAAAGGGTTTTTTAGATTTTGCAAGCTCATAGGTAACTGTATATGATGCAATGATCGATGACTCTTTAATTTTATTGCCCTTTGTATACATACTTTGCTGTTGATTCAACTTTGTCTTCAGCTGTTCAACCAAAAGCTTCCTAGCTTCAATGCTATGTTTCTCATACATGTTTTGATGATGTGTGGCATAGTGCCGTTTTAAATTATATTCCTTCAAAACGGCTAACACTTGAACGCAAATTAAGCACTGAGGTTTACTATCCTTATTGAAGATGAACAAATAATCTAATTCCCATTCAGGTTTAAATATGCGATTTTCACAATCAACTTTTCTACGTTTTAACATGATTTAATACAAAATCTCACATCAAAGTTAAAAGTCACAGAATGTTGGTCCACTATCGAAAATAAGTCCAGATTTGACAGTTATACACAGACTTGTGTTTGACAATGAAATCAAAAGATTGTGACCAAATAAACACGTTGCAGTCATTTTATGGACAAGACAAGACGATGGGATCAAAGGGAATGAAGGCGAACAGTGAAACATTTTGAATGTAACTTCAAAGACAGAATTAGAGCTACGAAGTCCCCTCACCCCTGTCCCTCCCAACCTCATTAACCCCTTACCGCGAAATGAAAGAGCCACCACAAGTCCAGACGACAAATGTTGAGCCAAAGATCTGACGCTATCACCGCACTGACAATAAAGCAACTTTGCGGTACCAACTCGAAGCAAAGACTTTGAATATTGTCGGCACCATTAGTTGTGCAGTGTGTGTGTGCGTGCGTGCGTGTGTTTTATTTGAAATTATGTTGCCAATCTAGCTGTTGCGAGAAATTGACAGAGATTTTCAAATTGTGTATTCTTGAACAATAGAAGAGTTAACTCCGACACGGATTAAAACCAGGAGAAATCCGCTATTAGGGGTAAAAAATGAAGTAAGTCCGTGGAGCTTCGCGGGCCAAGAAAACTAGGCTGGCGGGCCGGATCCGGCCCGCGGGCCGCCATTTGGCCACCCCTGTTATTATTGTGCCCAAGTTCTTGAAACACTGCACTTGCTTCAGATTTTCCTGTTTATTTTTATGCTGCATGATGGTGATGATTGTTTCTTCAATATGACCATTACTTCTGTTTTCTCTCTATTCAGACTGAGACCTTTCTTGTTGCTTTCTCTTACTATTATGTCTATCATTTCCTGTAGTTCATTCTGTCTCTGCTATTAAGACTGTTATTCGCATAAGGCAAATTGTTTATGCTGTGACCGTTGACTTCAATTCCTTTTTTGTCTACTATTGATCTCTTCATCATCCGCCATTAAAAGGACACCAAATGGTGTATATGCACTATATTGTGGTTTGCAGCTGGGCTGTGATATTTGCATCTTTTGGCCAAACACATCCAACCTCAGCTTGGTGTTTTGAGTTTTGGTTTTCCTTCTCTCTTCAATTCCTTCTCATGTGGATAGACTGGTTAGTCTGTTTTCAGGAGCACTCCTTAGAGGTGGAGTAGAGTCTTGATCCCAGCTGTGGATGGCATTCGGCCCAGTTGCTAGTGGGTGTCTTGGCCCTCGAACCAATTTTAGAAAGGTCAGACTGTTGAGTTGTTTAATGAACAATATTATAAGCAAACTCATCTAAGTTGACCTGGGTTGAGATTCCCAAAGGGATGTTCTTTTGCAAGGTTTTATGCAAGAATAACAAAAGGTGATGTTTACTCTGGTGATATTGGCTAAAATTGGGGCTACTTGTGATGTGTACACAAGAACAACTTAACTGGTGCAAGGTAATCAAGAAGACACACAAACAGTAATAACAAGGAGGAAAGTGAGTTTGATAGACCACATACTCAAGACAGATCTATAGACTATCATAAGAATGGGCAATAAATGCCAGAGGGCTGACCTGACCAAAAATGATCTGGAGCAGAACAGCAGAGATAGCCGCTCTAACTTTGTCTCCAAAGGTAAAGATAAGATAAATACATCCTGATTCTTCAGAAGCCTACCTGCTACTTTGCTTCCAAAGTAAAGATAAGATAAATACATCCTGTTCCTTCAGAAGCCTACCTGCTACATTCTAGGAAAGAGTTATGCTATGAAATCTTAATTTGTCAATAAATGCCACTATTGGCAATGACAATAAAATGTTACTTACTGATGGGGAATCTTCAGAAGTTGGCAATGAGGGTTTGACACAGGCAGATGCAAATATCTTTTTGTAAGTTATAGTTTGATTGTAACCACTTGGTAGACAAGGGTGCTTAATCACTGTGTTATTGAACTGCTGCTCCTGAGAACAAGACAGCACATAAACACTGTAACCAGGTGGTTTCAATAACTGAACAAATGTGTATGAAATATAAACAATTATAAAGACATACCAGTATGTTTTCATATTTATTTATGTCAATAAATTTCAGAATTTCATTTCAATCTCCTGTAATCACCAAGGTTAATTGGTGCATGAATGACCATTTGCAATTGTACCTTTATCAAGGAGTGCCAAACATGCTGAGTTAACACCCTTATCATGTGGAAATGAAGTGTACTGGATAAGCATAGGCTCAATTATGGTCCAAGTAATCAATTATTTTCAGTCTTCTCTGTTGTATGTATCTGACAGCTATTTACCTGCACAGCATTATTTATTTATGTTATTAACAACACACTTGTATGTGCCAGTACACAGTTCTCTCACTACTGCACTGTTCCTTAACTCCTAGGCAGCAAGATGTCCAAAGATGGAGACAACATCAGAAATCATGACAAGAACCACACTAGCATAAAATGGAGACATAACATCAGAAATCATGACACGAATTGCAAAAGCATTAAATGCTTTCAATAAAATGAAGAATATCTGAAGATACAAAGTTCTCAGTAAATGAACAAAACTTTGACAGTTTAACTCCTGTGTGATACCAGTACTAACATATGAATATGAAAGTTGGAAATCCACCCAGATTCTAGATAGGAAATTAAATGCCTTTGAAAACAAATGTTTATGTAGGATCTCAAACATAAGCTGGAGAGACTACAAGCGAATGGTCAAGAGTTGAATCGAAACAAGAATATGTGTCGAGCTTTATAAGAAGGCTTTGGAAATACATTGGTCATGTGCTGAGAATGAATGAAGAAAGACTTCTCCATTAGGCATTCATGTGGAAACCATCTGGTAAAGGTAAGCAAAGTAGACTAAGAGAATCACTATGTAGAACAATTACTAGGGAAGCCTCAACCAAGGGCCGAAGAAAAAACACAAGACCTACAAAAACTAGAAGCAAATCATCAGTTGCAGAGAACTGTGACTTCCGCCTCATGTGCTGTCTTCAACTTAAGAGGAAAATGAATTATCTGCAAGTGAATAAATGAATTAAATGAAGACTATCTATCTATTGACCCCTCGAGCCGTAGCCGGCCCATAGGGCGTAGACCAAGATACACCTTCTCCTATCTGAATTTTTTGTTCTAGCAGTTTTCTTTTAAAGATATTTTATCAAATCTCGCCATCTGTCTCTGTTCTGTGCAAGCAGTTCTATCTCATTGATGGAGCCGATTCCTGCTGCTCTTGCCTCTCTCATCAATGTTCTTCTCAGTGTCTCCCTGGGTCTTCCTCTTTTTCTCTTACCTGTTGTTTCCCATATGAGGGCTTGCTTTGCTATTCGGTTATTATCTCTTCTCATCACATGTCCAACATAAACTCCAGGGAGTTTCCGGTTGTTTCCAAAATGGAGGAATTATTTTTCTCCGGCTTGGTATATAACCGTTGATCAGAGGTTTAACAAGCCGCTATCGTAAAAACGATGTTGTTAATGAAACGTAGACCTGATACAGAAATGAAGACTAGTTTGTAATTATTCACATACTCTTGATTCTTCTCTGAATGATCCCTTCCTGCTTACCATAAATTTGTTGTCTCAAAATTCTTCAACATGACATGTATCATCTATCAGTAAATAGTGAAAGAGAAGATTTTCAACACACCTGTCTCTTTCTATCCAGCCCCAACTAAAGATACTCAAAGTGAGTACGTCATAGATGTGTGAATACATTCACTACCAAATAGCTAAGACACTGTCAACATTTGCCACAAAATATTAATTACCTTCACAAGTGCTGCATTAATTCTGTTTGTCATTTCATTTATACCATAGCACAGGTAACTGTGAGCATACAGTGAGTAGTTCTGACCAAACAATGGTGCTTCAAAAAGGAACTGCTTAGGCATCTGAGAAGGATCTTGAGGAATATAAGTGATCTGTGTTGAGGCCCCGCCTAAATCCATGGCTCCAATACTCTTACCATTATCAATAGGTTTATCTGGTGTTACTCCAGGAGGGCTCTGTCATGAGATTAAATGTCAGAAGATTATAACCAACCACACAAGGCTTGTCAATTATCAATGCTTAATAACATGAGAATAGGCAAAGAATTATAGTACTGCAGTAAAGCTGGCAAGTGGTGAACGAGGCGATCACAGTGTATTGTGACAGCTTTACATAAAAGACCACAATCAGGAAACGAGAGAGCAGATCAGCTGGTGCAACAGACACAACCATATGCACCAGTTACAGAGAAACAGATAATCAAATCAAGACCACAAGCCCCAAATATGCCTTTCATAATATGAGTAGATAGGAACAATTTATCATTATACACATCGGAACAGGACACAATCGACTCCATAGTCACATGTATACAAAATTCAAAAACAGCACCTCAACTACATGTACATGTGATTATACACCCTGCTGAATGCATACTTCAAGATTGTACTGAATATAGTAGGCTGAGGAAAATCCATTGGCCCATAGATACAACGCTACTGACAAAACTATATGGGCCACTGCAAGAATTACAAAAGACAGTAAAATTGAAACAGGAAACAGCACTGCAGATATAGACAATAATTCAGGCAAACGAAAGATAGATAGATCATGCCTCCTTAAGTTTGAGTGACTGCTGACTCTCAAACATGACAGGATTGACTGTTCTTGCTAAACTAATCATTCTAATAGCACACAGTTTGCTTTTTCTCTATTTATCACTATTCATTTGGACAGGCAAATGTAGCATTTATTAACAATGTGGAGATTCTTCATCATGGACGATTATTGTCAACTCATATACAGTAGTGGACAAATCATCTTCATTGCTCAGTGGACAACTCCACAGTGTTCAGATACCCTTCCCAAGCTCATACAATGTTTCTAGGTCTATCAAAAAGTAACAATTGAAAGTCATCATTCACAATCACATGTATTTAAAAGTGTAGGATGACAGCAAATGTACAAGATAAGAATATGAACAGTTCATATTACAAAATAAAATCAAACCTGACAAGCTGTCAGAATAAACAATGAAAAGGCAATGGTAAATTAGATAGTTTTATGTGACTTGGTTATGATTAAAACAAAGAAAACCTATTCATACCCTCAATTCAAATATAGAAAGAAAGCAGCAACAAATGTCAATCAACCAATCATGACTCTGTGTCATGAAGAGCTTACCATTCAATAAGTATTTTTCTATGGATAATAAATAAAGAAAGATGTACAGTCATATCTCTCTTCCCCCCCCCCCATATTATAAAAATTTTGAGAATTCTGTTGAACAAGTAAATAAAAGATTTCAATAAAAACAGGAAGGTCAAACAATAGTATTCATCATCATCATCATGTTGCATGTCCTAAACAGAATGTTGCATTCACCACAGCCTGTCTGACAGATTCTGTCTCTAGCCAGATCTCCTTTCAACGTGGTCATAGCATTTAAATTTTCTATGAATGGTGTTTATGTCCCAGATATTCATTGTTTCTTACACTTTTAAATTCTTTACTGTCAATGATGATTTTGGGTTGTCTTTTTGTTTTGTCAAAGGACACTATCTTAGTTTTCTGTATGTTTAGATAGAGGTTTTGCTCACGACCTAAGTGTCTCTCCTCCTGAGTGTTAAGTAACTAAAGAGCTAAAACACTTGCAGGGATGTACAGATAGCCTGCTGTAGAAAAACAGTGTATAAATAGATTTCAAACACACAACAGTATCTGAACACACAAATTTAGTTGCTTCTTGATTGAGGTACATGTGATACCTGATGTTTGCCCTATTGCTGCTGGGCTCATATTCATAGAGTTTTCATCTCCACTTATAGCAGTATATTAACAACATAGGGTTCCCATCTCCACTTATAGCAGTATATTATCAACATAGGGTTTTCATCTCCACTTATAGCAGTATATTAACAACATAGGGTTCCCATCTCCACTTATAGCAGTATATTATCAACAGAGGATTTTCATCTCCACTTATAGCAGTATATTATCAACATAGGGTTCCCATCTCCACTTATAACAGTTTATTGTCAACAAAGTCCTGTTTTGAATAAGGTGCTACAGTTGTTTGTTTTTATCATAAAGTGGTATTTTAGTTATCACCTATCAAATTTGGCATTATTTATGTGCAAAGATGTCCTTTTTTCAAATCATAAATAGCATTTTCATACCAACTTTGTGCTATGAAAGTCAAACATGGACCCTTTCTAAATCACATTTAAGAAAGATAGAGACATGTGAGATGCGATGCTTGAGAAAAGTAACAAACAACACAAGAAGAGATAGAATACCAAATGAAACCATAAGAAAAATGATAGGAATAAAACCCTGCCAAGAATATATAGAACAACAACAACTTAAATGGTTTGGCCACCTGGTCAGAATGAATCCTCACCAATCACCATCAAAGGTGTTCTTCTTGAGAATGCATGGAAAAAGACCAAGAGGAAGACCTAGAAGAAGATGGATAGATGCAGTGATAGAGACATGTAACAACAAAGGAAAATCACTAATTCAGTCAGTTCGAGCAGCTCAAGAACATCAAATGATATAACCACGACAACTTTTTCAGTATCAGTGAGAAAAAAAGAGAAAAGAAGAATGCTCATAATTAAAAGATCAAAGGATGGACAATTTTAGAGTTTTGGGTGGGTGCAATATTTCAATTTTAGCCACAAAAGTTTTTTTAAATTTTAAGACACAGCCTCTTTTAATCAGTTTGAATATTTATTAGAAGAAGACTGGTGTGTATTTTGTCTTCCTGAGAGGCACAAATGATCAAATCAATTAAAGCGTCAACAACAAACAACTGTGGGCACTCAGAATTATTTGTTTGAATGTTTACTGATTGAACTCCATTTCTCACCACTTTGAAGACACTTGTCAAGTAGTTGCTGGTAATCCAGGAAAAGGCACCTTCTTCAGAGCCTGAAATTATCCTGGCTGATGTGTTCACATTTATAATCCTGAAACCGGACTTTTGAAAAGTTTCATGGACAGAATTGAAGATGGCATCAGAAGCAGTTTTATTTGTATTTCTGAAAATGCAAATGAAGCAATCACTAAGGAAAGCCATACTCTGTAAGTCACCCAGAATAAAGAAACTAAAAACAAATATTTTTAATTTAAAAATAAGTTTACAGGAAGCTAAAGTGACAAACATATATCCTCCCAAATATGCTTCTATAACAAACTATAGGTAAGAAATAAACAAAAATACATCCTTCATGTTGGCAAAAAGTGATACTGTGTACATGCCACATGTTGTACAATTGTACAGCTTCCATTTAAGGTATTGTACAGCTGTTATTTAAGGAATGGAAGTTACAGCAATGAGTGGACATTGCTGACTGGGTAGTTATAATTTGACTACCTACTGTAGCAAGTTAATCCTGTCTAATATGGTACTGAGGGTTCATTCTCAGTACAAGGGATTTTCTCTAGGAAAGTAAGCTAGACTAAAACATTTTCCACAATGTGCCAGTTAAGCATTATTAATTATAGCCACCAATGTTAAATTCACCATGGTTGTGATGTGTACTTCAGAAATTATGAAGTGCAATTTTTGATTTGGTTTACATTACTATATTGTCAATTATCTCCATAGATTAAATTAATTAGCATTATTTATAGCTTTGTCAATGACTATTTTGCCATCTCTGCTTTTCTCACTGTTAGGTTAACCATAGTCAGTATTTCTTCCATGTTCTCTCTGGAGTCCACCGTGTGTCATTTCTTATGGTTTCTGAATCTTATCTGAGTGTGTCCTATCCAGTTCTAGCATCTTCCAATTATCAATAAGCAAAATTCCTTTTTGTTGTGCTCCTTGAACAATTCACGGAGGCTTATTTGACCACAATATTTTTCTAAAGTAGGTTGAACATTGAGATGAGAAGCAACAACAGGGAACACCAAATCCCTTGTTGACATTAAGAGGCTCACTCAAAACAGGGACATGTGACAAGATACAATGCAAGTCTTGTGCAAAGACTGATGCTTAATAGTAAGGATCATCAGACAGGGAGAATCTAGAATTTCTTCTGCCTTCAGCATGAAAGGACAGATAGAGAGACAGGCAGAAAGCAGGTAATAAAGATAGTCTAAATGTAGTCTACCATTAATTACAATGGCAGCCTTAAAAAATCATGACCACCATTATTGGCAACACAATTAGAGACACTAAGTTCATTCCAGAACAATGAGCATCTGATAGCCTTCCATCATTTTGAGTGGATGGATTCTACCAGCTAAGTCTATTTTTATGTATAATCATTTTTGTACTTATACTTTCATATTTCCACATTTGACCTATCCCCCAACATGTAGCACATCTCTCTCTCATATCACCATCTCATCTCTTATCCCTCTGTCCACTTCTTCACTTACCAGTCCTTATCATCCTAGATGAAGTAGTATTTATCTGTGCCTCATCGTTTGTTATCGTTGTCCTCATTCTCTGAAGAAGGCTGCATGTAACCTGAAGCGTCAATATTTTGTTGTTCCTTTTTTGTAAAGCTGTCACCATACCTTGTTGAAGTTGAAGTGTATGTTACACCCCATACTAGCTCCAGAACAATGACATCTGACATCAAGTTAACTATACCAAGCACAAATAATTCCACCATAAATGTGGGTAGATGCATATACTGATGGTTTAGACAATCTGTAGGAAATGAAGGTGGTGGAATATTTATGTGGAAGCCATTTTGATGCACCACTTACGTCATGTGACTTGTTTTGATAAAACTGTTCAGTGACTTCACAATTTTTTTTTTATAAATACATAACTACCATATATCCTACACCATCTATTTTTGTTTAGCGAATCAGATTTGAAATAAAATTTCAGATGCCACAAAAAGCCAGACAATATGATAAAGTACAGAGTATCATTTGTGGCCATTTTGTGTACAGAAACAGCAGTTGTGATTGACAAAAGTGCCAATTTTTAAAAGCACAAACACACATGCAAGCTTGCATGGGTGTAGTATAAGAACTCTTTATGAAGGAACCAGGCATAAAAAAGGATGAGAATTCTTCTTGTGGTCATCCGGTGACTACTTGTCTTTCAGAGAAATATAAAATTGTCGAGGATGAGCTGTGTTGCTCATTTATGGCAAGCTGGCACATCAATATTTTTCGGCCCAACACATCTGTCGTTACAATGGGCAAATTAAAAAAAATAGCTTTAACAACTTTTCCCAAGCAGCAATCATCTTGGTCTATTCTTTTTTTTTACTTTTAATTGCCAAGAGCTCTTTACACAGGGTGTTCGTAAAGTCTCACTACACTTTGTATATAGAACACATTTGAAAAAATAAGTAAATGAGATCATTAAAAAATGTGCTGCACAGTCCATCATGAAACAAAATGTAGTGAATGGCTGTCATTTGCTGGAGTAATTATTTGCACTCAAAACAGACTGATGTTATTAACGGAAGAAAGAATTTTTTTGGCTGAACAAGTGTTTCGAAATTGCAGTTGATACACACGGATGGTTGTTCAAAGAGTTATAGCAAGATTTCTTGATAAACAACCTCCTCATGGCATTACTGTTAGAAATTTGTTAAATAAGTTTTGTGCAATGGGAAATGTGGATGATACTCTGCGATCTGGTAGGCCTGCTGTGCCTGAAGAAAAATGTCTAGAAATAAAAAACATAATTGTGAAAAGTCCAAGCAAGTCCTTAAATACCTAGAAGAGTGTGACTATCGATCCAGGGTCAACTATTGCACGTGATTTCAAGCATTTTTAGCTGAAGAAAACAAATCAATTCTTGATGTAGCATTCTTCTCTGATGAGGCATGGTTCATCTCATCTATCTGGATGCATTAATAGCAAAAATAAGCACATTAGATATACTAGCCACAGACCAGGAAAGATTAACAAAACAAAAACTACGGATTCTCAAAGATAAAAATGTCTACCACCGTAACGGAATTAGAATCTGGGAATCTCTTGTCCAAAGACCGACATTTTATCTATAGCCAAACCACTTCCTCAAATATGACAAATAAAAACAGACAGGGTTTATTCTTAAAAGAAAAAAACAACTACATAAAAATGATAAAAATTCACAAAATGTGTTTTGTTCAGTCTCACCTCTTGCCTTATATTTCCCTAGGACAAGAACTTGAAGAAAAAGTCATATTTTTCTTTGCCCAGGAGAAGGATTTGAAGATCAATTAATTCTTATTAAAGATTTAAAGAACAATGAACACTTTTCTTGTACATGACGAACCATCATTACAATGACCCCTTACTCAAGTAATCTCATGCCTGCAGTGGCTCCAAGGTATATTGGAGTATGGGCATGTTTGTTGGAGGGTATAGCTGTCTTTGCTACATCAATACAAGACTGTAGAGAACTCCCTGCTGCAGATGCGTTGTTTGCAAAGTCTGAAATTCCTTTGCCTGCAGAAGACACAGAAGGAGCATTGCTACTAAATACTTGCAAAATATAATGTGAAAGATAACTATTTTAATAGCTCCTGCTAGTCTGATTGGCAGTCATCTCATTTTAACCCAAATGTGGCATTTTAATGTATGTTCTATAAATGTGACTATAATTGTGGCGCCCCATGATTATACAAAGAAGTTACGACAATGGTTTTCTGTTGTCTTCCGTTGGTTTGTTTATGGTTAGCCTTTGACTAAATAGTCTCACCACATGGCATTGGAGTTGTTTTACTTTAAGATATCCTCCCTTAGTCTTTTACTCTCCCCAGCATACTTGCAGGGCAGCCACAGGTTGTACTGTTTACTGCATACAGTAGCAGATAACCTAACCTGACCTGACTGTGAAAATCAGCTTTAAAAAAAATGAGGACACTACTGTGCAATCCATCTTTGACAATAGAAACAAGAAAAAGAGTGTTTAAATGTTATGTTGAGCCAGTCTTAGCATATGGATGTGAATCATGGACAATAAGACAACAGATAAGAAAATGACTGGAGGCTGCAGAAATGTGGTTTTACAAATGAATATTGAGAATACCACGAACAGCTAAAAAGAATAATGAAAACATTCTGAAAGAAGCCAAAGCAAAAAGAGAACTCATTTTCAATATTAGGAAGAAACAATCATCATTTTTTGGTCAAGTAATGAGAAGGGAACAGCTGCAATATATTGTTATAATTGGGAAAATTGAGGGGCGAAGAGATAGAGGGAAGCAAAGAGAAAAGATACCAGACAGCTTAAGAGAATGGCTTGGCAGAAGGTCAACAACAGAAATGATAAAAGAACTGTTGAGATTTAAAGTTGTGGAAAAACAAGATCACCTATGCCAGCAGGCATGGTATGTGATGATACTAATAAATGTGATAGTACATGTTCTTTAAGTCCTGATTTACTAAATGTGGTCCAATTTGTGACACCATATATACAGATATAATCATGCTACTTAAATCAGTTTTCGTACCAACATGTTAGTACATTAGCACATTTTATCACTTTCTGATACAGAACTAGAATTTTACTTCAACCTTTCTCTGTAAAATGACAGCGTAAATGTTAGATAATTGAACAAGGTATTAGATTTCACCAATACTAAGATGATAAAAGACATGTAAAATGAATATGGTTTGATGGCGTTCACACTAATCAAATTGAGTGTGGCGCACTATGTGGCGGAATGTTCAGACATGCACACAGGTGTATGCCTATGTCCAACTTTCACAGCTATTTTGTTCTCAGTGAGGCCTGCACTAACGTGGATCCATGTCTATTCCGGAAATTTATATTTGTAAAGTGCAAGAAGTAATCTGACTAATACTAATAGTCATTATTTTTAGACTCTAATCATGAGTACAATTATACTCTCTCGTAGTGTTGTGCAATACAACACTGAACTGTGTGTACATTGTTAATTCAATTTCATCATGTGGTTTTACAGTTCTATACTGTCCAGAACTGTCTGCAGACTATTTTGGTCTTATTTTAGTTGGAGTACTTTTGTTAAAATTGCTATATAAAACTATCATTACAGCATTTATGCAGTTTCAGAGGAAGTAAGATGTTGGGTAATAAAAGGCTATATGGTCAGTTTAATGGCCATTTATTGTCATCATTTAGTTGCTTATCAATTGCAGAATGCTTTTCTCAACATAGCCAATCCGAATAAATTGTCTGTAGCCAGATCTCCCACTTTCTTTGTTGTCAAGTTCAAGGTCTCTGATATCTTCAAACCACCTTCTTCTTGATCTACTCCCAGCTTATCTTTTCCTGGAAACCATAACATCCATTATACCTTGCCCCATGGTGTACAAGACACGACAGCCAACACTTCCCAGTTAGGCAGATCACATGATAATGAAATAAAACACTCTACCCATACAGTAGCACACTCTCTAAACAAGGGTTCCATAAACATGAAATGATGTAAAAGAGCATTATGTAAGTCTGTCTCCGGCTTAAGTTGCTGCTATGAACAACATGTTATGTACAAAGTTATCTCTAACTACAGTTACCACTGTAGCTGGACTGCCATACAGCATTTACATGCACTTGAAAAACTAATACTTGTGTACAATTTGTCTTAAATGATATTAATCTGCTACCAAAATTGCAAATCTCTGTAAAGTCAAGTAAAGTACCCCCGTCACGCCAAGTGGCGTATAGGGAAATATGGTGTTAGTGACCCTATATTTTACAGTCCTTCAGCACATGATTTTTGGGGTAATGTGGTCAGTATTACGCCTGTGCTGCTTTACTTTCCCAGAAAAAAATCCGGTACCCATTTAAGGCTGGGTGAACCCGGAAGCCGTCGGTTGGGATCGAATCCTACCCCTTGTCCGTGGTAGTCCAGTTCACTAACCACTGAGCTATCACGGCTCCCAAATCTCTGTAGTTTTCTGATATTTTTTCGTTCGCCAGCTTTTACCTCTGATGAAGTCCCTAGAGACTAGCAGCTGAATTTTTTTATATGATGTCACTAATGCAGGGGAGTGATGATATGCTTTCTGAAATGATGTCATTAATGGAGGGGATAGATATATGCTTTCTGAAATGATGTCATTAATGGAGGGGATAGATATATGCTTTCTGAAATGATGTCATCAATGGAGGGGATAGATATATGCTTTCTTCTAAAGGACTCAAAAGAGGCAAATGTTTAAATTCATTTAACAGATGTAGCAGTAGTGCAAAACAAAAATAAAGTGCAGAAAGAATATTAGAGTAAGATTTTCTAAGCAGGGAATATATATAAAAACATATTCCATGGATACGGTAAATAAGTCAGGCACCAAGAGGAAGAACTTACCAGGTGCTGAGCATTTTTTACCATACTGGGAAGCTACTGCTGTTCCGTTCAACTTGGACCCTTCCCATTTGTAAATGAACATGGCAGAATGGGAAGATCCAGCATCAAATACAATGGCAAACTGTAAAAACATTTTATGAAAATCTTATTAATTACTCAAATGATAACTACATTTAATTATCTCCCCATTAATTTTCTCTCATCTGTGAACTAAACTACTATCCCTCATGATCCTCTTCTGTTTCTTTCCTTCCTCATTTGCCTTTCAGAGTTGAGGAGAGCTAAAGTTTGCAGCTTTGTGCTCTTCTTTTGACATTTTTCCTAGTGTTTCTAAACCCATCTTTTTCGTGGTCGACCATTGGGTCTGGTGTTCTCACAATGTTTATTAAAGGCTTGTGGTGTTGTTTTTATCTGTCTGTCTTACCATGTGCCCAAACCATTTTGTCTGTTGTTTCTTCGTGTATTCTATGGTATCCTAGCTTTTCTCTCACTTCTTCATTTCTGAATTTATCTCCCAGGCTGTTTCCTGCCATTCATCTAATACATTTCATCTCGGTAACGGCTATTTTCCATCACACTTCCGGTGTGTGACTGTGCTGGCAACACGACACAATTTTCGATGGGAGTCAAATTTAAGTTAGATGGATAGATGCAGTGACAGAGACATGTAACAACAAAGGAAAATCAATAATTCAGACAATTCGAGCAGCACAAGGACGACAAATGATATAAACCACAACACCTTTTAGGTATCAGTGAAAGAGAAAAGAAGAAGAATGGCTATTTTTCTTATTGTTTGTGAGTCTTGAGTCCAGGTAGAACAACATTAGGATGAAGGTTGTGTTGTAGAGTGTCATTCTGCCTTCTGTTTTGTTTTCTTGTTGGCCAGCAGTGGTGACAGTTGTCACAATTTTGTTATGGATATTTAATTTTACAGTTATGGATTTCTCTTTCATCATGTGCATTTTGCTCTCTCATCCCCAAGTGTTCCAATCACAAAGATAGCTCAGCTTATTGCTTATCTTGTAGGCTATTCCTACTCTGAACTATTGAAAGAAATTAAAGTTATTGTCATTTGTTATGAAAATTGTTTCAGATTATATAACTGTTCAAAAGATTTGTCCATTTAAGGGTATGGAACATGGGAAAGAGCATGGAGTACCAACATAATTTTATACATCCTTTTTTGAAATGCTTCAAAATGAAGACAGAAGAATATATCTATCTATTCATCTTTCGAGTCTTGGTCAGCTCATACACCATAGACCCAGATACTCCTCTTTTCTGAATTTCCTTTCTAGCAGACTTAATCCTTGTAAAGATCTTTTATCAAATCTTGCCACTTGTCTCTGTTCTGTGCAAGCATCTCGATCTCATTGAGGGAGCCAATTCCTGCTGCCTTGCCTCTCTGATCAATGTTCTTCTCACTGTCTCTGGGTTGGCATCTTTTCCTTCTACCTATTGTTTCCCACATGATGGCTTGCTTTGTTATTCAGTTATTATCTCTTCTCATCACATGTACAACATATGTCCATCGTCTTTTCTTGATCACTGATGATATTAGATATCAGGCCTGTTTCATTAACAAAGGCATTTTTACAATAGTGACTTATTAGACCCCTGATCAATGGCTCTGTACCAAGTGGGAGTAAAACATTCATACATCTTGGACCGAAACTGGAAACAGCGTGTGTGTGGGTGTGGTGTGGAGAGAAAGAGAGAAGAAAACCGAGTGAACTTGAAGCCAAAGTGGTCATTCAGCACAGCACTGGATCTTCACAGCTCAAATTAGTAGTGATGGAGAGGGGAAAGTGTCAATGTAGACAGTGATGTATTTGCCTTCACCTACAAGTAGTTTTATAGAGGTTATGTCAGTAACCTGGCTGGACACAAACCTTTATCCACATATGCTTTCTTGTTGAGTATGCCCAGGAAGATTGAAAGGAGGTGGGCTCAAAGGCAGTGGTTGAAATATCTGAAGAGGTCAATGGTGACACAAATCTGTTTCATGTTTGTGACAGGGCACTTTTGTGACAGAGGAAACGAATGAACAGATAGGTTTGCTGACATGGCTATTGTGAGCAGACATCAAGCTAAACGCAACACAAATGACAGAAACTGCAATGTCAACACATGTCCTCAAACATACAATCTTACCTAGCATCTGGGAAACAATCTCTTATAATCTCAACTCAAATCTATCTATTGACCTTTCGAGCCGTAGCCTAATTTTTGTTCTAGCAGTTTTCTTTTAAAGATATTTTATCAAATCTCGCCATTTGTCTCTGTTCTCTGCAAGCAGTTCTATCTCATCTCAACTCAAATGCTTCAGGCAAATTTTCTCTTAAACACCACTCTCTGCATATTAATGAACCAGCTTATTGATTAAATCATAACCTCCCTATAACTGAGTTATGTTTGATCCAAACATCATGTTTTACACATCTCTCTTATGAATTGTTATATTAATGTTTATCTCCATTAGGTCAGATGAACAAACAACACTTCAGATGATTCTAACAATGAGTATGACTATACAACCTTAACAGACTTAAAAGAGATCAGATATGTAGAAATTGGGGAGATAAAGAAGACTTGAAAATCAAACAAAATCAGTTGCAACATGCAGAGAGAAATGAGGAATTGGTCTGGGTACTATACAATTTATCCAAAGTGCAATTAGGATGTTTGGTTGGTTAACTGTTGGTTTGGTTGGTTATGTAGAGCTGATCAAGTTTCAATGAGGATGTTTGGTTGGTTATATAGAGCTGATCTTGTTTCAATGAAGATGTTTGGTTGGTTATATAGAGCTGATCTTGTTTCAATAAGGATGTTTGGTTGGTTATGTAGAGCTGATCTTGTTAGGATCACACAGGACAAGAATTTTACAAATAAAATGTGAAATATATCATGCAACAAGTCATCACTGAAAACTAGAGTGTTTTGCAGAGCTACGTTATGATTGCCAATAAATGACATTTAAGCAAAGACATACTACACTGGATAGAATCAGCTGATATGAGGTTTTTTAGAAGGATGTCTAATCTACACTGGACAACTACAAAATCGAATGAGGAACTAAAATCGGCAGAGGAAGTTTATTAAATATAGTAGGGAAAGGTGGTCCATATCTGTGGGCATGTGTGGAGAATAAGCAGGTTTGAATACTTGGTAACAACAGGAGAATAAAGAAGGCTTGAGAGATAGTGGCATACAAAGGAAACATGCTGGATGTTTTGATGGCATGACATGGGAAAAGAGCAATGGGTGGAGCTGTTACACTGCCGTTGGATATGGAGGATCATAATATCCAATGTCTATAAGCAAGGAACATGAAAGAAAAAAATGAGTTACAAACAATAATTGACATTAAAGAGATGGTGAAGCAAAAATAAAGGCTTTAGTCTTAGCAAAAAAATAGAAGTAATGGTTGCAACAAAGAAAAAAGACTTCTATGAAATGCAGTTTTATGGGGCATTATTAAAACAGGTCAATGAAACCTAGAAACAATAACAGCTTCGGATTGTAGATGTACAGCAAGTACAGAGAAAGGTAAAGGCAGCATTCCAAACCATGAAAAGAGATATTATACAACTAATCTTTGTCAACAGAAGTAAGAAAACGTTTTGTCATTATCTAGAGCTCATCTTGTTTCATATGTAGAGCTCATCTTGTTTCATATGCAGAGCTCATCTTGTTTCATATGCAGAGCTAATCTTGCTTCATATGTAGAGCTCATCTTGTTTCATATGTAGAGCTCATCTTGTTTCATATGTAGAGCTCATCTTGCTTCATATGTAGAGCTCATCTTGTTTCATATGTAGAGCTCATCTTGTTTCATATGTAGAGCTGATCTTGCTTCATATGTAGAGCTGATCTTGTTTCATATGTAGAGCTAATCTTGCTTCATATGTAGAGCTCATCTTGTTTCATATGTAGAGCTGATCTTGTTTCATATGTAGAGCTCATCTTGTTGCATATGTAGAGCTCATCTTGTTTCATTTGTAGAGCTCATCTTGTTTCATTTGTAGAGCTCATCTTGTTTCATATGTAGAGCTCATCTTGTTTCATATGTAGAGCTCATCTTGTTGCATATGTAGAGCTGATCTTGTTTCATTTGTAGAGCTCATCTTGTTGCATATGTAGAGCTGATCTTGTTTCATATATAGTCTTGTTTCATATGTAGAGCTCATCTTGTTTCATATATAGTCTTGTTTCATATGTAGATCTCATTTTGTTGTATATGTAGAGCTCATCTTGTTTAATTTGTAGAGCTCATCTTGTTTCATATGTAGAGCTGATCTTGTTTCATATGTAGAGCTGATCTTGTTGCATATGTAGAGCTGATCTTGTTTCATATGTAGAGCTGATCTTGTTTCATATGTAGAGCTCATCTTGTTGCATATGTAGAGCTGATTGTTTCATATGTAGAGTTCATCTTGTTGCACACATAGAGCTCATCTTGTTCTTGTTGCACATGTAGAGCTCATCTTGTTGCACAAGAAGAGCTCATCTAGTTGCACATGTAGAGCTCATCTTGTTTCATATGTAGAGCATATCTTGTTTCATATGTAGAGCATCTTGTTTCATATGTAGAGCTCATCTTGTTTCATATGTAGAGCTCATCTTGTTTCATATGTAGAGCTGATCTTGTTTCATATGTAGAGCCTCTTGTTTCATATGTAGAGCTCATCTTGTTTCATATGTAGAGCCTCTTGTTTCATATGTAGAGCTAATCTTGCTTCATATGTAGAGCATCTTGTTGCATATGTAGAGCATCATGTTTGATATGTAGAGCTAATCTTGCTTCATATGTAGAGCATCTTGTTTGATATGTAGAGCTCATCTTGTTTTATATGTAGAGCATCTTGTTTCATATGTAGAGCTCATCTTGTTTTATATGTAGAGCATCTTATTTCATATGTAGAGCTCAACTTGTTTTATATGTAGAGCATCTTGTTTCATATGTAGAGCTCATCTTGTTTTATATGTAGAGCATCTTGTTTCATATGTAGAGCACATCTTGTTTCATATGTAGAGCTCATCTTGTTTTATATGTAGAGCATCTTGTTTCATATGTAGAGCATCTTGTTTCATATGTAGAGTATCTTGTTTCATATGTAGAGCTGATCTTGTTTTATATGTAGAGCTCATCTTGTTTCATATGTAGAGCATCTTGTTGCATATGTAGAGCGCATCTTATTTCATATGTATAGCTGATCTTGTTTTATATGTAGAGTATCTTGTTTCATATGTAGAGCTGATCTTGTTTCATATGTAGAGCTCATCTTGTTTCATATGTAGAGCATCTTGTTGCATATGTAGAGCGCATCTTATTTCATATGTATAGCTGATCTTGTTTTATATGTAGAGCATCTTGTTGCATATGTAGAGCTGATCTTGTTTCATATGTAGAGCTGATCTTGTTTCATATGTAGAGCTCATCTTGTTGCATATGTAGAGCTGATTGTTTCATATGTAGAGTTCATCTTGTTGCACACATAGAGCTCATCTTGTTCTTGTTGCACATGTAGAGCTCATCTTGTTGCACATGTAGAGCTCATCTTGTTTCATATGTAGAGCTCATCTTCTTTCATATGTAGAGCATATCTTGTTTCATATGTAGAGCTCATCTTGTTTCATATGTAGAGCTAATCTTGCTTCATATGTAGAGCATCTTGTTGCATATGTAGAGCATCTTGTTTGATATGTAGAGCTAATCTTGCTTCATATGTAGAGCATCTTGTTTGATATGTAGAGCTCATCTTGTTTTATATGTAGAGCATCTTGTTTCATATGTAGAGCTCATCTTGTTTTATATGTAGAGCATCTTGTTTGATATGTAGAGCATCTTGTTTCATATGTAGAGCTCATCTTGTTTCATATGTAGAGCTCATCTTGTTTCATATGTAGAGCTCATCTTGTTTTATATGTAGAGCTCATCTTGTTTCATATGTAGAGCTAATCTTGCTTCATATGTAGAGCATCTTGTTGCATATGTAGAGCGCATCTTATTTCATATGTATAGCTGATCTTGTTTTATATGTAGAGCATCTTGTTTCATATGTAGAGCCCATCTTGTTTCATATGTAGAGCTCATCTTGTTTTATATGTAGAGTTCATCTTGTTTTATATGTAGAGCTCATCTTGTTTTATATGTAGAGCTCATCTTGTTTTATATGTAGAGCTCATCTTGTTTCATATGTAGAGCTCATCTTGTTTCATATGTAGAGCTAATCTTGCTTCATATGTAGAGCTCATCTTGTTTAATATGTAGAGCTCATCTTGTTTCATATGTAGAGCTGATCTTGCTTCATATGTAGAGCTGATCTTGTTTCATATGTAGAGCTAATCTTGCTTCATATGTAGAGCTCATCTTGTTTCATATGTAGAGCTGATCTTGTTTCATATGTAGAGCTCATCTTGTTGCATATGTAGAGCTCATCTTGTTTCATTTGTAGAGCTCATCTTGTTTCATATGTAGAGCTCATCTTGTTTCATATGTAGAGCTCATCTTGTTGCATATGTAGAGCTGATCTTGTTTCATTTGTAGAGCTCATCTTGTTGCATATGTAGAGCTGATCTTGTTTCATATATAGTCTTGTTTCATATGTAGAGCTCATCTTGTTTCATATGTAGAGCACATCTTGTTTCATATATAGTCTTGTTTCATATGTAGATCTCATTTTGTTGTATATGTAGATCTCATTTTGTTGTATATGTAGAGCTCATCTTGTTTAATTTGTAGAGCTGATCTTGTTTCATATGTAGAGCTGATCTTGTTTCATATGTAGAGCTGATCTTGTTGCATATGTAGAGCTGATCTTGTTTCATATGTAGAGCTGATCTTGTTTCATATGTAGAGCTCATCTTGTTGCATATGTAGAGCTGATTGTTTCATATGTAGAGTTCATCTTGTTGCACACATAGAGCTCATCTTGTTCTTGTTGCACATGTAGAGCTCATCTTGTTGCACAAGAAGAGCTCATCTAGTTGCACATGTAGAGCTCATCTTGTTTCATATGTAGAGCATATCTTGTTTCATATGTAGAGCATCTTGTTTCATATGTAGAGCTCATCTTGTTTCATATGTAGAGCTCATCTTGTTTCATATGTAGAGCATCCTGTTTCATATGCAGAGCATCTTGTTTCATATGTAGAGCTGATCTTGTTTCATATGTAGAGCCTCTTGTTTCATATGTAGAGCTCATCTTGTTTCATATGTAGAGCCTCTTGTTTCATATGTAGAGCTCATCTTGTTTCATATGTAGAGCCTCTTGTTTCATATGTAGAGCTAATCTTGCTTCATATGTAGAGCATCTTGTTGCATATGTAGAGCATCGTGTTTGATATGTAGAGCTAATCTTGCTTCATATGTAGAGCATCTTGTTTGATATGTAGAGCTCATCTTGTTTTATATGTAGAGCTCATCTTGTTTCATATGTAGAGCTCATCTTGTTTTATATGTAGAGCATCTTATTTCATATGTAGAGCTCAACTTGTTTTATATGTAGAGCATCTTGTTTCATATGTAGAGCTCATCTTGTTTTATATGTAGAGCATCTTGTTTCATATGTAGAGCTCATCTTGTTTTATATGTAGAGCATCTTGTTTCATATGTAGAGCTCATCTTGTTTCATATGTAGAGCTCATCCTGTTTCATATGCAGAGCATCTTGTTTCATATGTAGAGCTCATCTTGTTTCATATGTAGAGCCTCTTGTTTCATATGTAGAGCTCATCTTGTTTCATATTTAGAGCTCTTTTTGTTGCATATATAGAGCTCATCTTGTTTCATATGTAGAGCTGATCTTGTTTCATATGTAGAGCTGATCTTGTTTCATATGTAGAGCTCATCTTGTTGCATATGTAGAGCTGATTGTTTCATATGTAGAGTTCATCTTGTTGCACACATAGAGCTCATCTTGTTCTTGTTGCACATGTAGAGCTCATCTTGTTGCACATGTAGAGCTCATCTTGTTTCATATGTAGAGCTCATCTTCTTTCATATGTAGAGCATATCTTGTTTCATATGTAGAGCTCATCTTGTTTCATATGTAGAGCATCTTGTTTGATATGTAGAGCTAATCTTGCTTCATATGTAGAGCATCTTGTTTGATATGTAGAGCTCATCTTGTTTTATATGTAGAGCATCTTGTTTGATATGTAGAGCTCATCTTGTTTTATATGTAGAGCATCTTGTTTGATATGTAGAGCTCATCTTGTTTCATATGTAGAGCTCATCTTGTTGCATATGTAGAGCTGATCTTGTTTCATTTGTAGAGCTCATCTTGTTGCATATGTAGAGCTGATCTTGTTTCATATATAGTCTTGTTTCATATGTAGAGCTCATCTTGTTTCATATGTAGAGCACATCTTGTTTCATATATAGTCTTGTTTCATATGTAGATCTCATTTTGTTGTATATGTAGATCTCATTTTGTTGTATATGTAGAGCTCATCTTGTTTAATTTGTAGAGCTGATCTTGTTTCATATGTAGAGCTGATCTTGTTTCATATGTAGAGCTGATCTTGTTGCATATGTAGAGCTGATCTTGTTTCATATGTAGAGCTGATCTTGTTTCATATGTAGAGCTCATCTTGTTGCATATGTAGAGCTGATTGTTTCATATGTAGAGTTCATCTTGTTGCACACATAGAGCTCATCTTGTTCTTGTTGCACATGTAGAGCTCATCTTGTTGCACAAGAAGAGCTCATCTAGTTGCACATGTAGAGCTCATCTTGTTTCATATGTAGAGCATATCTTGTTTCATATGTAGAGCATCTTGTTTCATATGTAGAGCTCATCTTGTTTCATATGTAGAGCTCATCTTGTTTCATATGTAGAGCATCCTGTTTCATATGCAGAGCATCTTGTTTCATATGTAGAGCTGATCTTGTTTCATATGTAGAGCCTCTTGTTTCATATGTAGAGCTCATCTTGTTTCATATGTAGAGCCTCTTGTTTCATATGTAGAGCTCATCTTGTTTCATATGTAGAGCCTCTTGTTTCATATGTAGAGCTAATCTTGCTTCATATGTAGAGCATCTTGTTGCATATGTAGAGCATCGTGTTTGATATGTAGAGCTAATCTTGCTTCATATGTAGAGCATCTTGTTTGATATGTAGAGCTCATCTTGTTTTATATGTAGAGCATCTTGTTTCATATGTAGAGCTCATCTTGTTTTATATGTAGAGCATCTTATTTCATATGTAGAGCTCAACTTGTTTTATATGTAGAGCATCTTGTTTCATATGTAGAGCTCATCTTGTTTTATATGTAGAGCATCTTGTTTCATATGTAGAGCTCATCTTGTTTTATATGTAGAGCATCTTGTTTCATATGTAGAGCATCTTGTTTCATATGTAGAGCATCTTGTTTCATATGTAGAGCTCATCTTGTTTTATATGTAGAGCTCATCTTGTTTCATATGTAGAGCATCTTGTTGCATATGTAGAGCGCATCTTATTTCATATGTATAGCTGATCTTGTTTTATATGTAGAGCATCTTGTTTCATATGTAGAGCTCATCTTGTTTCATATGTAGAGCTCATCCTGTTTCATATGCAGAGCATCTTGTTTCATATGTAGAGCTCATCTTGTTTCATATGTAGAGCCTCTTGTTTCATATGTAGAGCTCATCTTGTTTCATATTTAGAGCTCTTTTTGTTGCATATATAGAGCTCATCTTGTTTCATATGTAGAGCTGATCTTGTTTCATATGTAGAGCTGATCTTGTTTCATATGTAGAGCTCATCTTGTTGCATATGTAGAGCTGATTGTTTCATATGTAGAGTTCATCTTGTTGCACACATAGAGCTCATCTTGTTCTTGTTGCACATGTAGAGCTCATCTTGTTGCACATGTAGAGCTCATCTTGTTTCATATGTAGAGCTCATCTTCTTTCATATGTAGAGCATATCTTGTTTCATATGTAGAGCTCATCTTGTTTCATATGTAGAGCATCTTGTTTGATATGTAGAGCTAATCTTGCTTCATATGTAGAGCATCTTGTTTGATATGTAGAGCTCATCTTGTTTTATATGTAGAGCATCTTGTTTGATATGTAGAGCTCATCTTGTTTTATATGTAGAGCATCTTGTTTGATATGTAGAGCTCATCTTGTTTTATATGTAGAGCATCTTATTTCATATGTAGAGCTCATCTTGTTTTATATGTAGAGCATCTTGTTTTATATGTAGAGCTCATCTTGTTTCATATGTAGAGCTCATCTTGTTTCATATGTAGAGCTCATCTTGTTTCATATGTAGAGCTCATCTTGTTTTATATGTAGAGCTCATCTTGTTTCATATGTAGAGCTAATCTTGCTTCATATGTAGAGCATCTTGTTGCATATGTAGAGCGCATCTTATTTCATATGTATAGCTGATCTTGTTTTATATGTAGAGCATCTTGTTTCATATGTAGAGCTCATCTTGTTTCATATGTAGAGCTCATCTTGTTTTATATGTAGAGTTCATCTTGTTTTATATGTAGAGCTCATCTTGTTTTATATGTAGAGCTCATCTTGTTTTATATGTAGAGCTCATCTTTTTTCATATGTAGAGCTCATCTTGTTTCATATGTAGAGCTTATCTTGTTTTATATGTAGAGTTCATCTTGTTTTATATGTAGAGCTCATCTTGTTTTATATGTAGAGCTCATCTTGTTTTATATGTAGAGCTCATCTTGTTTCATATGTAGAGCTCATCTTGTTTAAATAGAGAAGAAGAAAATCTTTGGTGGCAACAGAGATATAGTTGTACAGAAGAATGTTGATAATATCATGGACAGCTAAAAAAGTAATGTAAAATCAAAAGCAAAGGCTCCCTATACAACCTTATAGGTGTGTAAGGGATGCTGAGTTAGTGACTACTTCTAAGTGACTAGTGGCACACTTTTGGGTGAAGTGATTGATAACATGCCAAGCTGTCTTTACTTCACAAACAAAAACTCTGGTACCCATTTTTAGAAGCTGAGTGACCTTGTCAGTGTGAAAAAAGTCACATATAGGAACTGAACCTATATACCTTGATCAGCAGTGAGTGCACTAACCAATCAGCCTCCTAAAAAAGATATAAAGTCAAAATGGAAGCTTATTTTACTACCAACATCAGACGGAAACAATCATCATTTTTTTCCCTGGTCATATAATGAGGATAGAACATCAGGGAAAAATGAAAATGAGGGAAGCAGTGACAGAGGGAAACAAAAAAGATACTAGACAACTTATGAGAATGGAATGGTAGAAAATTAACAGCATAACTGAAGAAACAACTGGAAAGACAAAGTTGTGGAGAGGCATGATCACCTATGCCAGCAAGCACGGTACTTGATGTTATAAATGATGTAAAATGATATCAGTTGTATCTTCTTATAAAATATACTTCCTCTTTTAAACATTCATATTTAGAAACTGTTTCAATTGAGTTAAAAAAAAAACAGGAGCAACAATTGCACTTTGACCTACATCATAAACTTGATCAACATGCCTGAACCTCACAATGCAGATAGCCACAATGCCTGCTGCACCAATAATAAAGCTTCCTAAAGCCAAGATCCAAAATGTGTTGCAGTGGCATGAACCCTTTACCTCCTCGGCTGAAAATAGGTCCACAGAGATCGTGATATGCAAATTAGTATTTAACATAACATAACATAACATACCTGTACATTGTATTACAGAAATGAATAGAATGTTTTTTCTATTCAAAATGCAAGATAAATAGCAGTAATACATTGCCAGCTTTTAATTCATGGTACACTGAACAAGACGTGTGAAATGTTATGGCATAGCATTAACTAATTATTACAGAGTTTTTTCATACATTAAACAAACATATTGTGATTGTCTTCAAAAGCTGAACAATTACAACTCTCCAATGAGTTTGAAAGGGTTCAACTATTACCTTTTGCAAAACATTCTTGCTTGCCCTTCTCTGACAAATAGTCAACACAGTTTTTTTTTTACATTTGAATCTTTTCAACTTTTATTTGGAATTTCTTCTTCTCTTAAACCACTTTGGGTGTTCAAGGATATATGAAGTTCAAACTTTCTTTGAGTGTTGAAGGATATAGAAAGTTCTATCTCACTTTGAGTGTTGAAGGATATACAAAGTTCTAACTCTCTTTTGGTGTTGAAGGATATACAAAGTTCTATCTCTCTTTGAGTGCTGAAGGATATACTAAGTTCAAACTATTGTCCTTCTGACAGCCTCAACCCTGTCAAGTGATGCTACTGCAGTTTTCTAGGTGTCACTTCATATTATTCCAAGTCTGCCTTAAGCACTGTGTCCTCCTTTATTATATTTTTCTCGGTAAGATAATTCACTAGACATTTTTTTTTCTAGGTAGGAAAATCATTTTATTTGCTGTCACTGTTAAGTTCATCATGATTGGTTCTATACCAATTCTTTCCCTTGTGGCCTCATTTATGATTCTGTCTCTTCTGATCACCACAGCTGCATTCATTAAACATCTCATTTACTTAGCTACTAACTTCGTTTTTGACCTGATGGTTGCCATGTTTGGAATTAGTAACATAACAGATGATGGTCAAGACTGAAATTCTGTGACTGAAGACATGAAGATTTATGGTGCACAACATCAATTCCTATACCAACTACCAATAAGACAACAAAAACCACGCTAGAACTCACAAATACTGAACCAATAATGGAGTCTATACCAACTATCAATAACATGAAATGTGTTAGACGAATGACAGGAAACAGTCTGAGAGATAAGATCAGAAATGAAGAACTGAGAAAAAAGCTAGGAATAGCCCCCGCCATAGAATATATAAGGTAACAACAGATAAAATGGTTTGGCCACGTGACAAGGCAGAAAGAACAAAATACAACACAACAAGCCTTCAACAAACGTTGTGAGAACACCAGACCCAAGGGTCGACCACGAATAAGATGGGTCGATGGAATATTAGAAGGCACTAGGAAACATAACAGCAGCAGAGGCGAACAGAAGAGCAAAAGACCGCAAATTATATCTCCCCTCAATGCTGAAAGGCAGATGAGGAAGGAAAGAAGAAGAACATCAATTCTATAACAAAAAAGGAAAGAAAGAAAACACAGATAAATGATAATGATGCACTATTGAGCAAAACAAAGACTGATAGTCAGAACACAATAATATTAAAAACATTTAGTTGTATACTTTTTTAAGTGCTGAAGTTACACAATTTGTTAAAAAGAACAGAAAAAACATGCCAGTTTATTTATTAGCCCAATCTTCTATAAGCTTCACAGTACATTATTATACAAACACAAACTATCTATCACAAATACCAGCAACTTTTCACGCTACTTATTTCCTTCTTTAAAATAAAGTTAATTTGGCAATTATTTCTTCAGTTCATGAATTAATGAAGATGTGCACATACTTTCACCAGTCCAGTGAAGAAATGCCCCATCTTGTACGCCTGACTGACTCAATGTGTCCTTCGGATTCAGAACATTACGGCCTTTACTGCGTAAACAGTAATGAGCTTTTATTACTGCGCCTGCTTCTTGACATAGCTGCTTTAAAAGATGTTCTACGGTTGCTTCAGGAGCGACACGAAGGCGGAAACGTCCCTGAGGCTCATCATGTGGCAGAATGCTCTGGACAGTAACTTCTATATCTTTTGTGGACATTTCTCTGTTCATATAAACATAATATAAGAGTATACACCAAGAAACATTAGAGAGACACTTGAGTTGCATAATAATTATTTCATGTGTAGAGTGAATTAATCTGCTAACAGAGTGTAAAGCTGGCAAATAAGAGGAATTTAACTTAAAAAGCTAGACCCGAGAAGTTAACATCTCATTAATGTCATTTTCATTAAAACATATAGTTGTTTCCCCTCTTTGTCCTTTTTAAGTATTAGAAGCAAAGCTAATTATAGGTGCATTTACATAAAATTCACATTATTTTAGCACATCTTCTGCTGTAAGAAATAAAGTACCACGGAAATACTTAGATTATTGCAAGAATCATATGGGAAAAATTATGACACTTTATCAGCCATAAGCTGCATTTGTTGCTCCGGGCACTGGACAATATGATAAAAGAAGTGAGTTAAGTACTGAGACACATATTATGAATATAAAATTATGGGAATAGTAGAAAAGGCAAAACAATTATCTTTATCTGGTTAGTTAGAAGTCTTCAATTCAAATTAAGTTTAAACCATTTTGTCCTTTCACAATGAAACACTGAAGTTCTTTAGACTTTAGATGCCTTTCTATTTTAAACTGAAGTTTTATTCCTGTTTTTGGGGAAGAGAGTGTACATCAGCGTCAGAGCCAAAAAGGGTCAGTGGCCCATAGGTGACTGCATCAGGATTGGTGAACCAGAACTACCCAGATAACACTGTACTTCTTCATAGCGTCCCTAGAAGCAGACTAATTAGTCTGGCCAAATGAGTACAGACCTAGAGGGAAGGCAAAACCAGAACTAAAAAACCACCATGCTGAAGTAGGATTGAAAGGCACAAATGTCACAGTTCTACTACAAACTACAATACAATGCACCTTAGCCCACTTAATATTCTTATAAGATCAGTTTCTGACGAGGACTTTAATTCCTTTAGTAGTCATCAGGGAAATGTGAGAAAAGAAGAAAGACATAAATTTTCCTTATAAAATGCTCTGCATTGGTCTTTAAAGCTCTATACAGGGCCAAGCCAAAATAGTTTTTAATGTTTAGATCCATCTCAGCATTTGTTTGTTATGTCTCTAGGCAGTTAATAAATTTTCAGCTTAACTCTCGCTCAACAAGAACAAACAACATTAACAATGGGACCTTTATGAAAGTGTTGCCAGATATTACTATCAGACAACAATTTGGTAAAACCGATTTTATAACTGGAGTTGAGGAATACTAGAAATAGAAATAGCTCATTTTATAGTCCTTATTTCATGAAGAATGTATGTCAACAACTGCTAATATGGGCTTGCACTCTTATTTAAACAAATGAAATCCTCCTGCTGTTTTCACTTCTTCAAAAGGAGTTCTTTGGCCCTTCTCCACTTTTCAAAGTCAGTATCATATATTTGATCAAGCTGCTGGAGTTTTTCCTGCGTAGCTTGATCCAGCCACACCTTTTCTTTGCCCTCTGACTGTCATTTGTCATGTTCCATTCCACAAGTCCGTGCTTGCTTTTGTAATCAAATCCAGGTGTCCATTCTAAATAATTATGTTTGTATTGTTCAACAAAGTACATCTCTTTTAAGCAAATCTTTTTTTTAAATCTTGGATTTGTGTGTGTCATATCTGGCTATATATGTAATAACTACAGTCTATAGTGTAAAAGATAGTTAGCTACCACAGAAATAAGATGTTTGAGAAAAGCCGTAGGACTGATCCGAAATGTGAAAATAAAAAAAAAATGAGATAAAGAGTAGGTATAGAACTAATTTTGAATGACATACAAAGACAACAAGTAAAATGGTTTGTCTTCCTGGAGAGAAAGTCTAGTGATGCCATACTGTACAAGACATACACAAAGAGAAAAGCTAGAGACAGGCGCAGACTACGTTAGAGTGACAACATTAGGGAAATTCTACAACATCAAGTGTCAATGACTGAACTACCAGAACAGCAAGAACCAGAACTTTGTATCGCCCAAATTGGTAAAAGATAATGAAAAGAAGAATAACTAGGGTAAATATCTGTTTGGATATCTTTAAATATTTACTAAAGAAAACATTGTTTCTCATTATGCAAACGTTTGAGATCTCAATCTTAAATAAGTTAAGAGAAAGCACTGGTCAGTTTAAGGTTAGCAGCATAACCATTATAACCAGCTTGTTATGTGGTGATAGTTCTGCATTTGTTTAAAAATATGAAAATTCTCAGATTGTTAAATTTCAAATTGATAAGACAGAGTAAGACAAATGAAATACAACAAGCCTGCATTCTAACTAGTGATAATACAACAATGTACAAGACTTATATATCACTGAGTCATGAGATAAGCAGAAATAAACTGATTCCCTGTTTTCACAATTATTTTCTTCACACTTAAATGCATCACTCACATTTTTGACATAAGAAAAATTAAGACAAATGTGTTGATTCTATAAATTGTATCTATTGCATATTTTCTTAATGTGCAAATAGATCCAAATGGTGCATTACTTCATTTATATTATTAGTAATCTTGGAAATGTGTATCATACCTATTAACTTTTATTTCCTTTAGCAATAACTAAAAAAATATACCATGCTGCCAAAAGTAAAAATACTTGTATTACAATTTCTATGCCAAGGCACTGTTACTGAAAGTGGTTAAGAGCTCATTACTGACCAGCTGTGTAGAGAGCCAATAATGATCAAGATGCCATTCCACCTTCCTGTGGTGGCTCTGGAAACAGGCTAATGAATCTTACCAAGTGATTCAAGATTAAAGAAGGATGGCAAACCAATACCCAGAAAAGAAGATCTGAAGTCAGATGTGTTGGGCCAAAATGTGCAGATATTGTAGCTTGCTGTAAACAATGACATAGCTCAGCTACATCTCTTACTAATGTGTTTTTAAGAGCTGATGATTATGATGTAAAGCAGTAATTGTTTGACAAATGCGGAAGAACGTTAGAATATAAAAAATTTAATATAAATATGTTAGAATATACAGAATTTAATATAAATGTTAGAATATACAGAATTTAATTTAAATATGTTAGAATATACAGAATTTAATATAAACATGTTAGAATATAAAGAATTAATATAAAAATGTTAGCATATACAGATTGTAATATAAGAATGTTAGAATATAAAGAATATAATCTTGTATAATAACCATTCAATGCCCTGGAAGTGGTCAGTTTGTTGGGGTTGTTAAAGGAAATAATTGCAAATGGTCAAACAAGGATAATTGCATATGTTTCTGATAATAAAAATGTATGAATTAGAAACCACTAATAGTAAATTCTAACACAATAGTGAGTAAATCACTAATACATGGAAAAATAGAAAACATACAAGAACACTTAAATAGACTTAACAAGACGGGCCACTCAATACAACATGAAAATCAACATCAACAATATAGAAGTAATGAACATCATAAAAGAAAAACAGAACATCAATATAATGATAGCCACACAATAAAAATAAGCAGAGGAAGTTAGATATGTAAAAAGTCTAATGACATGCCATAATTTATATGTAGCAGAAATAGACTCAAGATGCAACAAAGCTTGTCAAATCATTGGGCAAATGTCACCACTGATGTCCAACAAAAAAATAACTTTAGAGGCAAAAGTGACACTCTACAGCACAACTCTATTCCGGAATTGTGCTACAATATCAGATGTGGATACTGGACTCAAGATAAATAACCAGCAGAGATGAAATATGTTAGACAAATGACAGAAAACAGCATGAGAGACAAGATTAGAAGTGATGAATTCTGAAAAAAGCTAGGAATAATTATAGCCATTTAATTAACAAAGAAACAACAAATAAAATGGTTTCGCCATGTGATAAGTCAGAAATATTAAAAGTACAACAGTACAAGCTTTTGATAAATGCTACAAGAAAACCAAACCTAAGGGCCAGTATTGAAAATGATGGATCAGTGGAATATTAGAAATCACAAGTGTTAAAACAGCAGGAGATGCCAAGAAAAGAGCAAAACACTGCAAACTATACTTCTTGATGCTGAAAGGCACATGAGGAAAGAAAGAAGAATAGGAAAGCAAAGGATTTGTTATATCTAACACTAAGAATCTGAAAAGGACAGCAACCATGATCAGCAAATAACTACTACACATATTTCACATATTGACATTTTCCATATATTACTGTATATCTCAGTGGGAGAGTAGAGAATTTTGTGACTAACTAGACTTAGGTAAAAATATGCACTCTAAACTAACTAAAAATATAACTGCCTTCCAATTAAAAATGTAATGATGAAAATAAAACGGCTATCCTATTAAAAAAATAATGAGTGCACTTTTTATTTTTGAGAAAAGCTGAAATGATAATACAAGTTTGTGTGAAAATTGAAATGCGAACAATTTAGTAGTTAATACTCACTGAGTCTACTGAGTCATGAAAGTAAAACACAAAATGAAATGTCAATTATACTAACACTTTTTATGATTTGTAATTTGGTAGTCATTGAAATACATTTATACAAGTATAACATTTCTTGATTTACCATGTTCTTACACAAAACCTTAAAGATTTTAAAATATAAATTTTGATTCAACATTAAGTAAAACAGCTTCAATAGAATTTATAGCAATAAAACTAACTTAACTAAGTAGTGTAACTTAACCTGGATAAAGAACTGAAGAACCCAAAATACACCTGTAGTAGTCTTTGAAGTGCACAGAAAAGTGTGCACTGGTCAGAATATTCTCTGCCTAAATAGGAAAATCAGTGGGTTGTGACAAAATTCGATAAGCCCTGCTGTGAGAAACTCGAAACTTCTCTCTTATGCCAAATTTTTATTACACCTCTTGCAGCAACTGCAATGAAATGCATATATTATATGTAAGTAGACAAGACTCAGAAGACTGTCGGCTACAGAAACAGTCACTTTAAATCACACAGAAGAGGAAGATTATTAATTACCACCCGGAGAAGAGTTACTGTTACTTACAACTTACAAACATGTATAACGAAAATAACAACATAATGTAGCTAACAATGTTAGCATAACCTGAATAATAAATATATGTTAAAAACCCAGACGAGCTGGTAAAGTTAGATGGTACCCTAGTAAGAAAAGTAAGTTTATCCAGAGATGAGTTTAAAACGAAATTCTATCTATTTACAATCTGATAGATAATCTATCTAGTGTTCAGTTCTACACAAGTGACAAATCACAGAGTCAGAGAGACGAGGATTTAAATCTCAACAAGCAAATACACTGTTCGTAGATTTAATGCAAAAAAAGTGAGTTACTTACCAAATTGTGGCTTATATTGTTAACAATCACGATATTGTGACATCCACCCTGAAAACGTTAACCCAGTTGTCTGCGATAAAGAAACGATCAGTAACTGGGCATTGTTGCTGCTGGCGGCCACGGGTGGTCGGGCGACTCGCCCAAGTTCACATCATATATGGCAGGACGGGCCAAACAAGGCGCACTTGTTCAGTGGCAATCAAATTAAACATTTTAGGATATCAGTATTGCAGATTCCTTTTAATATATAAAATATAATTTAAATGATGTGAAAATACAACACAGTTTTAATTTTACGAGGTTAAACGGTTAATAGATGAATATTGCATTAATTGTAATGAAAATAGATATGTTATGCACATAAAATATATCATATTTCTTCAATATATTATCTATTTAAAAACAATAATGTGTTTAGAACTTGTTATATACTAATTCATACTTTTTATTTAAATAAACATATGATGTTGAAAATTCACTTGCGGTAAATTGTTTATGTAAAGTTTATATACCCGTGGTGTGCACTACTTACATTTAAGTATTGTTCTATTGTTTACTGTAGTCCACTTTTAAAACGATAAAATATCAATTTTAAAGTTTAGAGCATCAACGAAGAGAACTTATTAAATAACATTTCCTATGCATTTCTTTTAGTTCTGTTGCTTTGCTTAATTTTATTATTTTTAATTTGCAAAAAAAAAAAAATCATACTTTAATATTCATAAAATTATGAAAATATTTCTCGGCTTGTTAAAAAGCAACCGATCAGCTTTATTTTGTGCATCGAAAAGTGCATATATCTGGTAATTTCATTAAATGATGTCCATGTTGGGTACCTGCGAGTGGATTTGTCCACTTACTGATGTTTGAACACGATGAGTAATGTCATTACAAATTAAGTTCAATATCTTTCACATCAATTAAAATCCAATTTGGCATATCGAGCTTCACGGTTCCTTTAGCATAAAAAATGTGTCGGCATTCATGCTTGCAATGCGAAACAAATAACAAATGTGTGTAGACAACATAGAAGAAAAGACGACACCTTTAAAAGAAAATGATAGGAATTGTTCAAGAATTACTGTGCAATCAATTCGTGTAAACAATCATGTATGGTGATAATTTTAAAGACTGAGTTATTTTAAACAAAATAAAGTTTCTATGAATGGATTATGATAATAGCGTGACGTCACATTCTAATTACAAGGGGGCAATGTAAAACTATTGTGGAAGTTTCTTGTTGCAAACCGATTATTTATTTTACTTACAAGTTTATACAATAGAATGTGTCCCGGCCGAAATAATGAAATCATCGGCAAATGTTATTGAAAATTTCGGTGTTAAATAATTGTAAGCGGAAACACTTTGTGACTGGATGTGCTTTTATTGAACAAGTGACCTAGATGTCGATTATCAGATTGTTGGTCTTATGTTCTTCACATGCGTTGCCATTGAATGTAGAGTTGTGATGCTGTCGATTGTTGGCAAGTCAATTTGAAATGTCTTTCTGTCAGTTTGTGGGCTTGCCGTGCTTTCAGCATCCTAACTACGTGTTTTATAAGGCATTTAAATATAAATCTGATAATCGCAACAGAATTTTGACTTCGGGAGATTTTTTCTTCTTGAAAATATTAAAAGAAATCCCTGTTTGCATTGGTGAAATTGAGCTACTCTGGAAAGACGTGGCATCGAATCAGTTCTTGGCAAGTCTCAAATTATATTTTCGGCCCGAGCATACCCCCGAAGGGAGACAGGACGATACAGGAGAGGTAAGTTATTATTTCACTTTAATAATTTGTTTTTGTTGTAAACTTTTCCATGTAAACATAACGATTCATTAAATAAATAATTGCATTCGCACCAGTGTGCAGTCTTATTAACAGTTAATTAACTTTAGTTTAATTAAAACTTATCGTGTTATCGGCGATAACATATTTTATGATATTTTATCATTTTTTATATGTTCATTTGTTGTTATTATGACATTTTAAATCCATATTATTTATATTATTAAATTTAAATTACATAACTTGAAAAACAAAATGTAAATAAGAATTATTATCGTCAATAACCTCTCATTACAGTTATTGACTCAATAGTAAACTGTGTATGGCTGTTTGGTGATGCGGTTGGCCTATGTATTGTGTTTCATGTTTCTTGTGTACGTCGTATGTGTGTCGCTAATTATTTGTTTAACTATATTATTTTGATTTATGCTTGTGCTCGCTGTCTTCTAGGTGTTTTTTTTCTTCCTTTTAAATAGATCAGATTGACGTATTAAAAAAAAAAAGTTTATTGAAAAATAATTCACTTCGACATGTTTCAATCTGTAAAATATTTAGAAATGACTTATATTTAATATTAAATATGCTTGTCTATTTTTGAACACTTTTGTACACTCACAGTTCCCTAAAATAACTTGCTACATATTATCTAGTATTTGTGTATGAGTAGCGGATGAAACATCCTGGGGGATAGTCATTCATTATTGACGTAAATAGCAGATATAAAATAAAAAATCGTTTATGTATGTTCACAAGGAAAATGTTTTAAAAGTCGTTTATGTGTGTTTAAATTAAAATGTTTCAATAGAATGATTCACTTAATGTTTTATTTAAACACCAAGCAATTTGATTTCCTTAAACCCCAGCCATGTAGTTGATAATTTTTATTTTCGTTATTATTTTTCTTTGCCAGTTTGAATGACAAATTGATTTACTGTAGAACCGTGCTGTAAATTGCATGCAAAAATTGCCAACCAACACGGCGAAATTATATTTCTTTTCTTCAGCCTTAATTTTCTTCATTTTGAATCCTTGGTTAGGTTTATGTTACACATTTTTATGGAGGAACGGAGTGGCGAATGACAGCCAGACTCGGTGTGCAAAAACCGTGCCTAGCTTATTTTGGTAGCTAAAATATTTGTCATTGAAAACATCATAAAACTCTGTAAATGAAGGACTGAGGCGTGTGCCACAGAGCTACCACCCTCCCCTCTCCATTACCCTTTCTAGCCTGCTAGCGTCTGCTCGTTGTAGCTGGTATCATCTCACGGGAAAAGGGTACAACGGCTCAGAATATGTTGTCGTTTTATGCTTAGTATATTTTATCTTATAATTTGGTCCTTTTCCCCTTCATTTTCAAAATGTTTTCAAAAACGTTGGGAGAGTAGTCTAATTTCCTCCATACTGTGTATTTAAAGCGTGCAGCATACACTTATAATAAAGATATGTTTGTGTATATTGATTATTATTTGAAATTAGTGCGACCATTTTATGGCGTGGAGCACCCGTGCACTGGCCTATAATTCAATAGCCAATCCAAAAGCGCTCTTACCAGGCTGCTAGATAAGGCGGAGCTGTCTTGACTGTACACTCCGGTAATTATTGGTATAGCTGATGCGTCAACATTTTGAAACAATTGCTCTTATCGATTTACTGCTTGTGGGAGATAAAGAGACGTATATTTGTGACATTTAACGATGAATTTAGGGAAGGGAGAGGAGAAGAAAGGGACGTGGTGTGACTAATGGATTCACTTGAGGCTGATATGAAATAGCATACATGTATACAGGCAAGAGAGCGCGGATGGGGGAGGTCGCGAATGCGCCTGCTGCCTGCAGTAGCGTGTTTTTAATTTACGTGAACTGAAATGAGAACATAAGACACGCTATAAGTAAATCACAGATTTTAAGATGATAGCATTTCAGGGTTAAATAATTGTGTTGTTAGGAGGTTTAGAATGGGGGGGGGGGGGGGATTTAACACGAGTATAGTTTACTGGTGGATTACTACTATAATATAATAATGGCTATTTATAGAAAGTTGGTAAACACTCAAGTTTCATGTTTTTAAAAACAACCATGCAGTGACAGAAACACGTTGTCTGCAAGTGATAGCTGTTGATAAATTATATAAAATACGGTGGGGGGGGGGTCCTAAATAATTCATATTCCGTTATGTTTTATTTACATTTTCTGTTGCGTTGAGAATAAATGTGTCTAAAGATAAAGGTACCAATATCGTGGCATTCTCTCCTCCCCCCAGCACAGCCGACGAGAAATCTGGGTCAGTTTTTGCCAATGGTTTTCTTATTTTACAATTATACCCATTCCGACCCACTAAAAGCGTAACATCTTTCCTTGTTGTTGGTGTAAGAACTAATGAGTATACAGTTAAACAGTGTCAGTGTAAAATGGGCGTGCTGTGTGGTTACACTCGATGAGGGGGGAGTGATTGCGAAAGATTAAATGCCATTGCGCCTAGCAATCACACTACCATGGTTAGAGTTGTCTATTAGCATTATATGGTAGAACACTTTCCTGAAGCGAACGAATATTCGTTATTAATGGCGGGCGGGAAGGCTCCGGAAACACAGCGTACAGGTGGCGGTTATTTGTGATTGTGAAAGTGACAATAGGGGAAAGGGAGTCGCGAGGAGGAAATGGCTTCCTATATCGCTTGTTTCGGTGTGTGACCAATTATGACCTTGCTCTCACGGGACGGTGCCGAGAAGTACAACCCATCGTTTGCTGCTGGGGTATATCTCCTGTCAAGAAATTGTAAATAATTAAATCAGAAATGGAGGGGGGAGCTGAGCAGGTCTTATACAACATTCAACCTCCAGATAAATCTAGTATAATTGCTACAGTGTTTATCATCATCGTGTGCCCTGGCTTGTGTCAACTCTTCTTTATTTGGCCATTTTCCCTCTATATGCCGTTGTGTCTTTCCGTTCACACATTCTTGATACACTTTTCTATGTGTTCTTACACTCTGTGTACACTTTTCTTTGTCTTCCCACACATTCTTGATACACTTTTTTGCGTTCCCACACATTCTTTATACACTTTTCTTTGTGTTCCATCGCTTTCCACACATTCTTCACATACTTTATTTTGTATAGCTGACAGATTCGCCGTCGTTCGATCTGAGAGCTTTTGTTTTTAACTGTGCGCTTTTCGACAGGCCACTTTTCATTATGTGGGAGCCGCGATAGCTCAGTGGTTAGTGAACTGGACTACAAAGGACAAGGGGTAGGGTTCGATCCCAACCGACGGCTTTCGGGTTCACCCAGCCTTTAATGGGTATCGGATTTTTTTCTGGGAAAGTGAAGCGGCACGGGCGTAATACCGACCACATTACTCCAAAAATCATGTGCCGAAGGTCTGTAAAATATAGGGTCACTAACACCATATTCCCTATACACCACTTGGCGTGACGGGGGTACTTTACTTTTTTTTTTACATTTCATTATATGTTATTGACATTGTTGTAACCGAATTTGTCTTCCTTTGATCTTTATAATACAAGGTTCAATTTTCTTGTGTCACAGAGTGGCAGATAATCGCAAGTCTGAGAATAATCTAATATTACTTAGTCTCGACAATTCAGAAACAGCAGAGATAGACTCAAGATGCAACAAAGCTTGTCAAATTATCGGACAATTATCACCACTATTGTCCAACAAGGAAATAACTCTAGGGCAAAACGAGCACTATGCAATACAATCTTCATCCCAACGTTGTGCTACCAATGCCAGACCTGGACCCTAGATGCAAGAACAATAAGAAAAATAACCTCTACAGAGATAAAATGTGTTAGACGAATGACAGGAAACAGTCTGAGAGATAAGATCAGAAATGAAGAACTGAAAAAAAAGCTAGGAATAGCCCCGACCATAGGATATATAACGAAACAACAGATAAAATGGTTTGGCCTCGTGACAAGGCAGAAAGATCACAACACAACGAGCCTTCAATAAACGCTATGGGAATACCAGACCCAAGGGTCGACCACGAAAAAGATGCATCGATGGAATATTAGGGGCGCTAGGAAACATAACAGCAGAAGAGCAAAAGACCGTAAGTTGTATCTCCCATCGAAGCTGAAAGGCAAATGAGGAAGGAAAGAAGACTTAATCTCGTCTACTCGTTGTAACCCAAGTGGTGGTAATCACCCTCACGGAAGTTAGATTAAGTGTTGCATCAACTGCTCTACACTTTATGTGCTAAAATTTAGTAATTGGTTATACTGCAGTCTACGTGTCGCTTGCTTACTATAACATATTTAGGTCATCGGTTACGTCATGGATACAATCCAAAAGGGTAGCCAAGCGTGATAAATGAATAGAATTTAGAAAGACGTTCCTTTTTTGTAGGTTATGAAATATTTAGAACATCACAATGCGTCTGGTTTAATATATTCTGATGCTGCTAAATAAACATTTGGACACACATTAACGTGCTCAGTGGACCTATGTTCCCAGTGCTTATTTACATATGTAAAACTATTCCTAAACAGTTTACACATTTGCTAAGAAGTAGCCTAACATTGCTAACTGCATCCTGTGAACAGAAGCACATATATCGATACATTTTCCCATCTTTCTTTATTTGATTCACAGTGTTGCCGCATTCTCACATTGCCCCGTAGGAAGTCAGGTTGGCAGAATATATATCATGTTAAATGTTTATCTTATTTTACACATCTTTCACATTTTTATATTTCTGACGTCATCCGCATATTTTTTCCACAAACCGTATGTGTCAATGAGGCCTCATGAAGTTGCCATTTGTTCGTTTTGCTGTGATTTACCGCCACTGTCAGAAGTTTTAAACTTTGTGTCTGTGTGTTTGCACGACAAGTACATCACCAACACATCGAGTTAGTGTTCATGTAACGAAGATATAAATAGTAATCATATGTGTGTGTTCGAACTTGACTGCTATCGCTGGTATGTATGTAGTAAGTAAGCGTAAAGACAGAGCATAAATAGGGTTAAACATCACTAGGGGGTGCACGTTGGAAAGTTTCAATTGTTTCAAGTCAGTGTATGTTTTACGACGATTGTTTGTCGTTTGAGGGCAAGTCCAAACTGCGTCTAATTTTCTTGTCCATTGTTTTGTGCCAGTGTTTAGATATTTTGTAGGAAATGCTTGCCGTTTCGCAGCTGAGATTTCTACGGTTCCCTTTCTTCAAAGTTTCGTCTGTTGTGGTAGACGAGTCGATCAAAACCTGTTAAAAAAATCCAGCGTATCGTTGTGATACATTAGTCAGTCACATGTTTGCTTTGTGTAGCTCGCGTGACGCTTGCACTGACGTCATGTAGAGCGTTGCAGTGAGCGTAGATTTAATAAACTAACGCTGTTGTTCTCCTTCAAATAGGTAGTCTCCTTAACTCCTGAATTATTTTACTGGCTTGGTCCGAATGAGGTAATTTGAGATTGTAAACTTGCACGTTTTATCAATTACAAACGTTTGTCGTGTGTATACATTTTTTTTAGCCTTTTAAAAATGTGTCCAAGTATAGATTGAGGGAGAGAGAGAGAGAGAGCTGCGCTGCATGGATAAATATTTGGACGTACTACCATCGTCAGCTTCTGCTATACATTAATTCATGTGTGCGACAGGGGTCACGTCATCATGGGTCAGCTTCTGCTATACATTAATTCATGTGTGCGACAGGGGTCACGTCATCGCGGGTCAGCTTCTGCTATACATTAATTCATGTGTGCGACAGGGGTCACGAACAAGATGGCGCGCTTGCGGTACTTACTAGCTGGTTGCCATTAGTTTGTCGCGAAGGATTGACCTTTGTGCTTCATATATTCATTATATGATACAACTGTCTGTTTTCATTTCACAAAGTAGCAATTTAGTTCTAATCTCTGCGGCGTCTATGGCTGGTGTCCTGAGCCTAGTGCATGACACGCATCCTGACAATTGATATTCAATGGAAGTGGTTCCAATTTGTGACATCACACACGACAAGTGTAACTTATATATTTATATAATATTCAATATTGATGTATGAGTGATGTTTTAGTTAATACTTATAACGAAAATTCGGCAAATTTCGAGCATTTACCTTTCAGCGTAGAGGGAGGTATAATTGGCGGTATTTTGATCTTTTATTGCCTCTCCTGCTGTTAACGCTTTTCCTTGCGTTTCTAATATTCCAGCAATCCATCTTTCTCGTGGTCGGCCCTTGGGTCTGGTGTTCTCGCAACGTTTATTGAAGGCTCGCTGTATTGTGTTATGGCCTGGTAAGACACAGATGAGCAAAATCATCTAAAGTTTCAGTGACAAACCGTCGTGTTGGTGAGAATGGTACACTGTAGGAGTCTGGTTGTTTGACAGCGACATCTGTCAGTGTTGCTGGCTCGAAGTTGGACAGTTAAAGGGTAGTTCCAAATCAAACTCGCATATGTGTGTGTACTGCGTCATCAAAACAGTGTACTCTATGTGAAACTTTGAGGTTGGACAAAGCATCACCGGTGAACCATCACAGGCGTTCGGGTGTAGAATGAAGAAATAGACTCCAGTTGTCCTAGCAAAAGTGTAACTGTTGGCTAGCCGTACCCACCCAGTGGGAGCACACAGATCGTACATTATTTTCTGAATACGAAATTATTGTTATGATTTATTATTACAGAACATCGCCTCAAAGACACAGACCGCGATGCTCATGTTGTTGGTACACAGTAAATGACGTCAGACTAACATTCACACAGTTTTGGTAGACTTTTCTATTTAAAAAAATTGATAATAATGGTGTGGGGGGTGTACACACGCACGCGCATTAATATAGTCAGACAACAAGATTAGATAGACATCAGGAACAGACAGAAATGTTTGAGAATAGCAGTCAACAAAAAAAATGTGAACATGCAACAACATAAAAAAAGAGGCAGACAGAGAAAGTAATTGGTAGCTTGGACTATAAATGTATAGAGCGGTCTACACACAACAAAACATGAGACGTGCAGGCGATCGCTGAGGTTTATCTGTTGACGGTAAGTGGTTGTAAAGCGGCGCTAGGCGTACGTGGCTGACCAGATCTTAGTTGACATTTGTTGCTTGGTCGTGAAATGGTACACGCTTTCTACGTTTGCTTGTTTTATCCGGACTTACGTGTCTCCCTATCTAACGGATGTGTAATGTTATGCAAATTTTCTCTCGCAAAGATACATTCCTACCAACGGCCACGGCTCGACGAGTATCGCCTGCTTGATACGCACCCTCTCTCAAATAAAGATTTTAACTGAGAAAGTTGTCTTCGCGAATTATTCTATTTATGCTATAAACTTGAAAAGCAGGACATACGATGATGAATGCTCATTTCAACAACAAAAAAATCCATAAAAGGAATAGAGATCGCTGCAAGCCATGAGATGGCACATAGAGAGAGAGAGAGATAAGATATCATTAGAGGGATTTTGTTTTACCACATAACCTTAGAGGATCGATATTTATAGCTTTGCCTAAGAAAATTCGATCAGAGAAACGTGATTTTATAACAAAAAGACTGCTGGACCATATCATAGATGTTTTTATTGAAGGTTTTACTGTATAGAGTCACGTATAAAACCCGCTTGTATGTGAGTGTACTACATTTTAATTTTATGGCGAAAAAATCGTTCTACAAGACGTCTTTTATTCCATGAAATTATAAAAAAGTTACAGAATTAAACAGGCCTATATATGCAGTCCTAAAAAATTGTTTGTTCTGTATGTTTTATGGTTTATTGGCAGAATGAAACCCCGAACAATTACTTATAGAATTAAAAACTAAAGTAGAGATTATGGATTTGAAATAAATCTTCAGATTTAAAAAAGAATATTATATGGAGGTAATAGTATAGCTCTCTGTAGCGAGTGATGATGGGTGGCAGTTAGTACAGTCTTGTGTAGTTGTACCGCTTATCTGTGTACGATGATGTGTGTTCACTGTCAAATGAGAATTGTTGTTAGGTGGATGGACTTTTATATATATATATATATATATATATATATGTGTGTGTGTGTCTCATCCGTTTTGATCATGTTTCGATATTCCAACGATGAATGATGATATCGTATGACGGAACAGTTGACTGTGTTCACTTTCTGCGCGGTTTCGCCTTATGTCTTTTGGCGTGTGCTGAGACTGCTACGATTGGGACCACAGTTACCTTTCTTTGTTTGGGAGATGAGATATTAATTCGGATGATTCCGCTGGCACGGGCGGCTGAGCGAGTATGGATTTTAATTCTTTTGCAGTGATACCGGGGCCTTCCGTAACCAAAGAACCATATATATATATATATATGATCTCTGGTGGTCACCATTCTGTTCTTTGGAACAAAGCGTTTTATTCGCGCTTTGTCGATTCGTACGTTAAAACGTATCTATAATAGAGAGATTCATAACGCTTGGAAGACAATTTAACTTAAAGAAAAAAACATTGAAATAATTTCACGAGTTTAGTTAGTTGGAGATAATATTAAATGGCAGAAAGTGCGAAACTTAAGCATAACAATTCTCAAAAACGTGGCAACGACTTGAAACTTGCTAATACAATCTAAAAGATTGCCACTGAAACCGAAAATAGTAAAATGTAACGTCCGTACGTGACGTTTGTGTAGAGTACGTCCATAGGTGACGTTTGTGTAGAATTACGTCTTAAGGCAACAGAAGGGAAAATATGAACTCTGGACGACACGACATCCGAAGATATCGGCTGTAAATCAGTTTCTCGCCCTAAGGTTAAATCAGCTGGGATAAAAGGGCACCTGACTCATACAGCTGATGAAGGTAATCTCGATGTGTAGCAGCACTGTTAACATGTAATCTCGAGGTGTAGCACTGTAAACATCTAGTCACAAAGTTGATGAGGTAATATCGAGGTGTGTCATTGCAAACATCTATTCACCTTTAAATACCTTGGGGGGGGGGGAGCGGGTGGTTGATACCTGTCAACATCGCATCCTCTTATCTTAAAATTTGTTGAATTATCCCGGCGGAAGGATCTGATCGTCAACACCGCAGTGCACGGAACATAATGATGATGACATTGTGATTTATTGCTTGTAACAAAAAAAGAAAAGAAAAATGCACTACGGAAGAGATAATATTATCAATGACGGGAAGAGTGGGGATCTATTGGCACCACGCTTGCTTTAAATGGATAGCAGATCAGTTGGTAACAGATCGTTAGCGTTGCTATTCATTTACGCTTAATATAACAGAGACTAGAATATTCGGTTAAAGATATTGATTACGCAGGGGAGACAACTATATAAATATTCATTCTCCACATACAGACGTGTATTTGAGATAATTCTTGGAACACTACACGCCGTGAAAGTGTGCACAATAATGAACACATCGAATCTGGATTAAACCGATGTCCGGTACGTCTAGTCCGGTTCAGGAGTTCATTTCTGGGCTCATTGTTGATGTCAAGCCTAACAGGTCGTGACACTCTTGTGGATTGATCGTCTTTTCTCCTACCACCAACCGCTTGCTAACTTTGTCGCCGATACTTTTAACTATGCTTCACTAAAATAATGAAACACTCATGGGAATACCATCAGTGCAAAGAATTCAGTCTTTCTGCTTACTTGTGTGTGTTTATTTATTGTTTAAAATGTCTCTGATAACAATATTTTGTTTGGAACATCGATACGGTAATGTTGATGTTCTCACAGTCAGCTCTAGCTAGCCACCATCTTCATAGTATGTCAGTGTTAAGTTTTCTAAATGTAGCTGTCTATGGACAGTGCGACTTGTTCCCTTTACTCCCACAACGTCCGCATATCTGCCTGACACTTGAGTCTGTCAGGCATTTTTGTCATGGGCCATGGTTTCAGTCTTAAATCGTAGTGTAGGTCACGTGCTTACTGGATGTATTGCGGCCGATTGTGAGGGCCAGTTTGGCAATTTTTAGTTTAATTAGGTGGACACTTTGAAATGTGGATTTATAGAAGAATAGCTAGAATTGGATGGAAAGAAAAGAAAACAAACGATGAAGTTTTAAAACAACTAAACATTAAAAGAGAACTACTAAACACAATTAGAACAAGACAAATGACATTTTCGGGCCATGTTAAAAGGCACAACAGCCTACTAAAAGTAATCCTGGAGGGGAAAATGCAAGGTAAAAGAGGCAGAGGCAGACCAAGACTAACATGGACGAGTAACATCAAAAGATGTACACATCAACCTATGACAACCTGCACCATCAAAGCAAGAGACAGTGCAATAGTGCTCCATGGCAACCAACCTTCTATGCGGAGACGGCACTCAATGGTGATGATGAGGTGGACACTAGCAATGTCCCGTTGAGACTTCGGTAATTGTGGCTTTCTCTACGGCTGAATGGGATCTTTGTGTTGTCGCTATTTGTTATTTCTTTCTATGGATTAAAAAAAAAAACCAATATTCTCACACAATTAATGTTTCGGCGTCTTTTTATGATATTCAGTGTGGAAATTGTTTCCATACTTGCATTATCTTGATGCGGGTAAACTCATGCATGCATATTTATACAAGCTGACACTTCGGCTTCATTTACTTGGCTGATATTTAATAGCTCACAGACAGCACGAGAACAGTAATACACTCGATCAATAATGAATAACAACGTGCACAACCTGCTTATACTTTCTTATTGCCTGGCCATCGATTCTACACGCACTTTTCTATTTGATTCGTCCAACCTTACAACCTCCACACCTATCGTCGTGTGTGTTGTTCACCGCCATTGTTTTTACTTCTTTGTCTATCTGGATACTTGTCGTTGCACGACGCCAAGTTGAAACTAAATCTATTTTTGTTTACAGCTGGCGGAATAGGCTCTTGATTAAAATCGTGTTTTCAGGGTTCTTCATATCGATGACATCATGATATCCCTTATTTGCCGGTCACAGAGAATTTAGTCACCACAGCGAGTCGGGATCATTGTTGGGGTATCTTTCTCTTTATTGTTTAAGATGAGACCCTAGTTGCAAGAACAAGGAAAAATAACGTCTACTGAGATGAAATGTGTCAGACAAATGACAGGAAACAGCCTGGGAGACAAGATCAGAAATGAAGAACTGAAAAAGAAGCTAGGAATAACCCCCGCCATGGAAAACATATAAAGAAACAACAGATAAAATGGTTTGGCCACGTAACAAGGCAGAGTGATGGAAACACAACACAACGAGCTCTCAGTACACATTGCGAGAACACCAGGCCCAAGAGACGACCACGGAAAAGATGGATTGGCGGAATATTAGAAGCACTAGGAAACATAACAGCAGCAGAGGCGAACAGAAGAGCAAAAGATGGATTGGCGGAATATTAGAAGCACTAGGAAACATAACAGCAGCAGAGGCGAACAGAAGAGCAAAAGATGGATTGGCGGAATATTAGAAGCACTAGGAAACATAACAGCAGCAGAGGCGAACAGAAGAGCAAAAGGCCGTAAATTATATCTCCCCTCGACGCTGAAAGGCAGATGAGGAAAAAAAGAAGTCCTTTATTTAAAAAAAAGTATATCTTTGCGGCGTTTTCCAATTACTGGGGTCTGCCGATGGGACTTATAGGACCGCCATTCGTCCTTAATAGGCGCTAAATGTTGCAGTACGTAGCGATGTTCAGCAAGCCTCGGTGTTTTGCGTCTTTCGGCCCAATCACAACGCGGTATTTTCTTATACCAGTTATACCTGTTTTTTTCTTCTCACGATCCATACTTGCTTGTCCAGGCCACTTATTCTTCTTTAGCTTCAGATCCAAATAGACTGAAACATTTCCTTTCCCCCCCCCCCCCAAAAAAAAAAACAAAAAAAAACCCCAATAGGGAAAGGAGACTTAATAAAATTCGCATGAAAATACAAATAAGTAATTAACATCTAAGATCTTATCTGTAGTTGGGACGAAAATAGCCAAGCCGGATATGTCACAATTACAGATAAGTACCTTGCTATTATCTATTTGTACTTTTATGCATAATTTGTGTTTTGTCTTTAACCTAGTGAAGGCTTTTTTGGCCGAAACATCTAGCTTCGTCTATATGAACAGTAAAACTCACATATTGTATTCCTTTTTCCTCCTTTTACTACCAGCTTTACCACAATTAATCTGAATATATGTTTACATATTGTGTACACATCCCTACAGACTCAGATGTACCCATGGTTTTGGGAGGGGCGAGGGGGTGGATACGATTTTAATTAGCTCTTGTTCACTGTTCTGAATTGCATTGTCGGTGCTGACCGCATTCAGTCCATGCGCTGCCCATCGTCTTATGTCGGTGCTGACCGCATACAGTCCATGCGCTGCCCATCGTCTTAGTCTTATTGTGTGGATGTATTTAACACTATATTCTCCAACTTTAAAAATATTGAAAAGCAGCAGAAATAGACTCGAGATACAAAGCTTGTCAAATCATCGGGCAGCTATCATCACTATTGTCCAACAAGGAAATGTATCTAGAGGCAAAACGGGCACGCTACAATTTAATCTTCATTTCAACTGTGTGCTACCAATGCCAGTCCTAGACCCTAGATGCAAGAACAATAAGAAAAATAACCACTACCGAGATGAAATGTGTTAGACGAATGACAGGAAGCAGTCTGAGAGAATCAATCAGAAATGAAGAACTAAGAGAAAAGCTCGGAATAATTCCCGCGGTAGAATACATCAAGAAAAAACAGATAAAATGGTTTGATCACGTGATGGGACAGAAAGATAAATATACAACGTTCATGAAAAAGATGGGTTAATTGAATATTAGAAACACTAGAACTAAACATAACAGCAACAAAAGAGCAACAAACCGCAAATTATATCTCCTCTCGACGCTGAAAGGCAAATGGAGAAGGAAAGAAGATCTCCGATACACATCGGTACGAGTAGTTCTTACACTTGACAACGTTTACGTGGGTCGCTACTGCATGACCTGTACACACTCACACTGCGGGATTCGTCCTCGAGTAGGTCCAGTTGGTGCGGTGTTGGACTGACGCTATTTCTGGTAATGTTCAAGGTAAACCCCCACAAGCTATCTTGGGTGTATCGTTCTGATTGAGTCCACTGTTTGGGAGTGGGGATATGTCTGGACTAGAGGTTATATGTAATGTATGGTTCTTGTACAGAAAGGGGGGGGGGGGCGTGAAAATGTGTAAATGAGATTTATTACATTAGACAGGGGGTTAATATAAATGTCATAGATCATGTATATACCGTAATGTGAATGTACGATTTTTAAATAGATGATTATGTGAAGGTTGAATGTATTGATTCTTTTTGAATGTAATAAAAAGAAAAGATATTGTCTTTGGTTTTAATGAAGGAATGCTTTTAGATGATGATACATAGGGAAATGTGCGTGTTATTGGTAGTATCATTTTGTATAGAAGTGAATCGTGGGCTGTAGACAAAGAATGAAAAGACTATTATAGGCCACAGAGATGGGATTTCTGAGAAAAATGTCCAGAGTTCCGTGGACACCAGAATGACAGCCCAAGACATTTTAGATGAAGCCAACACAAATTAAGTGCTGCTCTAGAACATCACAATGACGGCTGAATGCATTTTAGATGAAGCCAACACAAATTAAGGGCTGTTTTAGAACATCACAATGACGGCTGAATGCATTTTAGATGAAGCCAACACAAATTAAGTGCTGCTCTAGAACATCACAATGACGGCTGAATGCATTTTAGATGAAGCCAACACAAATTAAGTGCTGCTCTAGAACATCACAATGACGGCTGAATGCATTTTAGATGAAGCCAACACAAATTAAGGGCTGTTTTAGAACATCACAATGACGGCTGAATGCATTTTAGATGAAGCCAACACAAATTAAGGGCTGTTTTAGAACATCACAATGACGGCTGAATGCATTTTAGATGAAGCCAACACAAATTAAGTGCTGCTTTAGAACATCACAATGACGGCTGAAGGCATTTTAGACAAAGCCAACACAAATTAAGTGCTGCTTTAGAACATCACAATGATACATTTGACATTTTTCGTGCACATCATCACAAGAGGTCAGATGGAAAACTTGGTTCATCATCATTGGGTGCCGTCTCCGCATCGAAAGTTGGCTACCATTGAGCGCCATTTGCTTTGATGGTGCACTTTTGATTTTGTTCATCCATGTTAGTCTTGGTTTGCCTCTGCTACTTTTACGTTGTATCTTCCCTTCCAAGATTACTTTTAGTAAGCTGGTCTATCTTTTAACATGTCGGAAAAAATCTAATTTGTTTGAATTGTGTTTAGTAGTTATATTTTCATTTTTAGTTGTTGTAAGACTTCATCATTTGTTTTCTTTTCTTTCATCCTATTCGTCAATAAATGCACACTTCAAAGGCTTCTCTTATAGATTCTTTGGAACAGTGCATGATGAGGCTCCAGTCGCTTTCAAGGTGCTCAGCCATACTCGCCTTTCGTGCATTGAATATGCCTCTTGTGTACCGCACACTTTGCTGTTTTCGGTTTCTGACCCGTTGATCATTTCTGATTCTTCCGCCCCATCTACCGTCATAGACTTTGTGCATTCAGGATGGACATTACCGCTAGGCGGGAATGGGAAAATCCATTGGTTCATAAATACAACACTACAGATAAAACTATATAAGACACTACAATAATTGCAAAGGACAGCAAAATTAATACAGGAAACGACATATCAGATATAAAGAATACTTGAGGTCAACGAAAGATGGGTAGATAGACAGTGCATTCGTTCGTCAGAAGTAAACATAACTGCAAGAGCAGAGTCAGAAAAACTATCTACAAGCATCCGAGAACTTGGTTACAGGTGACAGAATGCAGGGACAACGCGGACGATGTAAATAAAAGATACTGGTAGTGTGTGCCATGACCAGGCAACCTTACTCTACTCCATCTTTTCACGGTACCTCCAGAAACAGACCAACAAGACTAGTCTGACCATGTGAGTAGAGATCGAAGAGGGGAGGCAGTCTGCTCCTCAAAAATGCCGTACTGAAGTCGGATGTGTTGGGCCGAAAGGATCAAATAAATCACAATACAACACATCTACACGCCCATTTAATGTCCTTTTAAGGGCGGACGTCGAAGAGGAATTTCAATTCCTGTAGTGATCACGCGAGAGAAAGAGAGAGTACATTGTTCAGGTGTTTTGATAATGATGGCTCTCCATCGTTTTATCCCTAACTTTGCTTAGATTTTGATTCAGTCGTGGATTCTTGTAGTGGATAAATTTGAATAAATCAAAGAATATGGCGATAAGAGTTCTGGAAGACGTCAGGATTCAGTTTTTTAAAAAAAAATCTCCAATCTTATCTCTGATATCCCGAAACCCCTTCTCACCCGACTGCACACATCCATTTAATGTTCACTTGAGTGCTCTCGCCTGTGAAATGTTCCATTCTGTCCTTCGTATTTTAACTCTGGGTACGATTCTCGCTGAGATAAGCCAGAAGTACAAGTGTGGCACGATACACTTCGATAACCTATTTCCATAATGGTAACACCGGTGTGTTAATGAGACAGAATTGTGACATATGGCTGTGCTGGCAAGAGCTTCTGATTAAATTTCACAATTATGTACATAGCTATTCATTGTTATTTCGTTTTTAAACGCCATTTACATTTGTCATTGGCTGACCGTATTTGAAACGAATTTAATACCCTACGTTTATAGCTTATGAAATGATTGCTTGCTGTTTTACTTGCTTCCAGTATTGCCTACTGCCAGTGAAATTCGCTTAGCGGTAATGGGCGGGTCTGGCCAAGCAAATCAGAGTATCGGGTTTTTAAATAAATAAATATCGGGAAAATGGAAGACTCTTCCTAGCAGACGTATAATTCTCATAATAAACTGGGCAAACGTGGGGAAGGGGAGGGAAAAGAAACAGGAGCTGCTTTTATAGATCCGGCAACATTTTCGAAAGAATCATTTACTGTTGTTTGAGATGGAATGTAGTTTAGTGTTGAAAATGTTAAACATATCGGAAGAAAGAGTCCAGACGTGCATAAATAATAAACAGGCTTGTAAAGATGTATGTGAAATGGAATAGCTTGCGGACAAATAAACATAATACAATAGAAAATAGTGGAGGAGATGTTGTCTGGTGTATTTTCGTAATTGCTAATTTATTTACATTTGTTACATATCCTTTGTAGTTGTGTGTTTTAAATAGGTTTTTGTAGCGTTGTAGGCAATTAAAAGCGTCGTGGAAGTGCATGTAACAGGGGTTATGTGTCAACTCTAGACATGGACGTGCATGTAACAGTGGTTATGTGTCAACTCTAGACATGGACGTGCATGTAACAGGGGTTATGTGTCAACTCTAGACATGGACGTGCGTCGTGGACAATAAATAATAAACACACGAACTAATTTTGAGCGGGGTTTTACCGAAGAATGTTGAGAATCATATATGCAGCTACGGAGAGTAAATGAGCCATTGAGAGAAGTGAAAGTCATGATTTTTGTTATTCGCAATTTCTGATTATTTATAGCTATATACAAACGTGCACCTAACATTCAATCATCGAACTACGAAACAATATCTCCAACAAAACATGTCCAAAATAATGTGGATCATGATTTCAAGTGCCAGCTGGGCTGCATGGCACTTGATGACGATGAAGAAACCAAAACTAGTGTTTGGGACAGTCAAACGTCTGTTGTGTTTTCCCTTATGTTTGACACTTTAAACTGCGCCTCGCCGTTGCTGCGCACGGATCGCATCGATCAATGGCTTAAGAATACATAACACGCTAAAATATACAACACTTTATGGACTGTAAGCGCTGATGGAAGACCTCATTGATAGGCGTACAGTGCAAGAATTTTCGTGGCAAACACAGACAAATTGTATAATGCGAAACAGATTATCAGGCCCGCTTGTCTGTCTTTCCTCTTTCTATAATTAAACTCTGTTTGTTTTGTTTGTTTTTGTGTTCACGGGGCGATTTTAAATTACATTTGTAGTCGTTCAGTATATGAGCTCCGTGTGTGTATTCAGTTTTTGTCACAGGCACGTGAATCTGTTATCGCGCCATCGATTTCATTGCTATTTTTATCGCTAAGTAATCCAGTGTTAGCGTCTTGTACTAAACATCAGTCTCTCCAGTGTAAACATCTTGTACTAAACATATCATCAATGTCAATCTCTCCAGTGTAAACATCTTTCACTAAACATATCATCAAACAATGTCAGTCTCTCCAGTGTAAACATCTTGCACTAAACATATCATCAATGTCAGTCTCTCCAGTGTAAACATCTTGTACTAAACATATCATCAAACAATACCAATCTCTCCAGTGTAAACATCTTGCACTAAACATATCATCAAACAATATCAATCTCTCCAATGTAAACATCTTGCACTAAACATATCATCAAACAATATCAATCTCTCCAATGTAAACATCTTGCACTAAACATATCATCAAACAATATTAATCTCTCCAATGTAAACATCTTGCACTAAACATATCATCAAACAATATCAGTCTCTCCAGTGTAAACATCTTGTACTAAACATATCATCAAACAATACAATCTCTCCAGTGTAAACATCTTGTACTAAACATATCATCAAACAATATCAATCTCTCCAATGTAAACATCTTGCACTAAACATATCATCAAACAATATCAATCTCTCCAATGTAAACATCTTGTACTAAACATATCATCTAACAATATCAATCTCTCCAGTGTAAACATCTTGTACTAAACATATCATCAAACAATATCAATCTCTCCAATGTAAACATCTTGTACTAAACATATCATCAAACAATATCAATCTCTCCAGTGTAAACATCTTGTACTAAACATATCATCAAATAATATCAATCTCTCCAAAGTAAACATCTTGCACTAAACATATCATCAAACAATATCAGTCTCTCCAATGTAAACATCTTGTACTAAACATATCATCAAACAATATCAGTCTCTCCAGTGTAAACATCTTGTACTAAACATATCATCAAACAATATCAATCTCTCCAGTGTAAACATCTTGTACTAAACATATCATCAAACAATATCAATCTCTCCAGTGTAAACATCTTGTACTAAACATGTCATCAAACACAATACTCCAGCAGCAAATTGTTGAGACAGCTCATGACATCAACAGTTTGATGACGTGTTTTTGCCAGGTGTAATTTCCGGGGTATTGTTCCTGATGATGATACTTTTTATAATTGTTTGTATTAGCCATAATGATATGTGCAGTCGCATGAGGCCCTTTTTTTAAGTACACATGATACGATATGATACATATGATAGTATGGTTCAGGTGAGCTGGATACGAAACTGTTATCATTGCCATAAATAGTTATTCGAGAGGACACGTATCACAAGTAATTATACAGTTGTAAACTTAAAACAATACTGTTCTCAATCATCAGCATCATCATGTGCCATACCGGTTGGCGTAGGTGATCATGTCCTGCCGCAATCTTCTATTTACAGTGCATCGTATCAGTTCTGTCGTTGACCGTTTTCCATGCCATGACACCAAGCTATCCAGTATTTTCTCTCTTTGTCGTCCGCGATCTCTCTTTCCTTTTACTTTGCCAGTTGTAACCAAGTATCCCAATTCAGTCAGCATTCCGAATAAAGACGAGGTTTCTGAACTTGTGTAGACTTCATTTATCTAATTCATATTCTGAGAGCAAACAAGCCGGGACTGTTTGAAGCACATATTAGATTTTACAAATTGTATTTTTTTATTTTTTAAATTTACTTTGAGATCAAAATATGGAGCCGCAGTAGCTCATTGGTTTGTGGACAGGATCACCAAAAGAGATCGGTTACAGTCCTCATCGACTGTTCTGTTGTTCAATAAAAGGACTTTTTTGTTTTGTTTCTACGTCTGTTGTCTAAGAGAAAACGAGATTTATGCGGGACAGAGCCGTTCATGGTACCGAACAACTCGAGCAGTCGCCCGGGGCGCGCCTTATGCATAGGGGCGCCATCAAGGATCGTCTAAAAAAAAGTGAAAATAATAAATGCAATCTTTATTTCAATCTGACATTTTTAAAATGTTCAAAAGCAGCAGTATATGTATGTGTATATATAGGGGGGGGGGGGGAGTCCAAGTTGAGTTTGCCTAGGGCACCAGCAATCATAGGGTCAGCACTTACAGTATGGCAGCAGTAGATGTGTAATACAAGTTCTGATTGGAGGAATGACGTCCTTTGTTGAGATGTTCTGGTGAGTGTATCACGAGGGATGGGTTTATCCACCAGTTCAAGGTGCTCGACGGTCAAACCAGAAATATAACCAAAGCCAACTATCAGCTCCTCCTATCTGCACAATAACTCACTCTCACATGAAAGTCAGTCCTTGGTCCACCTGAGCGTCAGAGATTTACGGTGATATCCTCCGTTTCCTCCGTCTTGTGTCTTCTTTCTTTTCTCATCTGTCTTTCACTGCCGCCTTCCTCTTCAGCGTTGATGGGAGAGCTAGTTTTCCATCATTTGCTCTTTGCTTGACAATGCTGTCAAATTTCCGCTTGTTTGCAGCTCTCAGTCTGTCAACCATTTTATGTGTTTGCCAATTGAGGATAATGGTAAACATAGAATAACAGTTTTGAGCTCGGCGATTGAGGATAATAGTAAGAATAGAACAGTCCTGTGTTTTGCGATTGAGGATAATAGTAAGAATAGAACAGCCCTGTGTTTTGCGATTGAGGATAATAGTAATTAGTAGGACACTCTTTGTGCAGAGCCTCGCAGCAGGAGGCAATCTGATCACCAGAAGAAGACCCCGTCGAGCAAGTGTTCCGGCCCTTTAGCTTCTTGACGCTCTAGAGGAGGTGGGCCCGCATGGGTCATGACTCCCAGGCGTAGACCTCCTGCTGCATTGCCTCTAAGGTTTACACAGTATATTTGGCACAAAATAACTACACTTAATACACAAGTCACTCGAAAATAGTTTAACTTACCTGTCTAGGCTTATCCTAGCAAGTTGCTGTGCTTTCCAGTCGAAGTAACTTGGCTAGTATTGACAACGCATTTATAGCCCCGTCGGTGTCTGACTTTCGTGGGAATTCGGAAGTCACGGTGTAGATTAGCGCCCAGTTGTCTGGCCTTCAAGCTATAGCCCGAGTACATTCTCCCTACTCTGTTGACTTATGTGGGAGCAATAAGTGGTCAAAGTGTAAAATGGTCGCCCGAACGTCTGGTCTGGACATATTTGACTGTTCGTCTGTCACGATTCTGCTACAACCCGCATGACGCTCTTTCGGCTGACTCAGCACTAGTTTTCATTGTTCTTGACCGCTTCCCTCCCCCCCCCCCCCTTAATTCCTAGCATCTTTACGAGGTCGTAGAGGGATGTAGTCGTTGGTCCTCTGGCACTAACCACCACCGAAAACACTCTACTCTGGAGTCCCTGCTGTCTCAGCTCGGTGGCGAGATCCTTGTACTTGGATAGTTTAAATATATGCTGTTCCTCTATCCTAGATTCAAATGGCAATGTGAGCTCTATTAAGATTATGTGGATCATATTTGACGATTAGAGTGCAATGTCTGGACGCATTTTAGATCTCTTGATGCACTCTGGGTACTTCCCCCGCCCTGGGAGGTCAACCACCATCTCCCAATTGTTTATTATATCCAGGATCGTGGAGTCGCTCCAGTTGTTCTGCTTGGGGCGTGCGGCCTGTCCCGCTCTAAAAAAAATAGGTGTTCTTTGTCGAACTTTATTGTTAGCCTTCTTCTGCGCCCCATCCACGGTGGCAGCCAGTTCATGCAGTTTCGTCTGACGAGCTTTGCAGCATAACTGCCAATCTGGCCTAGCCGGCCTTATATTCCTCCAGGACTGACTTGAACGGGAGGACCAGCTTGGCTTTCTTACAGTACAGCGCAACATCCGTCAGTCTTGGTGGTACTCCCAGCCATTTCCGCATGTACTTGTTAATCTCCATCGCTTCCACCATACTTGAGCTGATCTCGTATATCTTGTATATCGTGTATATCCAGGCCATAACAGTTTAGGTATCAACATGAACTGGAGGCACCAGATCTTAAACTTTCCTAAAAGTCTACTCCGGTCGATGATATGTAGTCCATGGTCTGCCATCTCTCTTACTCTCTGGACTGCTTTCGTGTCTTTCAATGAAACATCATACACTCTGCCTGGACTCTTTATTGGCTCCTCGCAGACGGTTGGGATCCTCTGTTTAGCCACACTGAATGTGACTTGCTTGGTCTTCCCTCGTCTGATGGATAGGCTTCGTGACTTCCTTGGTTTGAAGCTCATCCGGCACCACACGATGAGTTCGTCCAGGCTTTCAAGCATTCTGCGGACATGGCTCTCTTCCGATGCTAGGACCGTGGTATCATCCATAAATGCTCTAAGTGGTGGCATGTGGTATTCATCTCCAAGGTCTGGTCCTTTTCCAACTCCCTCTGCTGCTTTTAGTATATCGCCATCACGAAGAGTATGGGCGAGATTGTACAGCCCATCACAATGCCGACTTGCAATTCTATCCAGTCGGTCGTATATTCCTGTGTGGAGAAACGCGCAATGAAGCCGGTAAAATACAGTCTGAGCATAGCGGTCACACTCTGGGGTACATGGTACATTCGGAGAGCCTGCCAAATCATCTGATGTGGGACTGATCCATAAGCGTTGGCAAGATCCAACCAAATGACGTCTAGATCTAGCTTCTCGGTCTGTGCTCTCTGTATCGCGTCTCGTACCATTGTGGCGTGCTCACGCATCCGGGGACACCAGGGACTCCCCCTTCTGTATGGCAGTAAGAATAGAGTAACTATTATATCCTCGGCGATTAAGGATAATACTAAGAATAGAGTAACTATTATGCAAAAAGTAAAAAAAAGTAAAGTACCCTCGTCACGCCAAGTGGCGTATAGGGAATATGGTGTTAGTGACCATAAATTTTACAGACCTTCAGCACATGATTTTTTTGTAATGTGATCAGTATTACGCCCATGCCGCTTTACTTTCAGAGAAAAAAATCTGGTACCCATTAAAGGCTGGGTGAACCGGAAGCCGTCGGTTGGGATCGAACCCTACCTCTTGTCCTTTGTAGTCCTAACTATTATGTGCTCGACGATTAAGGATAATAGTAAGAATAGATCAACTATTATGTGCTCGACGATTAAGGATAATAGTAAGAATAGATCAACTATTATGTGCTCGACGATTAAGGATAATAGTAAGAATAGATCAACTATTATGTGCTCGACGATTAAGGATAATAGTAAGAATAGATCAACTATTATGTGCTCGACGATTAAGGATAATAGTAAGAATAGATCAACTATTATGTGCTCGACGATTAAGGATAATAGTAAGAATAGATCAACTATTATGTGCTCGACGATTAAGGATAATAGTAAGAATAGATCAACTATTATGTGCTAGGCGATTAAGGATAATAGTAAGAATAGATCAACTATTATGTGCTAGGCGATTAAGGATAATAGTAAGAATAGAGCAACAACTTTTTAAAAAATCTGCAACCGCCTCACTTGTACTCCTGCATCGTTCGCCCTCAAAATTACGTTGAATAAACATTGACAAGTTTTGTTGTTTACAACAGGCTGTTATAAATGCGCCTATTGGACAACCATATCCGATTTCAGCATTACACCTTTGCTTGTTGCAATCCCTCTTTAATTCCGTATTCGCTTGACCTTACTCTACTCACCTTAAGATGGAGCAGGATCTTGATCACTTTTGGTTCACCAATCTTGACGAAAGTGGTCAGCCGTTAGACGCTGACCAGATATTGTTGCGCTTCTGAAAGTAACCACTAAATGATACATTATCTTGGTACCTATATACGTCTTCATATTTGAGGGAGGAAGGGAAATAACTCTCTGTTGCCTGTATGCTACAAGTGGTGTCGATAGTGACGTGATCATGCAGACGCTGATCTCAGATATACATATGATGATCACGTGTCACACACGCACACACATATCAGGAGTATTTCCCGGATTGGATTAACTGTTTGTTTTCTTTCTTTCACTCGATGACTACTAAATGAATTAACTATCCTCGTCATTATCCGTCCTAAGAATTACGTTAACTGGACGTAGATACGTTGTGTTGTAGTTTGCAGTAAGTTAAAGTAACAAAAAAAAGTAAAGAGCCCCGTCACGCCACGTGGCGTTTAGGGATTATGGTGTTAGTGACCATCATCTTTTATAGACCATCGGCACATAATTGTTTTGGGTCATGTGGTCGGTATTACGCCCGTGCCTGTTTACTTTCCCAGAAACAAAAATTCGGTACCTATTTAAAGCTGGGTGAACCGGAAGCCGTCTATCAAGATCGAACTAGACCTCGTGTTCTTTGTGGTCCAGTTCACTAACTATTGAGTTATCGCGCTCCAATTTTTCAGTTGAACTGTGCTATTTGTTCCTTTCGGCCCAACACATCCGACCTCACCAAGCTATATTTGAGTACCGGGTTGTCTTTTCTCGACGATTTCTACTCGCTTGACAGACTAGACAGGTTAGTCTGCTTCTGGCGGCACCACGAAGATGTGGGGTAGGGTATGATGGTTCTGGTTCACCAATCCTGGCGCAAGCCATCATGTGTGAGTCGTTGACAGGTTCCACCCCTGCTGCCGTGAGGCGCTTTGACCTCCAAATGTTTAGTTTGATAAAGTAGCGGCTCATGTCACCAGCTTCTTATTTCTGCCCACATTTTGTATGTCATCGAATTGTGTGCCAAAGTATAAATCCCATTTGGAGAGGGTGGGGGTAAGGTGCCCGTACAACATCAGAGCTGGAAGTTGTCAGCCACTTATAGCAGAAGATTCCGGGTTCACCCAGCCTTTAATGGGTACCGGATTTTTTCTGAGAAAGTAAAGCGGCACAGGCGTAATACCGACCACATTACCCCAGAAATCATGTGCCGAAGGTCTGTAAAATTTATGGTCACTAACACCATATTCCCTTTACGGCACTTGACGTGACGGGTCACTAACACCATATTCCCTTTACGGCACTTGACGTGACGGGTCACTAACACCATATTCCCTTTACGGCACTTGACGTGACGGGTCACTAACACCATATTCTCTATACGCCACTTGACGTGACGGGTCACTAACACCATATTTCCTATACGCCACTTGACGTACGGGTCACTAACACCATATTCTCTATACGCCACTTGACGTGACGGGTCACTAACACCATTTTCCCTTTACGGCACTTGACGTGACGGGTCACTAACACCATATTTCCTATACGGCACTTGACGTGACGGGTCACTAACACCATATTTCCTATACGCCACTTGACGTACGGATCACTAACACCATATATACGCCACTTGGCGTGATGGGGGCACTTGACTTACTTTTTATAGCAGAAGACTTACGACAGGATTGCTGAACCAGAACCACCAAGATCCTACTCCACCTCTCCGTGGTACCACCAGCAACAGGCTAATCAGTCTAGCCTGACCAAGTGAGTTGGGATCGAGAGGGAAGGCAACCCGGTACACAAAAACATCCTGCTGAAGACGGATGTGTTGGGCCGACAGGTGCAAATAACAGTTTTTATTACAAACAGCAACCCAGCGCGTTTATGTCCACGTACCTTCTTTTAAGGGCGGATGACGAAGAGGTGTAGCTTTCATCGGGGTCGGCGAGCCAGAACTATCGTGGAGATCAACTATTCTTGTCATCGGGTGAACAGAAGAAATTAGAAAGAGGGAGTGAGAGATCATCATCAAGTGCCATGTCTGTTAGCGTAGGTGATCATGTCTCTCCACAACTCTCGATCTCGACAGTTATTTATCATTTCTGTTATTGACCTTCTGCCAAGCCATTCTCTTAAGCTGTCTCTTTGCTTCCCTCTATCTCTTCGTCCCTCAATTTTCCCAGTTGTTACAATATATTCCAGCTGTTCTCTTATCATTAAATGGCAAAAAAAAAATATGACTATTTCTTCCTAATATTGAATATTAGCTCTCTATTTGCTTTGGCCTTTTTCACAACGTTTACATTATACTCTTCTTAGCTGTCCATAGTATTTTACACATTCTTCTGTAAAACCACAAGTGATATATACGAGTATATATAGAGAGAGAAACAGAGAGAAAATGAATTAATGTTGCACAACATGAACGTTGTTCCTGGGACACTTTAGTATTTAAAACATAAACCTAAGGAGCGATTGGTCGTAGATAAAGCATTAACTTAACCGCTGAAGAGAGTGTTGATTGACTGCGAATACTGTCAGTGTTTAGAAGATTAACAATAATAATGCAGCATGCAGAGAATACGGTATAGAGTGAATGCATCGTTCAATATAACCAGGCGAGCCTATTGTGGACATTGCTTTAGAGCAATCCATAGCAACAGCAATTAATGATAGTTGCTGGCGGTTATCTTGTGTGTCTAAGGAGAGACGGTGATAATGATTTCACGTTATTCATTATCAAATAATCGTTCCTGACATATTCTCAGCAAATGTACTCAATCCAGACCATTAATGTATATTTTCTGTCTTCTTCTTCTTCTTCTTCCTCTTCTTCGTCTTCTCCTCCTCCTCCTCCTATTCTTCTTTTTCTTCTTCCTTTTCTTCCTATTGTTCTTCTTCTCTTTCTTCTTCCTTTTCTTATTCTTCTTCTTCTTCCTCCTATTGTTAATCTTCCTCCTCCTATTATTCTGCTTCTTCCTCTTGTTGTTGTTCTTCCTCTTTCTCTGCTTCGTCATCTTCTTCCTCCTATTGCTCTTCTTCTTCCTCCTATTGTTCTTCTTCTTCCTCCTATTGCTCTTCTTCTTCCTCCTATTGCTCTTCTTCTTCCTCCTATTGCTCTTCTTCTTCCTCCTATTGCTCTTCTTCTTCCTCCTATTGCTCTTCTTCTTCCTCCTATTGTTCTTCTTCTTCCTCCTATTGTTCTTCTTCTTCCTCCTATTATTCTGCTTCTTCCTCCTATTGTTAATCTTCCTCCTCCTTTAATTCAGCTTCTTCCTCTTGTTGTTGTTCTTCCTCTTTCTCTGCTTCGTCATCTTCTTCCTCCTATTGCTCTTCTTCTTCCTCCTATTGCTCTTCTTCTTCCTCCTATTGTTCTTCTTCTTCCTCCTATTGTTATTCTTCTTCCTCCTATTATTCTGCTTCTTCCTCCTATTATTCTGCTTCTTCCTCTTGTTGTTCTTCTTCTTCCTCCTATTGTTATTCTTCTTCCTCCTATTATCCTGCTTCTTCCTCTTGTTGTTCTTCTTCTTCCTCCTATTATTCTGCTTCTTCCTCTTGTTGTTCTTCTTCTTCCTCCTATTGTTATTCTTCTTCCTCCTATTATCCTGCTTCTTCCTCTTGTTGTTCTTCTTCTTCCTCCTATTATTCTGCTTCTTCCTCCTATTATTCTGCTTCTTCCTCTTATTGTTCTTCTTCTTCCTCCTATTGTTCTTCTTCTTCCTCCTATTGTTCTTCTTCTTCCTCCTATTATTCTGCTTCTTCCTCCTATTGTTATTCTTCTTCCTCCTATTATTCTGCTTCTTCCTCCTATTGTTATTCTTCTTCCTCCTATTATTCTGCTTCTTCCTCCTATTATTCTGCTTCTTCCTCTTGTTGTTGTTCTTCTTCCTCTTGTTGTTCTTCTTCTTCCTCCTATTGTTCTTCTTCTTCCTCCTATTATTCTGCTTCTTCCTCCTATTGTTAATCTTCGTCCTCCTATTATTCTGCTTCTTCCTCTTGTTGTTCTTCCTCTTTCTCTGCTTCGTCATCTTCTTCCTCCTCTTTTTTTTCCTTCTCTTGTTCTTCTTTATTCGTCACCACCTTCTTCTTATTATTTGGCGTCCAATCGACATAAAAGATTGCATCGCTGGAGTTTGTAGAGAACGGAGAGACTTCATCGTATTTTTGTTAAAAGTAGTGTCGGGGGAATAATTGGTTTAACCAATCACAGAATAATAGGATTTTGAGGATGTGTAGCAAACATCGATAGCAATTGGTTGGACAAGTGTTGGTGGGCGGGGCTGGAATATGGACAGGAATAAGAAAGTATTGTACCGGTCGACAAGATCGAAACCAGCAGACACGAAAAGAGAATGGACTTTTACTTGAGCTAAATAAATTTTAACACGGGGCTTGGGAGTAGTCATCGACTTTGCCGAATATTGCCAGTAACACCTAGCTGATTGTGACCTCTCCTACCTTTATTAAGCAGCAGCCATGTGAAATGAATAAAGTCTGGTCATTCTTGTAGTAAAAATCGTAAAAGGAAAGCAAATTCGATTCACCAAAAGCCCAGCTGATGTTGGAGATGTCGAGCCGAAAGCGCAGGTATTAAAAGCTATTTTAAGAGCAAGCGACGAAGAGCAGTAATTGTCGGAGGAGCTGTGAATAGAGGAAATAAGAGAAGTCATGAAATGATAGTTGGAAGATGAAACATCAAACATTTTATTGCTGAATATTGTTGGCGATAAATAGGCACCATTTGTTTGTGTTAGATCGAGTGTGAGCTTGAAATAAGAACTTTCAGTAAAATAGATGTCAGAGTTATCGTACGTGGGACATTTGGGCACGTACGTCGTTCATCGAGGCTATGCTATGCCATTACGAAAGGGGGCTGCATCAAGGGTATGCTTAGCCCTTACGAAAGGGGGCTGCATCATGGGTGTGCTTATCTCTTACGAAAGGGGGCTGCATCATGGGTGTGCTTATCTCTTACGAAAGGGGGCTGCATCACGGGTGTGCTTAGTTCTTACGAAAGGGGGCTGCACCAAGGGTATGCTTGGCGTTTACGGATGGGGGGCTGCACCATCGTACCAGCCACACGAAACAGCTAATATAACATGGGAGTTTCTTGTCGCTAATGGCTACAGACGAAATAAGAAGAGAGGAACAAACTCACTTCGGATGCACCATTTCTCGCTTGGCGATGTAGATTCCTACGTTGAAGAATGAATTTACACGCTTGAAAGTTTCATCTGAACAATAATTTTCAAGACACAACTTAATTTGCTGCTTCTTTTCTCTTAAGTTGGTTCTTTTCTCATCTGCTTTATTTTATATCATTGCTGACTTTCTGTACTCTATTTGCCCTTGATCTTTGCCGTTGTTACTTTGTTATGGAGCGTTTTCCCAAAGTATGTGACCAGTGAATTGTGTTAATTTCTCTGATTTGTTGATTTGTCAATCATTGTCTCTTTGATCCTGTTCGTTATTAATCAATGCAATCATCTCATTTATTCGTTGTATTTATTGTTTCAATCTTGGGTTGTTTGGATGATTCACAACAATGGTGGGCGTGTAGCACCACAAGACTCACCTCGGCGCACTAGCCAGGCCTTGATCTGGAAGCTTCCTTTAGCTAAGGGTTTATATTGATTACACATTATGTGGTTCTTAATCTTTTTTGTTCTTGTTGCCGTTTTGATTAATTGTTTCAGTTTTTTTTCTAATGTTTTGTTTGGGTGATAAATGCCATTGACTTGTCTTTTTTTATTTTGTTTTGTTCATAAATGAGAATACATTTTAAAGGGGGGTTGTGTGTGTTTTTTCCCTTCACAAATGCAAATTGTGGCTGTCTTAGTTTTTTTCTTTGTTCTCGTTAGCAAACTCAAGGCGGTATATGTTACTATAGATGGTTATTTGCTACTTCGTCATGCTAACCTTTCCTTGCGCTCAGCTTTTCTGCCTTGTTCTACCTTTCAACTCCCTTTAAGACTATAGATCTTTGACAAACACTTTCCAAGCCTTTCTGTTTCTTGCCATTCTTTTAAGATCATTCCATGTCTTAGCCATCATCTCTGTTTCCTGCTGTCTTCTCCAAGAATATTTTGGTTTTCCTTTTTGTCTCCTGCCCTGGGGGTTCTAAATACGGACCTGTCGTATAGTGCTTCCAGTTGACCTCCGCAGTGTGTGTCCTATCCGGTGTCATGGTCTCCGTTGTATCTCTTTGTCCACCGATATTTCACTGCTACTTTCCCATAATTCTACGTTAGTGATTTTGTTCTGCCATTTTCAGCTTGACTCAAATGTCTCCCAAATATTTGATTGTACTACGTCATCTATTGAAAGAAACCAACTTGCCTTATTCTCCAAAGTAGTGTCCAATTGTCGAGTCTAGTGAATGGCCTAGCATTGCCACTCTTTTGTGTAAGAAATCATTCATTTGTGATCCTGTGGCTAAGGCGATGAGAACGTCCAGGACTTTATTTATGTTAAGATCAATCATATTCTTTCTTCTCGGCGTTCCTCAAATGGCTAGTAAAGGAATGGATTGTTCTCTTCGTCCTACGTCTTTAAAAGGAAAATATTTGGGCCTAGGTGCGTTTTATGTTGTGGTTTATTTGTGCCTTTCGACCCAATACATCCGACTTCAGTACGGCATTTTTAGTACTGGGTTGCCTTCCTTTTTGGATCCCTACTGGCTTGGCGAAACTAGACTAGTTGGTCTGTTAATAGATGCACCGCGGAGAGGTGGCGTGGGGTCTGGATGGTTCTATCACCTCTGTCGCTGCCAGCGCCTTGAGTCCGCCACTTAGATTGAGCTCGCCAGTTTAACTACGTCTGTCCACTTCTGATAATGTGTTCAGGTGGTTTCCACCTGACTCACCCAACACCAAGCCACACGGACAGCATGTGATTTGAGATTGAAATTCGCATGCCCCTAGGCAATTTAGTCTTGTCTATTTCTACGATTCAGCTCTAACTCATGGACCCATCCTTCAGTTTAGTCTCATCTATTTCCATGACTCAGATGTAACTCATGGACCCATCCTTCAATTTAGTCTCGTCTATTTCCACGACTCAGCTCTAACGCATGGACCCATCCTTCAGTTTAGTCGCGTCTATTTCCACGACTCAGCTCTAACTCATGGACCCATCCTTCAGTTTAGTCGCGTCTATTTCCACGACTCAGCTCTAACTCATGGACCCGTCTTTCTCGGGATAATTCGTTGTCACGAGAGGCTACAAGTTAAGTCCTTAAGTCACAAGCTGCTGAAGTCGCACAACTTGAAAACTTATAATAAATTCAGTATAGATGGCTCAATATAATCGATACAATAATATAAATAGGTACAAGGCAATCAGTACATCATATTTGCCGTCAGTGTGTACAAGGAAATCAGTAACAACATATTTGCCGTCAGTGTGTACAAGGAAATCAGTAACAACATATTTGCCGTCAGTGTGTACAAGGAAATCAGTACATCATATTTGCCGTCAGTGTGTACAAGGAAATTAGTAACAACATATTTGCCGTCAGTGCGTACAAGGAAATCAGTAACAACATATTTGCCGTCAGTGTGTACAAGGAAATCAGTACATCATATTTGCCGTCAGTGTGTACAAGGAAATTAGTAACAACATATTTGCCGTCAGTGTGTACAAGGAAATCAGTAACAACATATTTGCCGTCAGTGTGTACATGCTCACCCATTCTATGAGAAATTTATTGACCGCAATTGTGTCAAATCTCACCAAAGTATATGACAACCTACATTTACATTCCACGTACCCAAGTGGTGAACAAAATGACTCGGCACCTCCCATGGACTCTCGGTGGCTGAGTGGTTAGTGTGTGTGTATGTGTATGTATATATATATATATATATATATATATATATATATATATAAGCCTCGGTGGCTGAGTGGTTAGTGCTCGTTTCCTGACCAGAATGGTCCAGGTTCGATCCCCCAAATCAGCGGATTCTTTTTCGGACCGACAAGGCTCCGGGGTTCTAAAAATAGATACCAGAGATCTTTCTAGGAAGTAAAGGCGGTCTGGCGTTATATCGACCACATCACCAAAAAATGTGCCGTGGTCATAGAAAAATACGGCCACTAGCACAATATTCCTTATACACCTGGCAAGGCAAGGGAGTGAACCTTCTACTTTACCTCCCAGGTAATCTTCCAGGTAATTGTTAAGCTTCTATGACAACATTAATAATTGTCAATATTGAGTGGGGAGGGTATCTATGACAACATTAATAATTGTCAATATTGAGTGGGGAGGGGTATCTATGACAACATTAATAATTGTCAATATTGAGTGAGGAGGGGTATGAGACTTGAATGGACGTCTTAGCACGCGGGCTTTACCAATATGTGCTGGGCAGCCTATCAAGAAGTGTTTGGATACTCCTGTCTAGTGGCACCGGAAGCATCGTAACTCACGAGCGAAGCAATTCCTCACTCATTCCAATATTAGGGGGAAAAAACAATCATCATTTCTTGGCCATGTAATGAGAAGAGAACAGATGGGATATATTGTAACAACTGGGAAAATTGAGGGACGCAACGAGAAAAGATACAAGACATCTTAAGAGAATGGCTTGGCAGAAGGTCAATAGCAGAGATGATAAATAACTGTTGAGATAGAGAGCTTTGGAGAGAGACATGATCACCTACACCAGCATGTATGGTACTTGATGATGATGACAACAGTCATTCTGCGTTCGTTCCCTTACACGTCCAGCTCTTCTCCGTGTTTGAGAACGCAACATCTGTCCCACAGCTAATGATTCTTGATTCCAGAAAGTTCTCATGCTTGCCGATCTGATCGTATTGTCATAAACAAGAACAGTGCCCACCGTCCGTGACGTTCTGGAACTGTTTCTGCATTGTCACTGGCTCATTGACAACTATAACTGCTCCGCTCTGCTGCGGCATTGAGTCCATCTGAAGACCTGTACGTAATCGCTCAATCTGCCTCAGCTGGCTGATGGTTGAATTGTTTTCATCATAAACTCCACTAGACATGGCACATAATGGTGATCACTTTATTGTTTTCATTCAAAATAACGCAGGAGTCAACCACATACGGGCCATCGATTTTGTTCATTCGCCGCCACCGTTACTTTGAGTACATTCAATATAAGTATACTCTTGTTCGAAAGCATAATCAATATTTCAGGATAATCAACAATCAATATTTAAGGTTAATCAACAATCAATTTTTCTGATCTGGTCGATGTAATATTTCTCGACATCTCCTTTAGTTTTCCATTATTCGGGGTAGAAAGAAGGGAGGGGTGTCGAGCTTGTACAGAAGTGAAACCGCAAGTATCACGCTCATTGATAATTACTAAACACGTGTACATGTTAACGGGTCCTTCATAACCGACCAAAACATCTTCAGGTCTTTGTCATTCCGCCTCTCTTGCGCGTCATGAGAGGTTGCGGTAAAGTACATTTTGATAAGATGAGGACGCTTGCATTTTTTGGTAGAGTTTCTTGCTCATTCGTTCCAACAGTGCAAGTCATGAAGTCATTAGTCCAACAATGCAAGTCATGAAGTCATTAGTCCAACAATGCAAGTTATGAAGTCATTAGTCCAACAATACAAGTCATGAAGTCATTAGTCCAACAATGCAAGTCATGAAGTCATTAGTCCAACAATGCAAGTGATGAAGTCATTAGTCCAACATTGCAAGTCTTGAGGTCATTAGTCCAACAGTTAAGTCGTGGAGTCATTAGTCCAACAATGCAAGTCATGAAGTCATTAGTCCAGCAGTGCAAGTCATGAAGTCATTATTCTAACAATGCAAGTCATGAAGTCATTAGTCCAACAATGCAAGTCATGAAGTCATTAGTCCAACAATGCAAGTCGTGAAGTCATTAGTCCAACAATGCAAGTCATGAAGTCATTAGTCCAGCAGTGCAAGTCATGACTGGTGTTGGACATTGTGCTATATTACTGATTGACTGATTAATATATGGATGGTGTTGTGCTATCGTCCTGATAGACTAATATGGGGCTTTGTTGTATCTTACTGATTACTGATATAGGGCGTTGTGCTATCTCATTGACTAAAATATATGGGGCGTTGTGCTATCTCATTAACTAAAATATATGGGACGTTGTGCTATCTCATTGACTAAAATATATGGGACGTTGTGCTATCTCATTGACTAAAATATATGGAACGTTGTGCTATCTCATTGACTAAAACATATGGGACGTTGTGCTATCTCATTAACTAAAATATATGGGATGTTGTGCTATGTCATTAACTAAAACTTATGGAGCGTTGTGCTATCTCATTAACTAAAACATATGGGACGTTGTGCTATCTCATTGACTAAAACATATGGGACTTTGTGCTATCTCATTAACTAAAACATGTGGGACATTGTGCTATCTCATTGACTAAAACATATGGGACGTTGTGCTATGTCATTGACTAAAACATATGGGGCGTTGTGCTATCTCATTAACTAAAACATATGGGACGTTGTGCTATGTCATTGACTAAAACATATGGGGCGTTGTGCTATCTCATTGACTAAAACATATGGGACGTTGTGCTATGTCATTGACTAAAACATATGGGGCGTTGTGCTATCTCATTAACTAAAACATATGGGACTTTGTGATATCTCATTAACTTGTCTTAAAGAACAAGGAATTAAAGATAAATTCGCAGTCACAATATCAAACAAATACCAAGTCCTCCAACAACTAGAAAATACAATAAATATAGAAGATCATTGGAAACAGGTAAAAAATATATGGAAAGAGACATGCGAAGAAACACTGGGGAAAAGAGAACGCCAGGATAAGGCATGGATGACAGCAGAGACCCTGGATAAAATTAAAGAAAGAAAGAACAAGAAAGCAGACATAAATAAAAGCAAAACAAGAAGTAATAAAGCCAAGACACAGGAAGCTTATACAGAGGTGAACAAAGAAGTGAGAAGATGCATTAAAAGGGATAAGAGGAAATATATAGATGAACTAGCTAAAGAGGCAGAAGAAGCAACAAATAAAGGGAATATGAAAGAACTGTACAACAGCACAAAGAAATTAGATGGAAAATACAAACAGATCAACGCCTTTATCAAAGATAAGAAAGGAAATCTGCTTAGTTATATAAGGGAACAAATGGAGAGATGGAAAGAGCACTTTGAAGAACTTTTGAACAGACCCGGCTCAAATAATCCTCCAGATATACTGCCAGCAGAAGAAGAGTTACACGTTAACTGCGGAAAACCAAGCAAAGAAGAAATAATGAAAGCCATCAAACTATTAAATGATGGTAAAGCCACAGGACCAGATGAAATTCCTTCGGAAGCCATCAAAGCAGATATTAACACCTCTACCAAGATGTTACATGATCTATTGGATAAAATTTGGGAGAGGGAAGAAATACCTAAAGACTGGAGAGAAGGTTATATGATCAAACTACCAAAGAAAGGAAGTTTACAGGAGTGCACAAATTATAGGGGAATTATGCTACTATCAGTGCCAGGAAAAATATTAGGCAGAATCATTCTGGAGAGACTAAAGGAGGCTATAGAGAACCACTTTAGAGATGAACAAGCAGGTTTTAGGAAGAACAGATCATGTGCTGATCAAATAACTACTCTACGTATAATAGTTGAACAAAGTTTAGAACTAAAATCCCCACTTTATATTGGATTCATAGATTACGAAAAGGCATTTGATAGTTTAGACATAAGAATGATTTGGAAGTTGCTGAGTCATTACGGAATCCCCATAAAGTTTATTAACCTGATAAAAACAATGTATGAAGGAACAAAATATAGTGTGGTGCATGAAGGACAGCTTTCAGAAGCATTTGAAATAAGAACAGGAGTAAGGCAAGGATGCCTTCTGTCCCCATTTCTCTTTCTACTGGCCATAGATTGGATTATGAAAATAACTCAAGACAACAGAAATGGGATCCAGTGGTCACTGACCAAACAACTTGATGATTTAGACTTGCTGATGACATAGCTCTCCTTTCACACAGCCATCAACAGATGCAGGATAAAATGAGTATATTAGATGAGAGATCACACCAGCTAGGACTAAAGATTAATAGAGATAAGATCAACATTATGAGAATTAATGCAGTTGGCAATAACCAAATAAAACTAGGAGAAATACCTCTACTAGACGTACAATCTTACATATATCTGGGCAGTAATATAGATAAAGAGGGAGGAACAGAAAATGATACCAAAATAAGGATATCAAAAGCAAGAGGAGCTTTCATTGCACTGGGAAACATATGGAAATCCAAAGAAATTAGGCTAAATACAAAAATAAAAATTTTCAACTCAAATGTTAAGTCGGTCCTATTATATGGCTGTGAAACATGGAGAATAACAAAATTGACAATCACGAAGGTACAGACTTTCATTAATGGATGCTTGCGCAGAATAAAAGGATGGAAATGGCAGGACAAAGTCACTAACGTGGAATTATGGAAATGTACCGGTCAAATACCAGTGGATAAAGAGATACAGCGAAGACGATGGCGATGGATAGGACACACACTACGGAAGCCAACTGAGAGTATTACACAACAGGCCCTTTTTTGGAATCCCCAGGGGAAAAGACAAAGCGGAAGACCAAGGAATTCTTGGAGAAGACAGTCTGAAGCAGAGATGAAGATGATGGGGAAGACATGGAATGATCTTAAAAGAATGGCAAAAAACAGAACGACTTGGAAAGTGTTTGTTGAAGACCTATGCTCCACAGGTAGCTGAAAGTGTTTGTTGAAGACCTATGCTCCACAGGTAGCTGAAAGTGTTTGTTGAAGACCTATGCTCCAGTGGGAGCTAAAAGGTAGAAGAAGAAGAAGATTAACTAAAACATATGAGGCGTTGTGCTATCTCAGTAACAAAAACATATGGGGCGTTGTGCTATCTCATTAACTAAAACATATGAGACGTTGTGCTATCTCATTAACTAAAACATATGGGGCGTTGTGCTATCTCATTAACTAAAACATATGGGGCGTTGTGCTATCTCATTAACTAAAACATATGGGGCGTTGTGCTATCTCATTGACTAAAACATATGAGACGTTGTGCTATCTCATTAACTAAAACATATGGGACGTTGTGCTATCTCATTAACTAAAACATATGGGGCGTTGTGCTATCTCATTAACTAAAACATATGGGGCGTTGTGCTATCTCATTAACTAAAACATATGGGGCGTTGTGCTATCTCATTGACTAAAACATATGGGACGTTGTGCTATCTCATTAACTAAAACATATGGGGCGTTGTGCTATCTCATTAACTAAAACATATGGGGCGTTGTGCTATCTCATTGACTAAAACATATGGGACGTTGTGCTATCTCATTAACTAAAACATATGAGACGCTGTGCTATTTCATTGACTAAAAACATATTAGGCGTTGTTTTATCGCTAATGTATGAGGCGTTGTATTATACCAGTTTGCGCTAAATAATGTCTGTTCCATTGTGAGAGCTCATTCTCTATTATCGTAATGCTAACCCTCAGCTTGATAACGACTGTGCGATAGCTTATCTTTCTGCCTAATAATGACTGCTGTCACGTATGTTGTCACGCTGTTTAGTTATATGTATGGTCACGTATATTTCATCGATTAGTAATTTAACATAGTTATAATAATGGTGGCGTTAGTCTTCTCTCTCTGTTACAATTTTTCGTTTTTTGGTTAAAACGGTTACACTGTTCATTTGTCTGTAAATGTTATTCTTTAGTGTAATAATTGTATTGTCTTCCTATATTTTCATATTATTATGTTAGCATTTGTTTATCTGTAGTTATCTGTCGCATGATAGTGTAATAGTCCATTCCCTGTAGTTATTTGACGTTGAGAGATGCTATAACATTCCATTCTCTGTAGTTATTTGACGTTCAGAAATGCTATAACATTCCATTCTCTGTAGTTATTTGTCGTTGAGATATGCTACAACATTCCATTCTCTGTAGTTATTTGACGTTGAAAGATGCTACAACATTCTATTTTCTGTGGTTATTTGCCGTTGGGAGGTGCTATTACATTCCATTCTCTGTAGTTATTTGTCGTTGAGAGATACTACAACATTCCATTCTCTGTAGTTATTCGGCGTTGAAAGATGCAACAGCATTCCATTCTCTGTAATTTGTGGTTGGGAGGTGCTAAAACATTCCATTCTCTGTAGTTATTTGCCTTTGAGAGATGCTATAACATTCCATTCTCTGTAGTTAGTTGCCTTTGAGAGATGCTATAACATTCCATTCTCTGTAGTTAGTTGCCTTTGAGAGATGCTATAACATTCCATTCTCTGTAGTTATTTGCCTTTGAGAGATGCTATAACATTCCATTCTCTGTAGTTAGTTGCCTTTGAGAGATGCTATAACATTCCATTCTCTGTAGTTAATTGCCTTTGAGAGATGCTATAACATTCCATTCTCTGTAGTTATTTGCCTTTGAGAGATGCTATAACATTCCATTCTCTGTAGTTAATTGCCTTTGAGAGATGCTATAACATTCCATTCTCTGTAGTTAATTGCCTTTGAGAGATGCTATAACATTCCATTCTCTGTAGTTAATTGCCTTTGAGAGATACTATAACATTCTATTTCCTGTAGTTATTCGGTGTTGAAAGGTGTTAAACATTCTATTCCCATTGAGTAACACTAGAAGCATCACTTCAGTCTGTCAAAATATCTATTATTAGTGACACATGTAATGCACGTGACCGCACGCAGCACCGGTCTCTCAGATAAGATGATTAAGGTAAATTCTACACAGTCACTACCAACATTATTCAACGACCTGATAGCCGAAAGTTGCCCATTGTTTAAGATAATATAATCTGTTAAAACCGACTCACATATATACTTTGTTAAATAACATGTATGTTATTGAGTTATTTGCGGGTCATCGTCATTGCACTCCGAACATGTCCATAGGTGCTCAGATCCCCTTCTCAGCAAGCCCAGCGGTGTCCAGCGGCTGACGACTCCAGTTCTGTGTTGGTTGATACGTCTTACACGGCCACTAAGTTTCTCATTTCTAGCTGTGTCCATCTTAACTCCCATCTCTTTCGTCTGAAGGAGTGACGTAGGTTTGAGGTTGTCGAAGTCCTGTGCTCTTCCCACATCTCGGAAGTTATAACAACATGTTAGTATTTATATTAACATTATAACGGAATGTTATAACAACATGTATGTATGATATAGTAGTAGTAGTCTCCTCAATTGTTGACTATGGATTTTGTAGCGCCCTTATTTTTCTCTTTCGCGTGATTTTCTCTTTTTCTATGAATCTGTCTGCTTCTTGTTTGAGTTGGAGGTTTAGAGTGTGTTTCCAATGATTGTAGTCTGCAGCTATTTCTTCCCAAGATGCGGAGTTTATGATCAGAGCCTTCATGTCACGTTTACACACGTTTATAAATCGGAACTTGGGGCGCCCCTTTTGCCATCAGCTAGTTGTCCATAAAGTATATCTTTTGGTATATGGTTATTTTTTCATACGTTGTAAGTGGTCAAACCAGCGTAAGCTACGTTGTTTGAGCAGCGTGTAAATGTTTGTATGTACAATGCTGATGTCATTTATAACCAAGAGAGGAAGGTGCTGACATATTGGTCACATTATGAGAAGAGGCTAGAGAATCTCAAAGCAAGCCCTCAAATGGATATCAGGTGGTAAAAGAAAAAGAGGCGACCTAGAGAAGCTCTTAAAAGAATATTGAGGCGAGAAGCAATAACAGCAGATATCAGCTGCCCCATTGAGAGGCTGGTCCAGAATAGGGACGTGTGCAGGTCAATGCGGGTTTGAGCAAGGTCTCATAGCAAAGATCGTCAGAGGTAGTAGAGACTACAATATCTGCTCTATCGTCCCCTCGAGAGGGCAGTAGATGAATGGTTTCATTAGTAGACAAAATGTTGCCTCAATTATCTTAGTGCTACATCATTTCGGTGCTGGAATAACGAAAACAATCTGGAAGAGGATCGTCATATTTTTGGTGCTATGAAGGAATAAATATAAAGGATCGTCATATTTTTGGTGCTATGAAGGAATAAATACAAAGGATCGTCATATTTTTGGTGCTATGAAGGAATAAATTCAAAGGATCGTCATATTTTGGTGCTATATGAAGGAATCAATTAAGAGCTTAGTCATATTTTTTATGTTTTATGAAGGAATCAATTAAGAGGATAGTCATATTTTGGTGATGTTGAAAGGAATCAATTAAGTAAGAGTGTAGTGCCATAAACCTGCTTTATTGCCAGTTGACATAGTCACCGGGGCATATGTAAATGTTCCATCTTGTGTCCGCTAAATGTGTAGTCTACATTACTGTACACGAAGTGAGCAGTTTGCCGTGTGTTCTGATATCAATGAACCAGTTTATGAACCATTTGCCCTTCCTGTTAGAGTTTGTGTATGTAAATAATTTCCTTGGGAAATACCATTTCTTCTCAATCAGTTACAAGCAGGAAACAACGGCATTTATTTTCAAAATAATCTCTTGGCTGGAAGGTGCCGCTGTCCCTTTGTTTGATCTACACGCTTGATACGTGCATGACGCGAGGAAAGAACGATGGCTAAAAACTCTCAGCACGAGAGCTCACACACACACACACATACACGTACACCAAACGAAACGTCATTAATCTGTGCGCTTTAGCGGAACAGATTCTCTTTCTTCCCCAAGCCTGACTGCCGTCTTCAGACCTGAATGCGTCACGTAGAATACATGTATTTGTCATTTATTTTAATGAACGCTTCGACTTACTGCTCATGTTCACTATACTTGCATTTGACGGTCTTTTCTTCACCATTAATAATATTAAGAGGTTAAATAATATTGAGAGGTTAAATAATATTGAGAGTAACAATTAACGTATTTTGTTTTCTACAACAGTAGGACAATTGTAGTGCCCGAGCCAGTAAACTGGTGACAGATTTCCGGTTTTTTGCTGGCGATAAGCTCACATGTAACACATATGAAATACTAAGTGGGGCCGCGAGTATAGCTGGAGAGAACACATAAACTAACGTGGGGCAGCTAAACTGATATGGTTTGTTGTTATTTTCTCATAATATTCTCACTCAGCTACTCATTTGAGAAATAACTGCATATGGCTCATAACATATAGGCATCCAAAGTCAATCATGCTATGAGTTGTTCTGGCCATTAACTGTGTACTTTCTATTAGTTTTATTAATGTATTTGTAAGCTGTTTATTGAGAGAATGCAGAAACAAAGCGCTCACACACTGTGGTTAGTGTGTCTGGTTATACAGAAACAAAGCGCTCACACACTGGTTAGTGTGACCAGTTATACAGAGAATACAGGCACAAAACGTTCACACATTGTGGTTAGTGTGACCAGTTATAAAGAGAATACAGGCACAAAGCGCTCACACGCTGTGGTTAGTGTGCCCTGTTATATAGAGAATACAGGCACAAAACGTTCACACAATGTGGTTAGTGTGCCCGGTTATTGGTCTCGGGAGTCCTGGTTCTGTTCCTACAATGCGAGTTTGGACAATCTTAAAATTAGAGACATTTCGATTGAACGTTTTTAGAAAATCCCCCTTTTCTACCCTTCCCCGCCCAGGCATAGGGCAGACATTAACATTGATATTGCACCGATACAAGAGAAAGGAGATACACGAATAGGCAAAGAGACTATTAGAAGTGGAGATATGAATAGAAACGTGACTTCCACGAGCTGCATGATTTAGCTACACGACGCTCTCCGTTCTGTTTGTCTGGACACTGTCAAGTCTACGGTGAAATAGACCAAGGAGATTAATATTTTTTATGGACTTGTCCGATGTACAATGATGATGACGTGTCGACTAAACGAAAGGAGATTCCGACGTCACAATCAAGTCTGTTTGAGGTGCTTCACTTGTATCCAATAACTGGGGGTGTGTGTAATGAGCGAGCTACTGGAAACATCTCACATTCACTTTGATATCTGCTGGGAACTGTAGCTTTGTACATGTCGAACAGATTACCTTTAGGGCTGTGTGATAACAACATCAATTGTTTGAAGCCCGGGGAAGACACGGATCGTCATGCCACAGTAGGAAACGTCACATTTTCTCCTCCATCATATTTCTCCAAGTTCTCTCTCTCTCACACACACACACACAAACACCCCATTCCCCCCCCCCCCCCCCCCCCCCCTTCTCCCGTTAAAATCAGACATATGGTGAGCAGACAGTAGTAATGGCGAGGCCCGACAACATGCAGGATAAAAGGATGTGTTCATATTTGAATATCCGACTTGTTCAATCTTGTCTTGTCGACCAAGCTCGCCGTGTGGAATTAATGATCAACGCTTGCAAAGTTCGGCAACTCTTCGGCTACTAAAGTGTTTTCTATTTCATGAACCACCAGCAGGAAACTGCCACGCTCCCACCTACAAGACTGGTGGTCTCAACAAAAATCGTTCCTCTCAGATTCTGGATCATTGTGCATGATCTCCAGATGGAGTTGAGCGCGTAACGGCGGACGTGGTGTCATTCTTTTATCCACGGTTTTCTTACTCCGTGTAAAATAGTGACCACCGTGGTTCTATTCCTGGAACCTTCACCTGCGAGGTTAAAGGTTAAACAACGTGTTGGGCTAGGGATGTGATACAGTTATTCATCTTTCAGCTCACATTAAACATAAACTCATTATGACATGAGACTAGCGCATGTCCTCTGACACTCAAAAACACCAGAAAATGTTAAGGCAGAAACATTAACTTAAAGAGGATCAAGACAGGCACAATTTCACACCACCATCTCATTAAACACAGATAAACAAATCATAAACTCTAACAGTAGAGAAGATTGACTGAATTGATGAGACGTGAGCTAAAACAAGGAGATATTTTGTAAGTACACGTGACAAGGTACAACCACTAGAAAACATTAACAACCTAACAAGAAGAGACCAAAAAGACAATCTTCAGACTAAGAACCGGCTGTGTACCACTGAACAACCACAAGAGTACAAGGAAAGCAAACTCCGACTTGTCCACTATGTGTACACCCACATCAAACATTAGAGTGCCGACTTTTTGACTGTTCAAAGCTCACCGATATCAGAGCAAATTTGCTTCGTCAAAGACTTGATCAATGGAACACTGAACACCCTTGTACCGAACTACAAGGGAACTCAGCAACACCTGCACATAGCATTACATGGAATTGGTCCGAAGGACCGCTGGAAGGGCAACAACAAAAACGAATTAGAATTGAACGCAACAGTTCTGTACATTAGTTGTTACCTCTGACGAAGTTCCTAGAGACTAGGAACTGAATTGTGCGTGTTAATCAGTTTTTTTCCTGGCAGCCGTGTGCACAGGGGTCCCTCGGCGCACGGGAGATACTCATATTTTTTCCGTCCATGAGTAATTGACATTTCAAGCCAGGCCTCGCTGCTGAGACCAACGGTGGGGTGGTTGCTGCAGAGAGAATTCATAAATAAAAATCCCAACTGCTGCAGCCGGGATTTGAACCCACAACCTCTCTGTCGCGAGGCCGGCGTCCTGCCTCGAGACCAACCAATCCCCCGCTCTGACGGATTGACGCCACATCGCTTACACTTAATGGAGGTCTCCAGGTTAGTTATTGTTACAATCACACAAAACGTTGAATTATGACCGGCGTAGTGGTCTCTGCCTAATTGAGGTCTAGTACAACGCGAACATCTACTGTGAGGTTGAACAGGTCGCGTCTGGCCAGGAAGGTGAAACCAAACAAAGAAAAACGTAAACGCTCAAAGAGCTGTGGTTAGTGTGCTCGGTTACTGCTGGGGGATGGGGGGGGGGCGTCGTCCTCGTTCACTTTCCAAATGCAACAAAGGAACAACTTAGGGTTCACCCAGTGCCTGGGCACCACATACGTTCTTTTTATGGTAGGACGACCTGGCGTGATGTCGACCAGGTCGCCCATAAATATGCTGATGATCGTTGAGGCACTAGTTGAACCCTTACTTGAACTTGATCGTGTCTCTCTTGGTCTCATGACCTATTTCTTTGTTGACCTTTAACCTTCGGTTCTGATGTACCCTCTATCTTTGGTGAGTCTTAACAATTACCTGACCTCCCTAATCGCACCGTGCCATTCAAATTCTTATGTTGTGATTGAATGAGTCAGGCACCATCAACTGTTTCTCTCCAGTGTACTTGTCGAAGTCGAGACCTGTCAATTTGCTGATTGTGTTCAATCTCTATCTCTCTCTTTGTATTTGCCGCGCCATCATTCTCCCACTGGAGGTATCTGCCACGCCCCAAAAGCTGTGACGTGTTTGTCTCGGTGAAGAGTCGGAGGCCATCTTGCCGTCTTAGCACAACCTCCTCTTGTCGTGCCTCATCCTCCATCCGTCCATTGAAACAACGTCTACTCTACGCTGCCGTTTCTCTTTGTTTATTTCGGTTTTTTTCCTGCATTCTTCAAGTGACTACCCCTCTTCGTCGTCCGCACTTTAAAGGGTTTTCAACTGATACAAAGGTGTTATGTTGTCGTTTATAGCAAGCAACGATGTAAAGCCAGTCTTAACATATGAATGTGAATCCTAGACAATAGGACATCAGACAAGAAAATCACTGGAGGCTGTAGAAATGTGGTTTTACAGAAGAATGTTGAGAATACCATGGTCAGCTAAGACGAGTAATGAAAACGTTCTGAAAGAGGTCAAAGCAAAAAGAGATCTAACTTCCAAAATCAGATAGAAGCAATCATCATTTTTTGGCCATGTAATGAGAAGGGTACAACTGTAATATATTGTGACAACTGGGAAAATTGAGGGACGAAGAGATAAAGGGAAGTAAAGAGAAAACAGTAAAGAGAATGGTTTGGCAGAAGATCTACAACAGATCAGAAATGATAAATAACTGTTGAGATCGAAAATTGTGGAGAGACATGATCACCTACGCCAGCCGGCATGGTACTTGATGATGATGATGCATGTCACAGTTCCGATGAGATAATACGTCGCCCGCCTGCCAGATATCATCATCATGTGCCACACCGGTTGGCGTAGGTGATCATGTCCTTCCACTATCTTCTTTCTACAGTACATCGTATCAGTTCTGAAATTGACTGTTTTCTATGCCATGAAACCAAGATATCCAGTATTTTCTCTCTTTGTCGTCCGCGATCTCTCTTTCCTTTTATTTTGCCAGTTGCAACCAAGTATTCCAACCTTCCTCTTCGCATGATGTGCCCAAAAATGTTGACTGTTTCTTTCTGATGTTTTTTAGGAGCTGCCTTTTTGTGTTGGACTCTCTGAGAACTTCCTCATTGTTCTTTTTAGCTGTCCATGGATTTTTCAATATTCTTCTGAGAAATCCCATCTCTGTGGCCTCTAATCGTCTTTTCATTGGTTTGTCTACTGTCCATAATTCGCTTCCATAGGTCAGCATTGGTTCTATATAGCATCGATGAACTCTCTTTCTCATTTCTATTGGCATAGATTTGCTGCATAATATATATTTCATTTTCTGAAATGCTATTTTGGCTTGAGCTATTCTGCTTTTTATTTCCGTGGTGCATCTTCCATCCGATGTTATTATTTTTGCCCAAGTATTTGACGCGTTGCACTTGTTTCAAATTTGTCCTGTTTATTTTTATGCTGCATGCTGGTGATGATTGTTTCTTCGATATGACCATTACTTCTGTTTTCTTACTATTCAGACTGAGACCTTTCTTGTTGCTTTCTTGTACTATTATGTCTATCATTTCTTGTAGTTAATTCTCTGTCTCTGCTATTAAGACTGTGTCATCCGCATAAAGCAAATTATTTATGTTGTGACCGCTGACTTCAATTCCTTGTTTGTCTACTATTGATCTCATAATATGGGTGCTGTAAAGTAAAAACAAATCCGGCGACAGAACACAGCTTTGTCTGACTCCTTGTTTTATAAGTTGAAATTGTCCTGTTTGGTTGTTAATTCGTATGACTGCTGTTTGTTGCCAGTACATGTTTTTTTATGATTCACAAATATGCTTACTAAAAAAAACAACTTCGTGATTTCCAAAATGATTTGTTATTATTTATTTATTTAATTTTTCTTTAACAGCACTTGGGGCAATCCTTGGGGCAATGTCAGAAATCACAGGGAACAATAGGGCAGCCTTAACTAGGATCGAACCCCGATATCTTCGCGCATCGCCTTCTCGCGAGAGTCGACGTGTTATATTAGTTTGTTAAACTGCCACATGCGGCTCTACCGAAACAGGATTTGTCGTGCACATTTCCCCATTCACTTTATAATAAAATCCCTGCTATTTAATGACTCTTCCGTTCCGTGTGTTATATGTAATGCCAAATAGGATCTGGATTGTCCCCTTTTGTAATGCTGCATAAAGAGATTCCTTTCATTGTAATGTCTTTGTTGCCTACTGCAACATCTGCTCCCGCCATACCGCTCTCTGTTTTTGGTGACATTCGTTTCTAAGTCCGTGTCAAAGGGCGAATATTTTCAAGGCGTCCAGCCGTTACAGTGCCTGATAGTTTTCACATTGTCGATTATTTTCTTCTGAATAAATAATAATATTGCTGTTTCTGACAAAATGTTCTGGCTCCGAAATTGTCTGCCCTTTCTTCCTGTTCACATTCGGTGGTGCTTGTGCTCGCACGTTAATGTTCACAGGGTGGGTTTTTCTACTGTCGATTTACACTATCAAAAATTGTTGTACATCTCTGGGGTTGGTGTCTGTTCACAGGGTGGATTTCTACCGTCTCTCATTGTCTCTCAACATCATGAAAGATTGTTGTGCACTGAAGGGATTGGTCTCTTTTCCAGCCACTGTGAAAGCCCTGTTAGTTTCCAAGTAACTCCTGTTATGTCAGGTTGCTTCTCTGGATCAGTGTTCAGTTTCAGGATTGTAGGGTCTCCAGCACCAACTATTTTTTTAAATAGTCTGTGATGTCTCGAAACCCACTCCTTAATATGTCGGCCTCTCATTTATCGGTCGGTGATATTTCAAACACACTCTTTGGTTTATTGGTCTGTGGTATCTTCAAAAACACTCTTTGATTTATTGGTCTGTGTATCTTCAAAAACACTCTTTGATTTATTGGTCTGTGATGTTTCCAGATCCAGTCTTTGATTTATTGGTCTGTGATGTTTTCAAATCCAGTCTTTGATTTATTGGTCTGTGATGTTTTCAAATCCAGTCTTTGATTTATTGGTCTGTGATGTTTTCAAATCCACTCTTTGATTTATTGGTCTGTGATGTTTTCAAATCCAGTCTTTGATTTATTGGTCTGTGATGTTTTCAAATCCACTCTTTGATTTATTGGTCTGTGATGTTTCCACACATTTATGCACCGTATTTTCTGTGAAATAAATACATCGGTCGATATATAGTTATCTCTTGTTCTCTTTGTCCTTTTCTCTCTCTCTCCCTCTCTCTCCCCCTTTGTTTCTCTCCCTTCTCTCTTTCTCTCACCCCTCGATAATAAACGCAAGGGACGCAACTCGGCTTTATCCGATATTAGTTATACTGTGACGTCATTCTCTCTCTCGGTCAATTTTTTTTTCAGTAAAGATTGCTCTATCGCTCTCTCCTTTCTCTCACTTTCTCGCACGCAGTTTCTCTCTCTATATCTCTCTCTCACGTGGTTTTCTCTCTCTCTCTCTCTCTCTCTCTCTCTGTTTGTTTTTATTAAGGGAAGGGGAAATAATAAATTATGTTCTGGAAAATAACAATTGTTTTCCTGTTACAAATATATCATCTCTTGTTAACTCATTCAGTGCACCTTTACATATGCTTTACATGTTATCGTCCCATAGCTACGGACTGAACATTCGCCCACGCAGATTCACATCAACATGAAGCTGTTTGGAGGCCTGTAGGGACTTTTTAAATACAGCAACATATAATTAAATGCAGCAACATATAAAACGGCAGCAATTTATAAATACAGCAGCAACGTATAAATGCAACATTAACATACAATGGGAGCCGCGATAGCTCAGTGGTTAGTGAACTGGACTACAAAGGACAAGAGGTAGGGTTCGATCCCAACCGACGGCTTCCGGTTCACCCTGCCTTTAATGGGTACCGGATTTTTTAACTTGGAAAGTAAGGCGGCATGGGCGTAATACCGACCACATTACCCCAAAAATCATGTGCCGAGGGTCTGTAAAATTTATGGTCGCTAACACCATATTCCCTATACGCCACTTGGCGTGGCAGGGGTACTTTACTTTTTTAAATATTAACATACAATGCAACAATGTATACATACAACATTAACATATAATGTAGCAACATATAAATACAAAAAATAACATTAACATACAATGCAGCAACGTATAAATACAACATTAACATATAATGTAGCAACATATAAACACAACGTTAACATATAATGTAGCAACATATAAACACAGCTGCAACTTATAAATGCAACATTAACATATAATACAGCAACATATACATACATCATTAACATATAATACAGCAACATGTAAATATAGCAGCAAACATAAATACAGCAGCAACATATACATATAGCAGCAAACATACATACAGCAGCAACATATAAATACAGCAGCAACATATACATATAGAAGCAAACAAAGATACCGCAGCAACATATAAATACTGCAGAAATAACTGTCGAGATCGAAAGTTGTGGAGAGACATGATCACCTACGCCAGCAGGCCCGGTACTTAATGATGATGACACCTACAACATCAATATATAAATGCAACAACATATAAATACACCAACACATAAATACAGCAGCAAAACATTAATTACAGCAGCAACATATAAATACAGCAGCGAAACATTAATAGCACAAAATATAAATATAGCAGCAACATTTGCATACAGCAACATATATTCAGGGAGCAGTACTGTAAAAACTCTTAAATTCAGCAACATATATTCAGGGAGCGGTACTGTAAAAACTCTTAAATACAGCAATATATATTCAGGGAGCGGTACTGTAAGAACTCTTAAATACAAGAACATATATTCAGCGAGCAGTACTGTAAGAACTCTTAAATAGAGAGACATATGTTCAGTGAGCGGTACTGTATAAACTCTGAAATACAAGAACATATATTCAGGGAGTGGTACTGTTTGTGCAGTAATCAGGGGGCGGTACTATTTGTGCAGACATCAGGAACCAGTACTATTTGTGCAGACATCAGGGAGCGGTACTATTTGTGCAGATATCAGGGAGCGGTACTATTTGTGCAGACATCAGGGAGCGGTCCTGTTTGTGCAGACATCAGGGAGCGGTACTATTTGTGCAGACATCAGGGAGCGGTACTATTTGTGCAGACATCAGGGAGCGGTACTATTTGTGCAGACATCAGGGAGCGGTACTATTTGTGCAGACATCAGGGAGCGGTACTATTTGTGCAGACATCAGGGAGCGGTACTATTTGTGCAGACATCAGGGAGCGGTACTATTTGTGCAGACATCACTAAACAGTGTGCGAGAAGACACTGACTCACTCTATCGTTGTCCGTGACATTTCCGCCGCATTCATTTCACAATTTCATGTCTGGTTCTCCACATCTAATATTCATTAGTAATTATCTTTATATTGTCTGAACAGTTCTTTGCATTTCAGTTTCATTTATTTCGTTATTTACATGATTTTATTTTTCTTAATATTGATTTTTCATTATTTAGCTTGGCCGAATTTGTCCAATATTTCCGTTACAATTTGGCATATTCTAAAATATGATTTCGTGAAAGCTACAATAATTGTTGAGTTCTGAATGTAATATCGCTCTCGTTGTGCACGATCAGAAATCTGGCCAAACTGGTAGAAACATTGTCACTAAAAATTCGAAACTAAAGAGCTAACAATATATTAACAAAAGCCATTTATCAACCGATCTGGTCCCCACCCGAGCCTAGGTATTCATTGATTTTGCCGCCCTGCTTATTGCGAGAGTTGTGTGGTAGACTTTGTTAGCTCAATTTTGATGCGGCTTTCATATCGTTAAAATTAGAATCGATTCAGCAGCCACTGTTAAGATAACAGATGTGGCCTCACGTGCAAGAACCTGCTACCTCTGTCGACCTGCTATGATTGTGCTACACTCTCGATGTTTTCACTAAATAATAACACGCAAACACGTTCATGTTAACACGCCTTTGACACGACTGCACGGCTTCATTGTCATAATAGCGTCCATATTTTAGACTTAACATCCGATTTCGTAATTACCAGAACATGGAAAAGTCTATATGCTTGATTGATTTTATTAATCCGCTTTGCTCCAAGCGAGGCATATGACCTTCCCTGCAGTTGCTCCGAGCTTTTATTTATTTTCTCATTTTGTTTTTGCTAATAAATCGACATTGCGAGTACTCATGTTGTTTCAGAGGTTCCTGATTAGTTCATATTTGGCATTGTTGCGTAATTTCTTTTTAACCACTTATCTTTGTTCTACCATTTATCTTTGTTCAACCCTTTTTTTTGTTCAACTATTTATCGTTTTCAACCATATTTCTTTGTTCAACCCTTTTATCAATTATTTATCTCTGTTGAGCCCTTTATCTTTGTTCACCCCCCCCCCCCCCTACCCCATATTCATTAATATATTTGTCAACCCTTTATCTTTTTTCAACCCTATCTTTTTCAATCAATTACCTTTTGTCCGGTTAGCGCAATCGATAGGCGGTTGGCTTACCAAGGCAACAGCCGGGGTTCGTACCCTGGCGAGGACACCTGGGTTTTACTAATTCCCTAAAAATTAGTACCTCTGAAGTCGGAGTAAGTCTGCCAGCATGGCGAGGGGCATCCTGTAATGGGATAAAACAGACTTTACACGCAAAATTCAGTCCCACAAAATTGAGTGGGTGGGACTTCGTCAGAGGTCAAAGCTGACGAAAGCGAACGAACGAACGAATCAATTACCTTTATTTAATCCTTTATCTTTGTTCAACCCTCCATATTTGTTCAACGCTTTATCTCAGCCACTCTGGAAATAAGATCTCTGGTCAGCTTCATTAGGTAAAAAAAAAAAAAAAAACGAGAGAGAGAGAGGGTAATACAGAAAAAAAAAAACATTAAAAAGAAATGTTACCTAGGAAGAAAGTGACGTCTTTACACGATGACTGAGAAGTGAAGTTTGACTTGAGATTTGTTTCCTGTAAAAAATGGAACAGATCTCATGGGTGGATGGCAAGAAATGTGACTGATTGGATTGTTAAAGAAATGAGTGGAAGAGTGGAACTAAAGTACAAGAATGAACGATTTCATGAATCCAGAAAGAAAGTTGTTTAATGGATGCAAATTACAAACTGGAAGAAAGTTAATTTAACGGCTACAAACACAAGAAAGACAATTAAATAAATGGTTACTAACACGAGAAAGAAAATTAATTTAATGGCTACACATACAAGAAAGAAAATGCATTTAATGGCTACAATTTCCAGAAAGAAAATTTAATTAATGGTTACAAACTCAAGAAAGAAATTTTAATTAATGGCTACATATATGAGATAGAAAGTTAAATTAATGGTGAAAACACACACACACACACAGAATTTCATTGAGTAGCCAGAAACGCTTGGAGAAAAAAAAAATTAAACTAAGGAGAAACAACGGAAAGAGAGGCAAATACATTTAGCAATAAAAGAAGATTGTTGATTTAATATTACTAGAACTATAAGAAAAGTACTGTAATTTGAAAAAGAAAATGGTGAAAAAAAACTGGCTTAATTAAAAAAAAAAATAAAGCAGAAAAAGAAGAAGAAGGTGATTTAAGTAGCAGAAAATGGGAAGAAAGTGGATGAAAGCTGTGAGTGTAGGTCTCGCATTGACAAGCAATACTAGGTGATCTATTTTGTTTGGCCCATCTGATATTCTAGATGAGTCAAAGTTAGCGCCATTCTCTCTCTCTCTTTCTCCCCCCCCCCTCCCCCAATTTCAAACAATAAAAACCCAATAATCAACGAATGTACATCATGTGACCACAACGGGGGCTGCTGTATAGAAGTACTTTGAGTCTTGACATTTCTGTATTCATAAAGACTTCGAAAAGGAAGTGGTGTCCTGTGACGTAGATTTGAGGGGCTGGCTAGTTTAAAGGTAAGACGTCGGTCGCAGGACAGGGAGGTCGCGGGTTTAAAGCCCACCAGAAACGGTGGTCATTTGTCAAAAATAGGACCAAAAAATCCGCTGTTTCTTTATGAAATTACTCTCTCGTGATCTCTTGGGTAGTGAGATCCGATGTCTAGTCCTCTTGCCTCTTCTATAACTGCAATAAACATGAGATCTCGTGTCCACTCGCGCACGTTAAAGAACCCGCAGCAGTTAAAATCTAAAAGAGTAAGCCATAAATATGGTCGCTGCCTGGGACAAAAACAGAAGAAACCTGGCCACCACCGTGGATTGTAGGCCGTGCTACGGAGTTTGTGCACCTGGGCCAGGATTTTCTCGAGGGGGATATCGGAGCACCTATAGGTTCGTCCGGTGTGCGGTGATAATGATCGTGACAACAAATAAAAAACGACATAGATTCCCTGTGAAGTTTTATACCACACCAATTGAGGGTCAGGGGTCATGGGCTCTTTCTTGCTGCTAAAACCTTCACAATTCAACGAACCAGATACATCTTACTCATATTGTGTTAAACGAAGACTATATTTTCAGTAAACCGGCGTGATAACTCCAGCACTGCTGACGTTCTTGGTACTATAAGCTTCCTGATTTCAAAGTTATCAGTCACGTGATTTTATTTGCTGTCCTTCCCGACTTGACTTTGAAGCGTTCATTCAGTTAAAGGTTTCCCATAGCTTTCCTATTCGACTCATTCCGCTTACAACAAATAATTCAAGCACAGATTGTCGGATACTGCAGTTTTATTTTCTTATATTTTTTTTAATCAGTGAGAAGAGAAGAGAGGAAGATCAATCGATACAGACAGAGGATATGTTATTTTATGTGTGCTTTCTGTAAAGGACACGGATTTAGCTTGAAAAATAACCCAAATATTAACAACACATCATGTTGTTTTGAAAAGCTGTGCTTGACGAGAAGTTGTAAGAATGTTGATGATAATGACGATACCAGCGACTGCTGCATCAAAATAAGCTACTTTTACCTTAGTTGCGCCGCTTCTGTTCGTCTCATCTATCGAACACCTCTCGTGCGGGGATCACTGCAGCTTTCTTCCTAACTTGAGAAATCTATAACCTGCAGTGTTTTACCGGCAAGTCACATTGACTGACAGTTGGCCTCCATTGTTTGTCGCTATCTGGCTAATGAAGATTATGTGGCTCATCCGCTTGGCGCGTGCTGAAACAGAGAGACACACTGGGCGTGGATGTATTTGTAGGTCTGTGCGCTTGCACGTTCATGTTGGTGGTATGCCAGATTGTAAGGGGTTGTCTTAACCCGAAATAAGTATTTGCGGCCTGTGTAAGTTGTTGACTTTATTTTATAATTAAGTCACTAAAAGTACAAAGGACTAACGGTACTGAGTTCTTTATCAGTTTCTGTTGTAATGTTCAATTTGAACAGCATGAAAAATATACTCACTTCAAAGCAAATAACATCAGAACTAAAGCTACCAGTAGGGAAACAAAAATGCTATATTTACTCAACATTACTGTATGGTGCAGACACAGGGACATTAAATAATAAACCGGATCAGAAAATTGAAATCGTTGAAATGTGGATCTATAGAAAAATGGGGAGAAATGGGTGCAAAGAAAACAAAAGGTAAACAAGGAAGTTCTTGAAAAAAAAGAAATACTTAGCACAGTTCGAAATAGACAACTAAAATGTTGTGGACACACAAAGAAGCAGAATACCATTCTAAAAGTCATATTGAATGGGAAGGTGTGAATCAGAGGCAGACCAAGACTAAAGTGTACTGATAACATCAAAAGGCGGTCAGGTGAACTATGACAACGTGCACCATCAAGACAAGAAACAATAAAAAATGGCGCTCCATGGTAGCTAACCTTAAATGTGGAGACGGCATCCAATGAATGGCGCTCCATGGTAGCCGACCTTCGATGTGGAGACGGCACCCAGTGAATGAATGGCGCACCGTGGTAGCCAACCTTCGATGTGGAGACGGCACCCAGTGAATGAATGGCGCACCGTGGTAGCCAACCTTCGAATTCGATGTGGAGACGGCACCCAGTGAATGTTGTAATGTAATGATACTGTCGACCAGGAGCACGTAATTTGATGGTGTATAGAGTGGTTGGTACATACAGTATAAGAAGATAAGATGGACAGTGCTTGTCTTTCATAACTATGCGAGCCAAATACCCATCTTTAGCTAGCTGATGTGGTGCAACAAGTCACGTGACTAGCTTACAGGCTCAATAGATTTAATACACACGTGCGCGCACGTGCTTTCTCTCTTTTAGAATGAAAAAGTACTCATTTACATAATTGTTTTCTTGATTTATTTGTTTATGTCCTGGTTCAATGGCAAATAAATAAAGCCACCACAAATAGCAAGGTTGACTTAATGGCTACCTATTAGAGAAAGAAAGATGGCATAGTGCGTACACATATGAGGAAGGACATGTTGGTATGATGGCTGCAAATATGATCATGAAGAACTTAATTATTGACATAATCGCGACACATTCGAGAAGAACGTTGAGTTAGTGACTACACATACGAGGAAGAATGATGAGTTAGTGACTACACATACGAGGAAGAATGATGAATTAATGACTACACATACGAGGAAGAATGATGAAATAATGACTACACATACGAGGAAGAATGATGAATTAATAACTACACATACGAGGAAGAATGATGAATTAATGACTACACATACGAGGAAGAATGATGAATTAATGACTACACATACGAGGAAGAATGATGAATTAATGACTACACATACGAGGAAGAATGATGAATTAATGACTACACATACGAGGAAGAATGATGAATTAATGACTACACATACAAGGAAGAGCGCTGAATTAATGACTACACATACAAGGAAGAGCGCTGAATTAATGACTACGCATACGAGGAAGAATGATGAATTAATGACTACACATACGAGGAAGAATGATGAATTAATGACTACACATACGAGGAAGAATGATGAATTAATGACTACACATACGAGGAAGAATGATGAATTAATGACTACACATACGAGGAAGAATGATGAATTAATGACTACACATACGAGGAAGAATGATGAATTAATGACTACACATACGAAGAAGAACGCCGAATTAATGACTACACATACGAGGAAGAACGCCGAATGAATGACTACACATACGAGGAAGAACGTTGCATTTATAGCTACACATACGAGGAAGAACGCCGAATTTATGGCTACACATACGAGGAAGAACGTTGAATTAATGGCTACACATATGAGGAAGAACGCTGAATTAATGACTACACATACGAGGAAGAACGCTGAATTAATGACTACACATACAAGGAAGAGCGCTGAATTAATGACTACGCATAGAAAGAACGTTGAATTATAATGACTACGAGTTCGAACAAGTTATTTAAACATGTCTCCGCGCAACTTTTCTTGTTATTTCACTGTAGCCCTTTTCTCGTGCGCAGTTTTGTAAATAAAATCAAACCTATGACGCTATTAACTTGTATGTAGTGCTTCGACTACCGAGCGAGTTGTTATCGTCAATAGTTTGACGGTGGTTTCACTGCTCTCACCACCCAGCTTTTTACTCCTGGCTAAACTGGGTTTTTGATTCAGCGTAAAAGTCTTTGAACGAGGTGGGAAAACGGGAAATATGGTCTGGAGAAACAAGGAACCATAATGTCAGCAGGGAAGTAAAAGTCAAGTACCCCCGTCACGTGGCGTCAAGGGAATATGGTGTTAGTGACCATCATGTTTATAGACCTTCGACACATGATTTTGGGGTAAAGTTGTCTGTATTACGCCCGTGCCACTTTACTTTCCAAGAAAAATCCGGTACCCATTTAAGGCTGGGTGAACCCGGAAGCCGCTTGTCCATTGTAATTCAGTTCACTAACCACTGAGCTAACGTGGCTATAATGTCACATTTTTCAGTGACAACACCGATGAGAAAGATGCAGTCATCTATTCAGACGGATCTGTAAGACAACACCGATGAGAAAGATGCAGTCATCTATTCAGACGGATCTGTAAGACAACACCGATGAGAAAGATGCAGTCATCTATTCAGGCGGATCTGTAAGACAACACCGATGAGAAAGATGCAGTCATCTATTCAGGCGGATCTGTAAGACGGCACCAAAGAAGTGAATGGGCACTTACAGCACGCTCGGCAGGCAGAATATTCAAGGAAGACACGGGTGCATACGTCATGACCACGAGTAGTATGACAATGGAGGTGATGACAGTGACCAGGGCATTCAACTGGTTAGAGTCACAAGACTAGACCTACGCCTGAACACTGAGCGATTCCATGAGCAAGATAAAAAAAAAAAAAAAGTGGAGGCAGGCTCTTTACGCATGGAGTGGTTAGAGTCATTGCAAAAGTCAAAACTACGTAAGGTCACCTTTGTCTATTTCCCTGGACATGCGGGAGTACGGGGAATTGAAAGAGCGGACAGGTTGGCTAGCTGCGCTGTCGTTGAGGACGGTCAACCAATGGATTGGGGGGACGTCATCATTGCCCTCCGAGATGTGGGAAGAGCACAGGACTTCGACAACCTCAAATCCACGTCACTTCTTCGGATGATAGAGATGGGAGTTAAGATGTGCACAGCCGGAAATGAGAAACTTAGTGAGCGTGTAAGAAGACTTATCAGTCAACACAGAACTGAAAGTGTCAGTCGCTGGACACTGCGGGATTTGCTAAGGAGGGTATCTGAGCACCTATGAACATGTTCGGAGTGCAATGATGATGACTCGCAAATAACTCAATAACAGCATTAAAAAAAAAGTAAAGTACCCCCGTCACGCCAAGTGGCGTATAGGGAAATATGGTGTTAGTGACCCTATATTTTACAGACCTTCAGCACATGATTTTGGGGTAATGTGGTCGGTATTACGCCCGTGCTGCTTTACTTTCCCGGAAAAAAAATCCGATACCCATTTAAGGCTGGTTGAACCGGGAAGCCGTCGGTTGGGATCGAACTCTACCCCTTGTCCTTTGTAGTCCAGTTCACTAACCACTGAGCTATCGCGACTCCTCAATGTCAGCATACTTGGAATAAATGAAAGTGCGTGCGATAGGGGTACGGAGAATCAGTGCTGCAGCAGCAAGTAGAGAAATAATACTCTGTCCTGTAAGAGAAGATTAGTAGCAGGATCAATTATATTTAATAATGATAGGATCAATTATATTTAATAATGATCGCATGCAGAAAAGAGCCAGCAAGATTCACCAACATCACCAGAGACAATTATACTGTGCTCCAAGAAATAAGAAACCTCGGTGGCTGCATGATTATTGGGCTTGCTCCCTGATCAGAAATTTCCGAGATCGATTGCCATAGGTCGCGGATTTTTTTTTTCAGATCGACAAGGCTTCGGGGTTCACCCAGCCTGCAAAAATAGGTTTTTTATGGAAAGTAAAGGCGGCCTGGCGTGTTACCGACCATGTCACCAAAAATGTGCCAGAATCGTAGATATATATATGATCACCAACAAGTAATGATTACTAAAAAAAATAGTGATTTACACTAACAAGTAATGATTACTAAAAAATAGTGATTTACACTAACAAGTAATGATTACTAAAAATAGTGATTTACACTAACAAGTAATTATTACTAAAAATAGTGATTTACGCTAACAGGTAATGATAACTAAAAAATAGTGATTTACACTAACAGATAATAACGATTTTTGTTTGCGTTCGCCAGCTGTTTTTTCTTCTTTTTTTTTACCTCTGACGAAGTCCCTGGAAACTAGGAACTGAATTTTGCGTGTTAATCTGTTTTTCCGTTACAGTCGTGTGCACAGGGGTCTCTCGCCGCACAGGCAGATAACTCCGCCTTCGGAGGTACTTTTATTTTTTTCCGTCCGTGAGTAATTGACGTTTGAAGCCAGGCCTCGCTGCTGAGACCAGGGGTGGTTACCGCAGTGAGAAATCATAAATGAAAACCCCAACTGGTGCAGCCGGGATTCCCCACAACCAGTTCCCCATAATAACGATTATGAGAAAATAGTGATTTACACTAACAGATAATGATAACGAGACAATAGTGATTTACACTAACAGTTAATGATAACGAGACAATAGTGATTTACACTAACCGTTAATGATAACGAGACAATAGTGATTTACACTAACAGATGATAACGAGACAATAGTGATTTACACTAACAGATGATAACGAGACAATAGTGATTTACACTAACAGATGATAACGAGACAATAGTGATTTACACTAACAGATGATAACGAGACAATAGTGATTTACACTAACAGATGATAACGAGACAATAGTGATTTACACTAACAGATGATAACGAGACAATAGTGATTTACACTAACAGATAATAACGAGACAATAGTGATTTACACTAACAGATAATAACGAAACTAAAAGATTATAACAACCACCAACACAAAACAAAAATATTCGATTAATAAATTTAAAAGGAAATGTTCGCCACACAAGACATGACCTAGTTATAGCAATGGAGTTAGCTTACTCTACAAAAGTAGTGCAAGATAAAACAGATGAAATAATAAACAATGAGCGCAGTAAACGAGAACCTGAGATAACAAGAATAAGGGCACACTTATACAGTCACTAACCAGGGAATGACTGGTTGGACGCAATAAAATCAGATAATCCACTTCCAGATTAATCACAGAAGGAGACAACTTGCAAGGTGTCAATAAAAACATGTTGCCCGTTGTAGGGGATTCACTTCCATATGTCAAGATGGGCTCTATAAAATACTGGAGAATTCTTTCTCTTATCTGCGTTGTCAAAGATGTGTTGTATAAGATCTTGTTTGTTCTGCACCGGAATAGGATTATAATAAAGCTGGATGGAATACTTCACTGACAAATAAAATAGGATTATAATAAAGCTGGATGGAATACTTCACTGACAAATAAAATAGGATTATAATAAAGCTGGATGGAATACTTCACTGACAAATAAAATAGGATTATAATAAAGGTGGATGGAATACTTCACTGACAAATAAAATAGGATTATAATAAAGGTGGATGGAATACTTCACTGACAAATAAAATAGGATTATAATAAAGGTGGATGGAATACTTCACTGACAAATAAAATAGGATTATAATAAAGCTGGATGGAATACTTCACTGACAAATAAAATAGGATTATAATAAAGGTGGATGGAATGCTTCACTGACAAATAAAATAGGATTATAATAAAGGTGGTTGGAATGCTTCACTGACAAGTAAAATAGGATTATAATAAAGGTGCTTGGAATACTTCACTGACAAATAAAATAGGATTATAATAAAGGTGGATGGAATACTTCACTGACAAATAAAATAGGATTATAATAAAGGTGGATGGAATACTTCACTGACAAATAAAATAGGATTATAATAAAGGTGGTTGGAATGCTTCACTGACAAATAAAATAGGATTATAATAAAGGTGGTTGGAATACTTCATTGACAAGTAAAATAGGATTATAATAAAGATGCTTGGAATACTTCACTGACAAATAAAATAGGATTATATTAAAGGTGGGTGGAATACTTCACTGACAAATAAAATAGGATTATAATAAAGGTGGTTGGAATACTTCACTGACAAATAAAATAGGATAACAAGAAAGATAGATGGAGTACTTTCATCATCATCATCATCATGTACCCTGCCGGTTGGCGTAGGCGATCATGTCCCTCCACAATCTTCTATCTACAGTACATCGTATCAGTTCTGTTGTTGACTGTTTTCCATGCCATGACACCAAGCTATCCAGTATTTTCTCTCTTTGTCGTCCGCGATCTCTCTTTCCTTTTATTTTGCCAGTTGTAACCAAGTATTCCAACTTTCCTCTTCTCATGATGTGCCCGAAAAATGTTGATTGCTTCTTTCTGATGTTTTTTAAGAGCTCCCTTTTTGTGTTGGCCTCTTTGAGAACTTCCTCATTGGTCTTTTTATCGGTCCAGGGAACTTTCAACATTCTTCTGAGAAATCCCATCTCTGTGGCCTCTAATCGTCTTTTCATTTGTTTGTCTACTGTCCATGATTCGCTTCCATAGGTCAGAATTGGTTCTGTATAGCACCGATGAACTCTCTTTCTCATTTTTATTGACATAGATTTGTTGCATAAGATATTTTTTCATTTTCTGAAATGCTATTTTGGCCTGAGCTATTCTGCTTTTTATTTCTGTGGTGCATCTTCCATCTGATGTTATTATTGTGCCCAAGTATTTGAAACGTTGTACTTGTTTCAGATTTGTCTCGTATATTTTTATGCTGCATGATGGTGATGATTGTTTCTTCGATATAACCATTACTTCTGTTTTCCTACAATTCAGACTGAGACCTTTCTTGTTGCTTTCTTTTACTATTATGTCTATCATTTCTTGTAGTTCATTATCTGTCTCTGCTATTAAGACTGTGTCATCCGCATAAAGCAAATTATTTATGTTGTGACCGTTGACTTCAATTCCTTTTTTGTCTACTATTGATCTCATAATATATTCGCTGTAAAGTGAAAACAAATGGAATACTTTACTGACAAATAAAATAGGATTATAATAAAGGTGGATGGAATACTTCACTGACAAATAAAATAGGATAACAAGAAAGATAGATGGAATACTTTATTGAAAAATAAAATAGGATAACAAGAAAGATAAATGGAATACTTCACTAACAAATAGAATAAGATAACAAGATATATATATATATATATATATATATATATATATATATATATATATATGGGATATTTCACTAACAAATAAAATAAGATAAAAAGAAAGATAGATGGAATATTTCACTGACAAATGCAATAGGATAACAAGAAAGATAGATGGATTATCTCACTAATAAATACAATAGGATAAGAAGAAAGATAGATGGATTACCTCACTAATAAATACAATAAAATAGGATAGCAAGAAAGGTAGATGGAATATTTCATTGACAAATGCAAAAGGATAACAAGAAAGATAGATGGATTATCTCACTAATAAATACAATAGGATAACAAGAAAGATAGATGGATTACCTCACTAATAAATACAATAGGATAACAAGAAAGATAGATGGATTATCTCACTCATAAATACAATAGGATAACAAGAAAGATAGATGGATTACCTCACTAATAAACACAATAGGATAACAAGAAAGATAGATGGATTACCTCACTAATAAACACAATAGGATAACAAGAAAGATGGATTGGTCACTTCACTAACAAAATGTCACGGATGTCACTAATATTTCTGAAAATGAAATTAATGTTGACATGAAGAAAGAAAGGAAACAACCACGTATAGGTGGAGCGGAGAGAACAGCTCCTGGCAATGAGAAGCTAAAGAGAGGAGAGAAGCAGCAACTACAGAAGTGTACATTAACTGTTGAATCAATCTAACCCTTTGACCTGTCTACAGCACAACAGTGAACTAACGTCTTTGTCACTTGAGGAACCCACCCCACTCAATCAAAGACTTCAAAGCGTATGAGGATAAAGTTAGTGGCCGTATTTCTCTATAGCAAACTACACATGATGTGGCCGGTATCACGCCAGGCCGCTGGATGTTTACAGAAGGATCTCTGGTAACGATTTTACGAGGTGAACCTCGATGCTATGATGGGGGGAGGGGGGGAACGCAAAGGTAAAGTACGGTAAAGGTAAAGTACGAGACTTGAACCGGCGTCTTCGCACGCGAGTTTACACCCATATGTGCTCGGCCGCCTATCCAGAAATGTTCGGATATTTCTGTATAGTGTAGCCTCAAGCATCGAACTCAGATGCGAAGCGATATTCCTCACCTTCCCAGGGTAATACACTGGTACCCATTTCTGCCAACGGCTGGGTCGACCGTGTGGGTATTTTTTTCCAGCCACAAGTACAACTCACACTGCTTCCAGCGGGAATCGAACACAGGTTGTCCGAACGACGATAGTCCAGTCGGGTGGTTTTTCCAACTAGGCTACCGAGGCCCCCGTCCGCCAATAGCTGGCCGCAATGAAGAAAGCCTATTGGTCACGCCTATCCAATAAAAATTTAAAAAAAACATTCCTGCAATCGCAGCCACAATTTGTACTGTATGCTTCGCTTCCCCAAACCATATCCCTCTCATCTAATGCCGTGTACAAGTAGGTCTTACTAGTCATGCCTAGCCCACATGGTCATTTTACACATTGACATGAAAAATGCAGCCTGTTACATTTTTTTTTTCGTGTGCTAGACAAATTTAACTCTTTCCGTACGTTCCGCCGCATGGTGCGCCACGCTCAGTTTGATTAGTGTGAACGCCATCAAACCATATTCGTTTTACATGTCTTGTATCATCTGGATATTGGTGAAATCTAATACAGGGTTAAGGCATAAAAATGCGAAGCTGCAGTAAAGCTGAATATGAGGAAAAATTAAAAAATAGAAAATAGAAAAAAAAAACCGCAATATCTGGGGATTGAACTATTACCCTTGAGGTCAGTAGCGAGCGTCCTAACTGATGTAAGAGATTATTTCCATCTTTGGATGGGTATTGATGAGGTCAGTAGCGAGCGTCCTAACTGATGTCAGAGATTATTTCAATCTTTGGATGGGTATTGATGAGGTCAGTAGCGAGCGTCCTAACTGATGTAACAGATTATTTCAATCTTTGGATGGGTATTGATGAGGTCAGTAGCGAGCGCCCTAACTGATGTAAGAGATTATTTCCATCTTTGGATGGGTATTGATGAGGTCAGTAGCGAGCGCCCTAACTGATGTAAGAGATTATTTCCATCTTTGGATGGGTATTGATGAGGTCAGTAGCGAGCGTCCTAACTGATGTCAGAGATTATTTCAATCTTTGGATGGGTATTGATGAGGTCAGTAGCGAGCGTCCTAACTGATGTAAGAGATTATTTCAATCTTTGGATGGGTATTGATGAGGTCAGTAGCGAGCGCCCTAACTGATGTAAGAGATTATTTCCATCTTTGGATGGGTATTGATGAGGTCAGTAGCGAGCGCGCTAACTGATGTAAGAGATTATTTCAATCTTTGGATGGGTATTGATGAGGTCAGTAGCGAGCGTCCTAACTGATGTAAGAGATTATTTCCATCTTTGGATGGGTATTGATGAGGTCAGTAGCGAGCGCCCTAACTGATGTAAGAGATTATTTCCATCTTTGGATGGGTATTGATGAGGTCAGTAGCGAGCGCCCTAACTGATGTAAGAGATTATTTCAATCTTTGGATGGGTATTGATGAGGTCAGTAGCGAGCGTCCTAACTGATGTAAGAGATTATTTCCATCTTTGGATGGGTATTGATGAGGTCAGTAGCGAGCGCCCTAACTGATGTAAGAGATTATTTCAATCTTTGGATGGGTATTGATGAGGTCAGTAGCGAGCGTCCTAACTGATGTAAGAGATTATTTCCATCTTTGGATGGGTATTGATGAGGTCAGTAGCGAGCGTCCTAACTGATGTAAGAGATTATTGCAATCTTTGGATGGGTATTGATGAGGTCAGTAGCGAGCGCCCTAACTGATGTAAGAGATTATTTCAATCTTTGGATGGGTATTGATGAGGTCAGTAGCGAGCGCTCTAACTGATGTAAGAGATTATTTCAATCTTTGGATGGGTATTGATGCCGGAGGGCCGCAGTAAAGCACAAAGACTATCAATATTTCATCTGTCAGAAAACGAAACAAAACTGAAAGAAAGAAAGAAATTGAGCGGCACCAAAAAGAAAACTGGTCAACGGGTGCAGACAAATGTAAGCAGAGATTTCACATGGTCACACATTTACGCGCTCAGAAATGATGAAGCAATCATGACATGTGCTGTCCTTCAGTGGACATGGGGCTGAAGCTAAGTGAGATGCAGAACATCATCACTCTCAGGGAACTTGAAATACTCCGTGACCAATAAAGGTAATTAGATTGTGTTGTTGCCCCTTAAGAACCTACGTGGTATGGTCCACAGTGAGCGGTAAGAATGTGACGTGATCGTCTATGTTGATACAAACAGCTGAGCTGATTGACACCGCGCGTGCTGCAGTAGGGGACGTCACTGCCGACATTGGTGGACGATCTGCAGCTATTGATTGTTGAGCCCAACTCTGTGATGGCAAAACGGAAAGCGTTCATTATTTGACCGGCCTAGTCTGGCCCATTGTTACGCCATCTCAGCATGGACTCTGATTTGAAAATATCCGATTGAGTACACAACTCCCTCCACACCAATCTCTATCTGCAACCTTCCCCAAGACATCGGTTGATTGCCTGCCATTTTAGTTCAGATAATAGTTTCTTAGAATCCTACATTTATTTCTGTTGATGGGTTTATAGTTTATATATATATATATATTTAACGATAGCCAGTCAGACGTTATCTTATTTGCAGACACTTCACATGCAAATAAAATAAATATCAAATACGTTTTAAGTAGCAAAGAAAAAAAGGAGCAACAATTTTTAGATTTTCGAAACAATTGTAAATATGCAAGTGGTTCATGGAGACAACTCATTTGAGTGTATAAATCTGATGAGCATGGACAATTGAATTCACGCGAAGGTGAAGAAGATCTCGCTCATACGCGAGCGATATGCATGTGGTTGTCGTTTAGCATGAATGTGTTATTGCATTCCACGTTGAAACTATTATTTTACCAGATGTCTGTTCATTTATATATGGACTTTCGTATTTATTTTTTTCGTTATCTGATGGACTTTCGTATTAATTTTGTTATCTCACTGAAGGTTGGCTGCCGTTCACCCTGTCACTTGCATTAATGGGGTGCATGCTGTCATAGGTTGCCCTGATCAACTCTGGGTGTTGTTAGTCCAATGCATTCTTTGTCTGCCTTTTACCTTGTGTTTTGTCCATTCAAGATGGCTTTCAATAAGTTATTGAGTCTCTTTACGAGTCATACAAGTTTCACTTCTTTTGTTATAGTCTAGAATTGTGTTAAATGCTTCTTTCTTCATTTTCAGCTATTTCCAAACTGCCTTTGTTTTCTTCACTAACTCAAGAGGCTAAACGGGCGCTTTACGAAACAGTCTTCATTCCAACGTTGTGCTACCAATGCCAGACATAGACACTCGACTCAAGAACAATAAGAAGAATAACCACAACCAAAGTGAAATCCAAAGTTTTAAAATAAAGAAAATAGCAAAGAGCCCCGTCACGTGGTGTATAGGTAATATGGTGTAAGTGCTCTTGATTTTAATAGACCTTCAGCGCATGATTTTTGGATGTTGTGTGGTCGGTAACACGCCTGTGCTGATTTACTTTCCCAGAAAAAATCCGGTACCCATTTAAGGCTGGGTGAACCTGGAAGCCGTCAATCAGGATCAAACCCGACCTATTGTCCTAAGTAGCTCAAGCTAGTCGAGATGTGTTAGACGAATGGCAGGAAAAAATCCTGTGAGAAAATATCAATAATGAAGATCTGAGGGGGGGGGGGAAAGCTGAGAATAATTCTCGCCATAGAATAGATAAAGAAACAATAGATAACATGGTTTGGTCACGTGATAAGGCAGAAAGACTAACACAAAATACAACGCACCTTTAATAAACGTTGCGAGAATACCCGACTCAAGAGTTGACACGGAAAAGATGGATTGATGGAATGTTAGAAACACCAGGAAAATAACAGCAACAGAAAAGCAAAAGACCGCAAATTGTCTCTCCCTCGACGCTGCAAGGTAAATGAAGAAGGAAAGAAGAAGATTGCTTTCTTCTCTGTTCATCCTTTTTGCTTATATAAATCGGCATTTCCCAGGCTTTAATGTTTTTCTCTACTTTCTTATTTAGTCTCTATGTTTTTGTACCACACAGGAATGTAGAGTAGTTCGGCGCTTATCCTCAGTTTTAGTTCTCCTTTTATTTGCTTTGATAAGAGTATACCTTTAATAATGTTAAAATACCTTTTTTTTACATTCTTATTCCTTTGTTTGTTTTTGTCATGCACTTTCTATCACTTGTGACAAGTCCAAGAGAGCTCTTTCAACCCTCTCTAGATTTGTTCCGTCTACCTTAACAGTGGCTTGTAGATTGTGTGTGTGTGTTATCTTTGTCTCTTATCTTAGTTTTAAGTCTCCTTAATATTTATGATATGCTAATGATACTGTATTACTAGCAGACAATCCTAAAGATCTACAACAATTACTTAATGAAATAAACATAACAAGCAAAAAAATATGGATTAGATATGAATATAAAAGACTGAAACTATGATCATAAACAAAGATAATACTCAAAACCTACACGTGGATATCAAAGTTGAAGGATTAGACCTGGAGACAGTTCAGAGCTATAAACCACCTTGGACATACTATAACCAGTGATGGAAAATGTACAACTGAAATAAACAAAAGAATAGGAATGGCAAAAAGTTATTTTAATGCCATTAAAAATATACTAACATCAAACAAAATAACACCAGAGCTAAAACTAAGAATAGCAAAATGTTATGTCTTCTCAACTCTCCTTAAAGGCGCAGAAACATAGACATTACACTAGAAAACAGAACAGAAAATTGAAGCCTTTGAAATGTGGATTTATAGAAGAATGGGAAGAATTGATGGAAAGAAAACAAGCAATGAAGTCTTAAAACAACTAAAAATGAAGAGAACTACCAAACACAATTCAAACAAGACAAATGCGATTTTGGTGGCATGTTAAAAGACAGAGCAGCCTACTAAAAGTAATCTTGGAAGAGAAAATACAAGGTAAGGGAGACAGAGGCAGACCAAGACTAACATGGACGAGTAACATCAAAAGATGGACAAATCAGCCTATGACAACCTGCACTATCAAAGCAAGAGACAGAACGAAATGGCGCTCTATGGTAGCCAACCTTCAATGCAGAGACAACACCCTCTCTCTTTTACCTTTTAGCTCCTGGTGGAGCATAGGTCTTCAACAAACACTTTCCAAGTCGTTCTGTTTTTTGCCATTCTTTTAAGATCATTCCATGTCTTCCCCATCATCTTCATCTCTGCTTCTATCTGTCTTCTCCAAGAATTCCTTGGTCTTCCTCTTTGTCTTTTCCCCTGGGGATCCTGGTAGACAAAGGGTGAGTCGGCAACCCGGACTCCTTATGGCTTTCTCCGGATTGCGTCATACGTCTCTTAGACAGAGAGCCCTTCTCTTTCCTGGTTGACGGATTAACTTTATCTTTCTTTGACTTGTTCATGTTTGTGAAGTTTTTTCGGCTTACTTTTTTTACAGTATGGGATAGCCAGTCCCATGCCTAACCCTCCTTTCTCGCCTCTTACGAACATGCCTGGTAGGGTACAGCGCCGCTATTCTTTACTCCCCTTTCGGGCCCCGGCAGCGCACGGGCGACAACACCCTATGATGATGATTAATATTTATATCCAAACTATCCTTTGCTTGTCTTGCTTATTTTGAAATCTGGTTGTTGTAGCTCTTATGAGTTTTCCGTCATGAATACATCACCAGCATATCTTCGCTTATTACGCTTCCCTTTATGTTCAAACCTGGTATGTCCATGATGGCGTTACACATGGGCTCATTGTATAGATTGAGAGTATGAATTGAGTATAGAGTATAGGTTGAGTATTGTTTGAATATAGAGTATAGTTTGAGTATAGAGTATAGGTTGAGTATTGTTTGAATATAGAGTATAGATAAAGTATAGTTTGAGTATAGAGTATAGGTTGAGTATTGTTTGAATATAGAGTATAGATAGAGTATAGTTTGAGTATAGAGTATAGGTTGAGTATTGTTTGAATATAGAGTATAGATAGAGTATAGTTTGAGTATAGAGTATAGGTTGAGTATTGTTTGAATATAGAGTATAGATTGAGAGTATGGATTGAGTATAGAGTATAGGTTGAGTATTGTTTGAATATAGAGTATAGATAGAGTATAGTTTGAGTATAGAGTATAGGTTGAGTATTGTTTGAATATAGAGTATAGATTGAGAGTATGGATTGAGTATAGAGTATAGGTTGAGTATTGTTTGAATATAGAGTATAGATTGAATATAGTTTGAGTATAGAGTATAGGTTGAGTATTGTTTGAATATAGAGTATTGATTGAATATAGTTTGAGTATAGAGTATAGTTTGAGTATAAAGTATAGTTTGAGTATAGATTGAGATTGAGGAGCTATACTCTCGGACCCGCCTAGTATTTACTATTTTTCTATTGATATCTATGCTTATCTCATGTTATTTCCTGCCACTATTTGCTTTTTTCTCTGTCATATATCCTTGTGTATGTCTCTCAGGAAATCTATCAGTCTATATTATATTATGTCCTTATATGTCTGTACTACCTACATGTAAAAATCAACCACAATCTATCAGGTTACATTCTACTATGTCCTTATACGTCTGTACTAGCTACATGTATATGTCTCAGTCTATCAGGTTACATTCTACTACATGTATGTCCTTATACGTCTGTACTAGCTACATGTATATGTCTCAGTCTATCAGGTTACATTCTACTATGTCCTTATACGTCTGTACTAGCTACATGTATATGTCTCAGTCTATCAGGTTACATTCTACTATGTCCTTATACGTCTGTACTAGCTACATGTATATGTCTCAGTCTATCAGGTTACATTCTACTATGTCCTTATACGTCTGTACTAGCTACATGTATATGTCTCAGGCAGTCTATCAGTTTATATTCTACTATGTCAAAAGCATTGGTATCATATATGAAGCTCAAAGACGTTGGCTTGTTTAGCTTTGTGTAGTTTACAAATAACATCCTGATACAGATGTTTTATCTTGTCCCTATGTTTGGCTTCAATCCAAATTGTTGTTCTTCTAACTATGTATTGATTTTATTTGGATTCTTCCCTGTATAACTTTCAAAATTATGTAGTTCATCATAATTATTGTTCTATAATTGCTACAGCCGATAGCGCTAGTATGTTGGGGGGGGGGGGGGGGGGGGACAAGGTGAGGTGCCCTGTTTTGTATACATCGCTGCATGTGTTGACGTCGAACTCTTCTAATGTTGTTATCATCGCCATCTCTATATTTATCTATATTTATTTATTTATGTCAATAGAAGTGAGAAAGAGAGTTCATCGGTGCTATATAGAACCAATTCTGACCTATGGAAGCGAATAATGGACAGTAGACAAACAAATGAAAAGACGATTAGAGGCCACAGAGATGGCATTTCTCAGAAGAATGTTGAAAGTTCCCTGGACAGTTAAAAAGGCAAATGAGGAAGTTCTTAAAGAGGCCAACACAAAAAGGGACATCAGAAAGAAACAATCAACATTTTTTGGGTCGATCATGAGAAGAGGAAAGTTGGAATACTTGGTTACAACTGGCAAAGTAAAAGGAAAGAAAAATCGCGGACGACAAGGAGAGAAAATAATAGATAGCTTGGTGTCATGGCATGGAAAACAGTCAACAACAGAACTGATACGATGCACTGTAGATAGAAGATTGTGGTAGAACATGATACGCCAACCGGTATGGCACATGATGTTGATGATCTCTATATTTTCAGGTTTTGCAGCTTTTCCTATTTTCACGGCTTTTATTGCCTTCTTCACTTCAAATTTTAAGATTCTATAACCCGGTATATGTCTTGTGGTAGAATTGTTACCCCTCTTATGTTATAGTTTTATGATATGTTCCTGCCATCTGTTGTTAATATCCTTTGTTTGTTTGTTTGTTTGTTTGTTTAGACTGCTATTGCCGGCTGTAAAATCACAACACATGAAACAGAGAAGTGGGTGTAAAGTAAGGGTTGACTGCTAGCTACAGTAGCCAGTCACAAAGTTCAGTGCATAAATTGGAAAAAGGGGGGGGGAGAGTGGGATTAATAAACAATAAATAAGTGGCTCTGGTGTGACTCAACCATACGTGAAATACTCTAGCTCATCACAGATGCATATTACTGTACTGTATTTTTGTTCCGTTTGGTTCGGCCCAACACATTTTACTGGTATATTCATTTCTGTGTGCATAACAAATAGCAGAATGAAATGTTGCACAGTTTACAGCCAAGCAGGAAGCTTTATTCAGATAATGAAAGAAGTGCTAGAACAAAATGTCCGCCAAACTGTGTTGAAACGACCGCCGTCTCGTGCCCCGCCTCCGCCAGCGAGACCTTGCCACATCCGGAATCCCATGTTTTTGTGTATTGCCAAAACTAGACCTACTTAAATGTGATTGCAATTCATCGGCCAGCAATAATCGTTTTCTAATGGAAAGTTCGAGAATCGAACACACGAAAGGCAGTCAACATTACAGCATGTGAGGGGAGCTGGTGGAATGACATTTTAGTTGTGGATTATTGGCCCAGCCTACTCGCTCGCTTGATCACTGTGCACAAGCTAAATAACAGAACAGATCTTATTCCTCATATACGCTTCACCCCCCTCTTTCTTCTTTCCCCTCTCTCGCGCCTCTTTCTCTTATATTACCCACCCTTTCTCTTGAAATGAATACAATCTTGATGCGATTATAAAAGGCCTGCTACCACATACGCCCGTGTTCTCCAACACGGAAACACAGATGACGATCCTAATTTTAAAAAAAATAATAATAATTATCCTTTATTCCTTCTCCTTTTAAAGTAAATTACCTCAGTATCGGCATGTTTTATTTTTTATCATTATTTCTTCAATGAATTCCCCATTTTCGTATGCTATTTGTCATAAATGTTTATAGTTTCCCCTCAGTGTTGCGTTGATAATAAAGGAAAACTCCGTGTTGTTTACTTTACTTATGAAGAAGACATAGGGCAAACTTAATTTAAATAATTCAAAGCGCGGGTGTCAGTATGTGTTCTCTTCCGAGGAGAGCGGCACAGCTCAACAATCTAGTGTGTACAAATAGCGAGCACCCAGATCTTGTTTACACTGGAGGTTTTCACATGACTTGCTCTGAGCCTCTCTTACAGGACGTGTTTAGCATTTCCACGTCCTAGACGTTGTGCTAACTGACGACCTGCCACGCTGACGCTCACGCTCTCCAATAGAATCATTTGATTGTCGTTGAAAGTTATTTCTATCCCAAGAACTATCTTGTTCTGTTGAATATTTTAATTTTATCAAATTGGTCAAAGAAAATACGCCGACTTCACGGCAATTATTTCTATTCTCTGGAATATAGAGACGGGAGAGAGTGAGGAAGGCAAACATTGGGGGTTGGGGGTGGGGTGATGGAAAACAGAGGCAACATACACCAGTGCAGTCGCTGCATGGTGTATAGTTTTTATTTCATCCTTGGTATAAACAACTACATTACCTGATAACAACGTCCGTGTGTGTGTGCGCGTGCTTGCGTGTATATATATTATCTTGACGGCATTAAGTAGCCCATTTCTGGGGTCTGACGGGGAAAGGGGGTCTTCTAGGGCCGGAGAATAAAGGTCGCTTGTCCAGTGTAGTCGGTCCAAGATGTTCGAATCTGAATGTTTATGTTACCCCTGATTAAGGGGGAAAAAACAAACATTTGACCGGATGTCTAGTCGTTGAAGTAATTGAAGAAATAACCGAATTCATGAATTAAACACACGTTCTATGTCTTTGTTGAAACAAGCTCAAGTGTAAGAGGGTGACGAAATAATGGATCCTGCTCATTTGCCGTGGTTGGCTAGCTCTATTAGACTATCATCATGTGCACTCATTTATTTTGTTCATCATTCTCGGTTGTGGCTATAGCTTGTGGATCTATTTCTAAAGACGTCACGCTAGTGGATGCTATCAGGGGTTTCCCTTTCTGTGCTGAGGTCACTCTAGGCTGCTGTGTTTAGTGACATGTTGGCTTCTACTGTGGGATTGAGCTGACTACACGTTCGTGCATGCAGTTATACCCATCGTTGCAAGGGAGTGTACTCTACTTAATTTATATATAGTTCGTCTCGCCTGAACTCTAAGCATAGATGTCAGGATACAACATTATATGCACTGTGTGTTCAAGTGACGTTTTTGGCGGGAAAACATCTAGATCACACGCCAGTTGAATCTTTCGATCTACACCCCTCTTCTATTTCATCCTCACATTTGTCTTTTAGCGTCGAGGGGCCCGGTCTGCAGCCATGATCTAGTTCATACACGTATATCTGTTTACCTTTCACAGCTGGTTTCATCTCTGAGTGGCATTTTAGATATAATCATGAACATTAATTCTGTAACATTTATGGATGCAGGTGTTAAGTGGCCAGGACCAATCAGAAAGCAACGACAAACTACTGATTGCAGACTGCCGAGAAATTATGACAGCCAAAGAAAAAAAAGAGCTATGAAGGCATATTAAAGGATATCAACATGAAAAAGAACTGGCTTATAAACACCATTCTACAGAGGAAATTAAAATAATATGGCCACGGCAAAAAGCGCAGCGAGTTGGAAAGAACAGTAATAGAAGGCATGTTCCTGGGTGACGCATCAGGGGCAGACCAAGAAGAAGGTGGTTTCAAGACACAAAGGAGACCTTGTACATGACAACAGAAGTAGGAGATCTGGTTATAGACATATATTCTTTAATACTGTGGGCTGTGGTGAATGCAACGTTCTTCAAAAGACATGCCTCATGATGATGATTGATTGTTAATGCAGACGCCCAAAGCCAGCTATAACTCAAGTCTCCCCACTGAGGGGGATCACCCAAGCCATGTGACGTTTTCAGCATTGCGATCAGGGGCGGTTGTAGCCAACATGACGTCAGCCGTCTATAACTCGCATAGCTCATGACGTCACAAAATTTGGGGTGTTTTCGGGAAACCCACATCCGCCCTTCGGCTTGAGAGATATAGGTGGCGATGTGCCTGGTCAATTCCTCTATTTCTTAAAATTGATATTTGATGGTATTGGTCTCAATGTGTGGGCATAAACAAAACACGTTTTTAGTTAAAGGTCACTATTTATAAATGCATGATATTTTAGTGACATCTCGTCACAGATTGCAAGTTGAAAAATCTGAGAAGCAGTTTCCTATTTTTTTTTACCTTAAAACGTTATGATAATTTTTTTTTTTTAATAGTAAAGCGTCCTCTGATCACTTTGAACGTTTAATAGAAGGGAAGAATCTTGTGGTATTTTATCTTCCCTGAAAGACACGAATAGGCAAATGTACTAAAGCATCAGTGACAAACAGCCGTGCTTTCGTTGTCTCTCACATCAGTCAGTTTAGGTCGTCGACTTCAAAAGTACTGTCTTTGTTTTGTTAACAGCAGTGCAAGCTTCTATACGTCTCTAGCGTTTGTTAACAGCAGCCAAGTTTATGTATATCTTTAACATTTGTTAGCAGCAGCCAAGTTTATGAATATCTTTAACATTTATTAACAGCAGTGCAGTTCTAACATCTCTTGCGTTTGTTAGCAGCAGTGAAAAGTTACCTCCAATTTGGCATGTTTTGTTCCAGTTACTGGTACCACATATACATCTCTAGCATTTGTTCATTAGTAGCTCCAGTTACTAGTACACCGACATGTACATCTCTAGCATTTGTTCATTAGTAGCTCCAGTTACTAGTACGCCGACATATACATCTCTAGCATTTGTTCATTAGTAGCTCCAGTTACTAGTACACCGACATGTACATCTCTAGCATTTGTTCATTAGTAGTTCCAGTTACTAGTACACCGACATGTACATCTCTAGCATTTGTTCATTAGTAGCTCCAGTTACTAGTACACCGACATGTACATCTCTAGCATTTGTTCATTAGTAGCTCCAGTTACTAGTACACCGACATGTACATCTCTAGCATTTGTTCATTAGTAGCTCCAGTTACTAGTACACCGACATGTACATCTCTAGCGTGTGTTCATTAGTAGCTCCAGTTACTAGTACACCGACATGTACATCTCTAGCGTTTGTTCATTAGTAGCTCCAGTTACTAGTACACCGACATGTACATCTCTAGCGTTTGTTCATTAGTAGCTCCAGTTACTAGTACACCGACATGTACATCTCTAGCATTTGTTCATTAGTAGCTCCAGTTACTAGTACACCGACATGTACATCTCTAGCGTTTGTTAATTAGTAGCTCCAGTTACTGGTACACCGACATGTACATCTCTAGCGTTTGTTAATTAGTAGCTCCAGTTACTAGTACACCGACATGTACATCTCTAGCATTTGTTCATTAGTAGATCCAGTTACTAGTACACCGACATGTACATCTCTAGCATTTGTTCATTAGTAGCTCCAGTTACTGGTACACCGACATGTACATCTCTAGCGTTTGTTAATTAGTAGCTCCAGTTACTGGTACACCGACATGTACATCTCTAGCGTTTGTTAATTAGTAGATCCAGTTACTGGTACACCGACATGTACATCTCTAGCATTTGTTAATTAGTAGCTCCAGTTACTAGTACACCGACATGTACATCTCTAGCATTTGTTCATTAGTAGCTCCAGTTACTAGTACACCGACATATACATCTCTAGCATTTGTTAATTAGTAGCTCCAGTTACTGGTACACCGACATGTACATCTCTAGCATTTGTTAATTAGTAGATCCAGTTACTAGTACACCGACATGTACATCTCTAGCATTTGTTAATTTGTAGATCCAGTTACTAGTACACCGACATGTACATCTCTAGCATTTGTTAATTAGTATCTCCAGTTACTGGTACACCGACATGTACATCTCTAGCATTTGTTAATTAGTAGGTCCAGTTACCGGTGCACCGACATGTACATCTCTAGCGTTTGTTAATTAGTAGATCCAGTTACTAGTACACCGACATGTACATCTCTAGTATTTGTTAATTAGCAGATCCAGTTTCCAGTACACCGACATGTACATCTCTAGCATTTGTTAATTAGTAGATCCAGTTTCCAGTACACCGACATGTACATCTCTAGCGTTTGTTAATTAGTAGATCCAGTTACTGGTACACTGACATGTACATCTCTAGTATTTGTTAATTAGTAGATCCAGTTTCCAGTACACCGACATGTACATCTCTAGTATTTGTTAATTAGTAGATCCAGTTACTAGTACACCGACATGTACATCTCTAGTATTTGTTAATTAGTAGATCCAGTTACTAGTACACCGACATGTACATCTCTAGTATTTGTTAATTAGTAGATCCAGTTACTAGTACACTGACATGTACATCTCTAGTATTTGTTAATTAGTAGATCCAGTTACTAGTACACTGACATGTACATCTCTAGTATTTGTTAATTAGTAGATCCAGTTACTAGTACACCGACATGTACATCTCTAGTATTTGTTAATTAGTAGATCCAGTTACTAGTACACTGACATGTACATCTCTAGTATTTGTTAATTAGTAGATCCAGTTACCAGTACACCGACATGTACATCTCTAGCGTTTGTTAATTAGTAGATCCAGTTACTAGTACACCGACATGTACATCTCTAGCATTTGTTAATTAGTAGATCCAGTTACTATATAGTACACCGACATGTACATCTCTAGTATTTGTTAATTAGTAGATCCAGTTACTGGTGCACCGACATGTACATCTCTAGCATTTGTTAATTAGTAGATCCAGTTTACTGGTACACCGACATGTACATCTCTATCTATCTATTGACCTTTCGAGCCGTAACTGGCCCATAGGGCGTAGACCAAGATACACCTTCTCCTATATGAATTTTGTTCTAGCAGTTTTCTTTTAAAGATATTTTATCAAATCTCGCCATCTGTCTCTGTTCTGTGCAAGCAGTTCTATCTCATTGAGGGAGCCGATTCCTGCTGCTCTTGCCTCTCTCATCAATGTTCTTCTCAGTGTCTCCTGGGTCTTCCTCTTTTTCTTTACCTGTTGTTTCCCATATGAGGGCTTGCTTTGCTATTCGATTATTATCTCTTCTCATCACATGTCCAACGTATGACCATCGTCTTTTCTTTATTACTGAAGATATTAGTGGTTGATTGGCGATTTCTCTAATTTCCTCGTTTGTTTTGAATTCGTTCCATTCTATACCAAGTATTTTCCTTAGACATTTATTTTCGAATGCGTTCAACTTTGTTTCTATATCTCTTGTTGTTTTCCAGCTTTCACGCGCATACGTAAGGGTTGATAGTACATTTGATTACATCTCTAGCATTTGTTAATTAGTAGATCCAGTTACTGGTGCACCGACATGTACATCTCTAGCATTTGTTAATTAGTAGATCCAGTTACTAGTACACTGACATGTACATCTCTAGCATTTGTTAATTAGTAGATCCAGTTACTAGTACACTGACATGTACATCTCTAGTATTTGTTCATTAGTAGATCCAGTTACTAGTACACTGACATGTACATCTCTAGTATTTGTTCATTAGTAGATCCAGTTTACTGGTGCACCGACATGTACATCTCTAGCATTTGTTAATTAGTAGATCCAGTTACTAGTACACTGACATGTACATCTCTAGTATTTGTTAATTAGTAGATCCAGTTACTAGTACACTGACATGTACATCTCTAGTATTTGTTCATTAGTAGATCCAGTTTACTGGTGCACCGACATGTACATCTCTAGTATTTGTTCATTAGTAGATCCAGTTTACTGGTGCACCGACATGTACATCTCTAGTATTTGTTCATTAGTAGATCCAGTTTACTGGTGCACCGACATGTACATCTCTAGTATTTGTTCATTAGTAGATCCATTTTACTGGTGCACCGACATGTACATCTCTAGTATTTGTTCATTAGTAGATCCAGTTTACTGGTGCACCGACATGTACATCTCTAGTATTTGTTCATTAGTAGATCCAGTTTACTGGTGCACCGACATGTACATCTCTAGTATTTGTTCATTAGTAGATCCAGTTTACTGGTGCACCGACATGTACATCTCTAGTATTTGTTCATTAGTAGATCCAGTTTACTGGTGCACCGACATGTACATCTCTAGTATTTGTTCATTAGTAGATCCAGTTTACTGGTGCACCGACATGTACATCTCTAGCGTTGTTAACAGTAGCAGCCCAACTCACTGGTATAAACATGTATATCTTGAACAGCTTCTCCCTAACTGGGGCATATTGAACAGCTTCTCCCCTAACTGGGGCATACTGCTGTCCCTGGTCCCGCAGTTGTTCGCTCGTGCCTGGGGGAGGAGTGGAGCAAGACTGGGCCGCGAAGGTGCCCGTTGGTGAGATTGGTTTATATGCGGCACAAACCGAGGCGGTTACCGGAGCAGATAATAGAAGTAAATTGAGTGCCCTAGTCCGGGAACTTGTCTGTGGCAGGCAGCCTTTACGTTCAGGTTCTGCGTACTGCAAGTCGATAGTCGGCCAGTGAGTTTACGAAACGGTAACAATTAAAGAGACACTGTGGGCTATATGTACAGGCGCGGTGTTGGGAGAATGCTGTGATGAGTGGGAATTGAAACGGAAAGGGTAAATGGATTGTATGTAGGATTTTATTTTAAAACAGAAATGGAATTAATATGACCACGTGATATAGCCAGAGCGTGAGTATGTTGTGTAATTGTGGGTGAAATGTACAAGAGAAAGGGAATATCATGGATGGACGAGGTCAAGAAGAAGGTACTTTCAAGACAACAATAAGATATTGACATTTACAACAGAAGAAATAGGAGATCTGGTTAGAGACGAGAGACTATATTATATTATGTTATGTTATATTATGTCATGTTATATTGTTATGTTATGTTGTACTGTATTGCGTTATATTATATTATATTGTTATGTTGTATTGTATTGTGTTGTGTTATTTTATATTATATTGTTACGATATGGTACGTTATAATATGTTATATTGTATTATTATGTTATGTTATATTATATGTTATATTATGTTATATTATTTTTTGTTGTTATGTTATTTATTATTTTATGTTATGTTATGCTATATTATTTTATGTTTTTTTTATGTTACTTTATGTTATGTTATATTTAATTGTGCTAACTACACATTTACAGCTGGGTCTGCTGAGATGTCTGACTAAAATCTTTGGATCGTGAAAGAGAAACAAATCTCTGTCTATTGTCTTCTCTTCGAGGGATGGCCATCCTCGTATCCACTTCACCGACCGTTTCAAGATTTCTCCAAGCGTGTCCAGACACATTGTCCCTGTCAGATCTTCAATGTACACTCGTTTTCTCATTTACACACATAATCCACCCCCTTCCCCAACTCATCAATCACTCATTTATACATCCCTTAACTCATCAATCACTCATTTATACATCCCTGAACTCATCAATCACTCATTTATACATCCCTTAACTCATCAATCACTCATTTATACACCCCTTAACTCATCAGTCACTCATTTATACACCCCTTAACTCATCAATCACTCATTTATACATCCTTTAACTCATCAATCACTCATTTATACATCTCTTAACTCATCAATCACTCATTTATACATCCCTTAACTCATCAATCACTCATTTATACATCTCTTAACTCATCAATCACTCATGTATACATCTCTTAACTCATCAATCGCTCATTTATGTATCCTTTAACTCATCAATCACTCATTTATAGATCCCTTAACTCATCAGTCACTCATTTATACATCTCTTAACTCATCAATCACTCATTTATGTATCCTTTAACTCATCAATCACTCATTTATAGATCCCTTAACTCATCAGTCACTCATTTATACATCCTTGTACTAACCATCTTTCTCTTCCTCCCATAACGGATAAGAACAAATGAGGCAATGCCATCCTTGTCGAGAGTCAGGCCGCACATAATGCTAGCACAGCCAGCCAGTCTATCCGCTATTTCATTGCCTATGAACTCCACCATCATTTCCCGGACAGTGCACCCAGGTTAAAACGCTCACTAGCGAACCACCGAAAGGCGTGACTGCCCACCTCTCGTGACACACTTTGAGAGTCCGTCATGAACATAGCGTGACTCCTGTATAACTGGCAAATCGCAGTCGTTGTTGCTTTTGTTCTCACCCTGGACACCGCAACGCTACAATTGCCACATTCCCTAAGCACTCCTCTGCCAGGCTGGTACGTCACAGTTTCCCAATCGCTGACCTCGAGACACAGAACCGTCCCAGTAAATGATGGGGTTCTGAGGTGGTGACATTGTTTTGTCAATGGATTCCTTTATCCAACCCTCAGTTGCTCCGTAGGCCCAATAGTGGCGCTCCCTGCCGAGTTCATTAGTTTGGTTCATCTCTTTTCCTTCTGCCTGTTACTACTACCTAATGTTTGACTACTTTAATTCATCTAACTTTCTTTAGCCTGTAACCACTACCTAATGTTTGACTACTTTAATTCATCTAATTTTCTTTAGCCTGTAACCACTACCTAATGTTTGACTACTTTAATTCATCTAATTTTCTTTAGCCTGTAACCACTACCTAATGTTTGACTACTTTAATTCATCTAATTTTCTTTAGCCTGTAACCACTACCTAATGTTTGACTACTTTAATTCATCAAATTTTCTTTAGCCTGTAACCACTACCTAATGTTTGACTACTTTAATTCATCTAATTTTCTTTAGCCTGTAACCACTACCTAATGTTTGACTACTTAATTCATCTAATTTTCTTTAGCCTGTAACCACTACCTAATGTTTGACTACTTTAATTCATCTAATTTTCTTTAGCCTGTAACCACTACCTAATGTTTGACTACTTTAATTCATCTAATTTTCTTTAGCCTGTAACCACTACCTAATGTTTGACTACTTTAATTCATCTAATTTTCTTTAGCCTGTAACCACTACCTAATGTTTGACTACTTTAATTCATCTAATTTTCTTTAGCCTGTAACCACTACCTAATGTTTGACTACTTTAATTCATCTAATTTTCTTTAGCCTGTAACCACTACCTAATGTTTGACTACTTTAATTCATCTAATTTCTTTAGCCTGTAACCACTACCTAATGTTTGACTACTTTAATTCATCTAATTTTCTTTAGCCTGTAACCACTACCTAATGTTTGACTACTTTAATTCATCAAATTTTCTTTAGCCTGTAACCACTACCTAATGTTTGACTACTTTAATTCATCTAATTTTCTTTAGCCTGTAACCACTACCTAATGTTTGACTACTTTAATTCATCTAATTTTCTTTAGCCTGTAACCACTACCTAATGTTTGACTACTTTAATTCATCTAATTTCTTTACCCTGTAACCACTACCTAATGTTTGACTACTTTAATTCATCTAATTTTCTTTAGCCTGTAACCACTACCTAATGTTTGACTACTTTAATTCATCTAATTTTCTTTAGCCTGTAACCACTACCTAATGTTTGACTACTTTAATTCATCTAATTTTCTTTAGCCTGTAACCACTACCTAATGTTTGACTACTTTAATTCATCTAATTTTCTTTAGCCTGTAACCACTACCTAATGTTTGACTACTTTAATTCATCTAATTTTCTTTAGCCTGTAACCACTACCTAATGTTTGACTACTTTAATTCATCCAATTTTCTTTAGCCTGTAACCACTACCTAATGGTTGACTACTTTAATTCATCCAATTTTCTTTAGCCTGTAACCACTACCTAATGTTTGACTACTTTAATTCATCCAATTTTCTTTAGCCTGTAACCACTACCTAATGTTTGACTACTTTAATTCATCCAATTTTCTTTAGCCTGTAACCACTACCTAATGTTTGACTACTTTAATTCATCTAATTTTCTTTAGCCTGTAACCACTACCTAATGTTTGACTACTTTAATTCATCCAATTTTCTTTAGCCTGTAACCACTACCTAATGTTTGACTACTTTAATTCATCCAATTTTCTTTAGCCTGTAACCACTACCTAATGTTTGACTACTTTAATTCATCAAATTTCCTTTAGCCTGTAACCACTACCTAATGTTTGACTACTTTAATTCATCTAATTTTCTTTAGCCTGTAACCACTACCTAATGTTTGACTACTTTAATTCATCTAATTTTCTTTAGCCTGTAACCACTACCTAATGTTTGACTACTTTAATTCATCTAATTTTCTTTAGCCTGTAACCACTACATAATGTTTGACTACTTTAATTCATCTAATTTTCTTTAGCCTGTAACCACTACCTAATGTTTGACTACTTTAATTCATCTAATTTTCTTTAGCCTGTAACCACTACCTAATGTTTGACTACTTTAATACATCTAATTTTCTTTAGCCTTTAACCACTACCTAATGTTTGACTACTTTAATTCATCAAAATTTCTTTAGCCTGTAACCACTACCTAATGTTTGACTACTTTAATTCATCTAATTTTCTTTAGCCTGTAACCACTACCTAATGTTTGACTACTTTAATTCATCTAATTTTCTTTAGCCTGTAACCACTACCTAATGTTTGACTACTTTAATTCATCAAAATTTCTTTAGCCTGTAACCACTACCTAATGTTTGACTACTTTAATTCATCTAATTTTCTTTAGCCTGTAACCACTACCTAATGTTTGACTACTTTAATTCATCAAATTTCTTTAGCCTGTAACCACTACCTAATGTTTGACTACTTTAATTCATGCAATTTTCTTTAGCCTGTAACCACTACCTAATGTTTGACTACTTTAATTCATCTAATTTTCTTTAGCCTGTAACCACTACATAATGTTTGACTACTTTAATTCATCCAATTTTCTTTAGCCTGTAACCACTACCTAATGTTTGACTACTTTAATTCATCTAATTTTCTTTAGCCTGTAACCACTACCTAATGTTTGACTACTTTAATACATCTAATTTTCTTTAGCCTGTAACCACTACCTAATGTTTGACTACTTTAATTCATCTAATTTTCTTTAGCCTGTAACCACTACCTAATGTTTGACTACTTTAATTCATCTAATTTTCTTTAGCCTGTAACCACTACCTAATGTTTGACTACTTTAATTCATCTAATTTTCTTTAGCCTGTAACCATTACCTAATGTTTGACTACTTTAATTCATCCAATTTTCTTTAGCCTGTAACCACTACCTAATGTTTGACTACTTTAATTCATCAAATTTCCTTTAGCCTGTAACCACTACCTAATGTTTGACTACTTTAATTCATCAAATTTCCTTTAGCCTGTAACCACTACCTAATGTTTGACTACTTTAATTCATCTAATTTTCTTTAGCCTGTAACCACTACCTAATGTTTGACTACTTTAATTCATCTAATTTTCTTTAGCCTGTAACCACTACCTAATGTTTGACTACTTTAATTCATCTAATTTTCTTTAGCCTGTAACCACTACCTAATGTTTGACTACTTTAATTCATCTAATTTCTTTAGCCTGTAACCACTACATAATGTTTGACTACTTTAATTCATCTAATTTTCTTTAGCCTGTAACCACTACCTAATGTTTGACTACTTTAATTCATCAAATTTCCTTTAGCCTGTAACCACTACCTAATGTTTGACTACTTTAATACATCTAATTTTCTTTAGCCTGTAACCACTACCTAATGTTTGACTACTTTAATTCATCAAAATTTCTTTAGCCTGTAACCACTACCTAATGTTTGACTACTTTAATTCATCTAATTTTCTTAGCCTGTAACCACTACCTAATGTTTGACTACTTTAATTCATCTAATTTTCTTTAGCCTGTAACCACTACCTAATGTTTGACTACTTTAATTCATCAAAATTTCTTTAGCCTGTAACCACTACCTAATGTTTGACTACTTTAATTCATCTAATTTTCTTTAGCCTGTAACCACTACCTAATGTTTGACTACTTTAATTCATCCAATTTTCTTTAGCCTGTAACCACTACCTAATGTTTGACTACTTTAATTCATCAAATTTTCTTTAGCCTGTAACCACTACCTAATGTTTGACTACTTTAATTCATCTAATTTTCTTTAGCCTGTAACCACTACATAATGTTTGACTACTTTAATTCATCCAATTTTCTTTAGCCTGTAACCACTACCTAATGTTTGACTACTTTAATTCATCTAATTTTCTTTAGCCTGTAACCACTACCTAATGTTTGACTACTTTAATACATCTAATTTTCTTTAGCCTGTAACCACTACCTAATGTTTGACTACTTTAATTCATCTAATTTTCTTTAGCCTGTAACCACTACATGTTTGACTACTTTAATTCATCTAATTTTCTTTAGCCTGTAACCACTACCTAATGTTTGACTACTTTAATTCATTTAATTTTCTTTAGCCTGTAACCACTACCTAATGTTTGACTACTTTAATTCATCAAAATTTCTTTAGCCTGTAACCACTACCTAATGTTTGACTACTTTAATTCATCTAATTTTCTTTAGCCTGTAACCACTACCTAATGTTTGACTACTTTAATTCATCCAATTTTCTTTAGCCTGTAACCACTACCTAATGTTTGACTACTTTAATTCATCTAATTTTCTTTAGCCTGTAACCACTACCTAATGTTTGACTACTGTAATTCATCCAATTTTCTTTAGCCTGTAACCACTACCTAATGTTTGACTACTTTAATTCATCTAATTTTCTTTAGCCTGTAACCACTACATAATGTTTGACTACTTTAATTCATCCAATTTTCTTTAGCCTGTAACCACTACCTAATGTTTGACTACTTTAATTCATCTAATTTTCTTTAGCCTGTAACCACTACCTAATGTTTGACTACTTTAATACATCTAATTTTCTTTAGCCTGTAACCACTACCTAATGTTTGACTACTTTAATTCATCTAATTTTCTTTAGCCTGTAACCACTACCTAATCCTAGACACCTTTAATGTCACTCAAATCGCATAGCCCCTTGTGAACTCCTCGGCTCTTTCACGTTCTAGATTTTCCGCAAGTGAGAGAGACACTCACACACACACACACACGCACGCACGCACGCACACACACACACACACACCCCCCCCCCCCCCCCCCCCCCCCCCCCCCCCCAAACTCGCTTTTTCTCTTTGGTTCAACTCATTTTGCAGCTTAAGAGATGGTTTGTTATCCTGACAACGTTCAAGCTAGCCCTTGGCCTCAGCGTACTTGTGATGTACTCTAATGTTCGGTAAATTCAGTAGTTACCCTATTGATCTGATTGACGTATCTCTTGTGCATCCCAACACTACCAGCAGGTCCTCATTCTGAACCCATTCCAACCTGGCGATATTTGCGTTCACGAGAGAGCATGGCCAGAGCCACAACCATCTACAATATAACAGTTAAAGTATACTACTTGTTGTCGTCGCCTGGCCTCTTGTATAATATCGCTAACGTGATGTTTGAAAGAAAGGGCCCTATCTAACGTTACGTCCAAATATTTAAGCAACACCAATGTTTGATAGGAAGCGCGGTCAGCATAGCGACGCATGGAAAAGGGCCAGACTGAGACGCAAATCGACAGTAAATAGACTAGTAGGCTGCGCAAAAAACGGTGCCAACATCGGTTACTTGTACTGTACCAGTCCGAAACAAAAGGATCGGTTCTTGGTGTATAACATTAATTATAACGGTATAACATTAATTATAACGGTATAGCATTAATTATAACGGTATAACATTAATTATAACGGTATAGCATTAATTATAACTGCATACCATTACTTATAACAGTATAAAATTAATCATAACAGCGTAACATTGCTTATAACATCATAACATTACTTATAACAGTGTAGAATGACTTCTAACGGTATAACATTACTTATAGCATCGTACTACATATATTCAACGCAGTTAACAGTTAATGTCATTAGCACTGGCGAGGGTATGGCTGGTCAGTTTACGTGATAGTTTCTCAATGATTACGTAGCCAACCTTGCGTCAGTATCTCTTGAGCTTTTAACGTCCGCACCCATTTTTTTACACACGCGCGCGCGCATACGCACAAACACACACATATACACACGAGTATATTCTTGAGTTGTGGGGGGGGGGGTGATTTCTGGCATCTTGTATTATGTGATGACATTTGTCATTTCCTGATGCTTTCTGTCATTTAGACTCATACAAGAGCGCTGAAAATATGCAGCTCTCATATAGTTTGGTTTTTGCGCTGAAATGTGATAATCTCCCAAGTGTTCGTTCGGATTGATGAACACTGTTCAGGCTTTGTACGATGAATTAGCAGTGGGTTATCTCTAAGAAGCGGGATTCCCTTGAATAACGCAGCCGACAGGGTGAATTATGTTCTGTTAATAAAGTACAGCGGTTTTCTAAATACCGGAACACTAATAAATTAGACGAGCGATACATGTCGCGGACAAAGAATTGACGAGGTAGAAGATGTGGGAGAAGTTGATGAGTCTTTTGTAGCAAGTCTCTCAATAAAGTAGCAGTTCTATGGAGTGTCAGAAGACGGTTCAGCGCGTCACACATTCTTCAGTTTGTAGTTAATGACTCCGACATCAAGGCACGCGTATGTAGTTGATGTGGGAGGTGTGTAAAGTGATCGCCTTTATCAATATTTGGTCATCTTTCAACATAAGCAATCTGGGCTTGTTATATGATAAGACTTGCTTGTGGCGATATCTGTGGAGGTGTATGATGAACGATGGATCAATGATGACTCCAGCTCATAGTGGTGTTATGACTCCAGCTCATAGTGGTGTTATGACTCCAGCTCATAGTGGTGTAATACTCCAGCTCATAGTGGTGTTATGACTCCAGCTCATAGTGGTGTAATACTCCAGCTCATAGTGGTGTTATGACTCCAGCTCATAGTGGTGTAATACTCCAGCTCATAGTGGTGTTATGACTCCAACTCATAGTGGTGTAATACTCCAGCTCATAGTGGTGTAATGACTCCAGCTCATAGTGGTGTAATACTCCAGCTCATAGTGGTGTTATGACTCCAGCTCATAGTGGTGTTATGACTCCAGCTCATAGTGGTGTAATACTCCAGCTCATAGTGGTGTAATGACTCCAGCTCATAGTGGTGTAATACTCCAGCTCATAGTGGTGTTATGACTCCAGCTCATAGTGGTGTAATACTCCAGCTCATAGTGGTGTAATGACTCCAGCTCATAGTGGTGTAATACTCCAGCTCATAGTGGTGTTATGACTCCAGCTCATAGTGGTGTAATGACTCCAGCTCATAGTGGTGTAATGACTCCAGCTCATAGTGGTGTAATACTCCAGCTCATAGTGGTGTTATGACTCCAGCTCATAGTGGTGTAATGACTTCAGCTTATAGTGGTGTTACGACTCCAGCTCATAGTGGTGTGATAACTCCAGCTCATAGTGGTGCAATGACTCCAGCTCATAGTGGTGTTATGACTCCAGCTCATAGTGGTGTAATACTCCAGCTCATAGTGGTGTAATGATTCCAGCTCATAGTGGTGTTATGACTCCAGCTCATAGTGGTGTAATACTCCAGCTCATAGTGGTGTAATGATTCCAGCTCATAGTGGTGTTATGACTCCAGCTCATAGTGGTGTAATGATTCCAGCTCATAGTGGTGTAATGACTTCAGCTTATAGTTGTGTTACGACTCCAGCTCATAGTGGTGTAATGACTCCAGCTCATAGTGGTGTAATGACGCTAGCTCTTAGTGATGTAATGACTCTAGCTCATAATGATGTAATGACTCCAGCCCATAGTGGTGTAATGACTCCAGCTTATAGCGGTGTAATGACTCCAGCTTATAGTGGTGTAATTGCTCCAGCTTATAGTGGTGTAATGACTCCAGCTCTTTATGGTGTAATGACTCCATATATTTGTGGTGTAATGACTCCAGCTCTTTGTGGTGTAATGACTCCAGCTCTTTGTGGTGCAATGACTCCAGCTTATCGTAGTGTAATATGTCCATCTAACGGTGTTGTTCTGACTCCACCTTCCAGTGTTGTGACTCCACTTCATGGTGTTCTTACTCAAGTTCACAGAGGTGTTCCAACCGACAAATGGAGTCATACTTTCGACTCATACGCGAACGTTAACAAAGCCGGTGGTTCACTTTAAACAACTTTGTTCTCTCTCACCATTCATTCAATGATCACACCATCAGGAGTCAGACTTTTGGGAGACGCGACAATCACACTTGATCTAGCGGCTCATATATTCACTCCGTCGAAAGCGTCGTGGAGACATGTAAGCGAGTGTATATCGTCGTCTATTGAAGGCGTCGTGGAGACATGTAAGCGAGTGTATATCGTCGTCTATTGAAGGCGTCGTAGAGACATGTAAGTGAGTGTATATCGTCGTCTATTGAAGGCGTCGTAGAGACATGTAAGCGAGTGTATATCGTCGTCTATTGAAGGCGTCGTAGAGACATGTAAGTGAGTGTATATCGTCGTCTATTGAAAGCGTCGTAGAGACATGTAAGTGAGTGTATATCGTCGTCTATTGAAAGCGTCGTAGTGACATGTAAGTGAGTGTATATCGTCGTCTATTGAAAGCGTCGTAGAGACATGTAGCGAGTGTATATCGTCGTCTATTGAAAACGCCGTAGAGAGATGTAAGTGAGTGTATATCGTCGTCTATTGAAAGCGTCGTAGAGACATGTAGCGAGTGTATATCGTCGTCTATTGAAAGCGTCGTAGTGACATGTAAGTGAGTGTATATCGTCGTCTATTGAAAGCGTCGTAGTGACATGTAAGTGAGTGTATATCGTCGTCTATTGAAAGCGCCGTAGAGACATGTAAGTGAGTGTATATCGTCGTCTATTGAAAGCGCCGTAGAGACATGTAAGTGAGTGTATATCGTCGTCTATTGAAAGCGTCGTAGAGACATGAAGCGAGTGTATATCGTCGTCTATTGAAAGCGTAGTAGAGACATGTAAATGAGTGTATATCGTCGTCTATTGAAAACGTGGTAGAGACATGTAAGTGAGTGTATATCGTCGTCTATTGAAGGCGTCGTAGAGACATGAAGCGAGTGTATATCGTCGTCTATTGAAAGCGTGGTAGAGACATGTAAGTGAGTGTATATCGTCGTCTATTGAAAGCGTGGTAGACATGTAAGTGAGTGTATATCGTCGTCTATTGAAGGCGTCATAGAGACATGAAGCGAGTGTATATCGTCGTCTATTGAAAGCGTGGTAGAGACATGTAAGTGAGTGTATATCGTCGTCTATTGAAAGCGTCGTAGAGACATGTAAGTGAGTGTATATCGTCGTCTATTGAAAGCGTCGTAGAGACATGTAAGTGAGTGTATATCGTCGTCTATTGAAGGCGTCGTAGAGACATGTAAGTGAGTGTATATCGTCGTCTATTGAAAACGTCGTAGAGACATGTAAGTGAGTGTATATCGTCGTCTATTGAAAGCGCCGTAGAGACATGTAAGTGAGTGTATATCGTCGTCTATTGAAAGCGCCGTAGAGACATGTAAGTGAGTGTATATCGTCGTCTATTGAAAGCGTCGTAGAGACATGAAGCGAGTGTATATCGTCGTCTATTGAAAGCGTAGTAGAGACATGTAAATGAGTGTATATCGTCGTCTATTGAAAACGTGGTAGAGACATGTAAGTGAGTGTATATCGTCGTCTATTGAAGGCGTCGTAGATACATGAAGCGAGTGTATATCGTCGTCTATTGAAAGCGCCGTAGAGACATGTAAGTGAGTGTATATCGTCGTCTATTGAAGGCGTCGTAGAGACATGTAAGTGAGTGTATATCGTCGTCTATTGAAAGCGTGGTAGACATGTAAGTGAGTGTATATCGTCGTCTATTGAAAGCGTCGTAGAGACATGTAGCGAGTGTATATCGTCGTCTATTGAAAACGCCGTAGAGAGATGTAAGTGAGTGTATATCGTCGTCTATTGAAAGCGTCGTAGAGACATGTAGCGAGTGTATATCGTCGTCTATTGAAAGCGTCGTAGTGACATGTAAGTGAGTGTATATCGTCGTCTATTGAAAGCGTCGTAGTGACATGTAAGTGAGTGTATATCGTCGTCTATTGAAAGCGCCGTAGAGACATGTAAGTGAGTGTATATCGTCGTCTATTGAAAGCGCCGTAGAGACATGTAAGTGAGTGTATATCGTCGTCTATTGAAAGCGTCGTAGAGACATGAAGCGAGTGTATATCGTCGTCTATTGAAAGCGTAGTAGAGACATGTAAATGAGTGTATATCGTCGTCTATTGAAAACGTGGTAGAGACATGTAAGTGAGTGTATATCGTCGTCTATTGAAGGCGTCGTAGAGACATGAAGCGAGTGTATATCGTCGTCTATTGAAAGCGTGGTAGAGACATGTAAGTGAGTGTATATCGTCGTCTATTGAAAGCGTGGTAGAGACATGTAAGTGAGTGTATATCGTCGTCTATTGAAAGCGTCGTAGTGACATGTAAGTGAGTGTATATCGTCGTCTATTGAAGGCGTCGTAGAGACATGTAAGTGAGTGTATATCGTCGTCTATTGAAAGCGCCGTAGAGACATGTAAGTGAGTGTATATCGTCGTCTATTGAAAGCGCCGTAGAGACATGTAAGTGAGTGTATATCGTCGTCTATTGAAAGCGTCGTAGAGACATGAAGCGAGTGTATATCGTCGTCTATTGAAAGCGTAGTAGAGACATGCAAATGAGTGTATATCGTCGTCTATTGAAAACGTGGTAGAGACATGTAAGTGAGTGTATATCGTCGTCTATTGAAGGCGTCGTAGAGACATGAAGCGAGTGTATATCGTCGTCTATTGAAAGCGTGGTAGAGACATGTAAGTGAGTGTATATCGTCGTCTATTGAAAGCGTGGTAGACATGTAAGTGAGTGTATATCGTCGTCTATTGAAGGCGTCATAGAGACATGAAGCGAGTGTATATCGTCGTCTATTGAAAGCGTGGTAGAGACATGTAAGTGAGTGTATATCGTCGTCTATTGAAAGCGTCGTAGAGACATGTAAGTGAGTGTATATCGTCGTCTATTGAAAGCGTCGTAGAGACATGTAAGTGAGTGTATATCGTCGTCTATTGAAGGCGTCGTAGAGACATGTAAGTGAGTGTATATCGTCGTCTATTGAAAACGTCGTAGAGACATGTAAGTGAGTGTATATCGTCGTCTATTGAAAGCGTCGTAGAGACATGTAAGTGAGTGTATATCGTCGTCTATTGAAGGCGTCATAGAGACATGAAGCGAGTGTATATCGTCGTCTATTGAAAGCGTGGTAGAGACATGTAAGTGAGTGTATATCGTCGTCTATTGAAAGCGTCGTAGAGACATGTAAGTGAGTGTATATCGTCGTCTATTGAAAGCGTCGTAGAGACATGTAAGTGAGTGTATATCGTCGTCTATTGAAAGCGTGGTAGAGACATGTAAGTGAGTGTATATCGTCGTCTATTGAAAGCGTCGTAGTGACATGTAAGTGAGTGTATATCGTCGTCTATTGAAAGCGTGGTAGAGACATGTAAGTGAGTGTATATCGTCGTCTATTGAAAGCGTCGTAGAGACATGTAAGTGAGTGTATATCGTCGTCTATTGAAAGCGCCGTAGAGACATGTAAGTGAGTGTATATCGTCGTCTTTTGAAAGCGCCGTAGAGACATGTAAGTGAGTGTATATCGTCGCCTATTGAAAGCGTCGTAGAGACATGTAGCGAGTGTATATCGTCGTCTATTGAAAGCGCCGTAGAGACATGTAAGTGAGTGTATATCGTCGTCTATTGAAAGCGTCGTAGAGACATGTAAGTGAGTGTATATCGTCGTCTATTGAAAGCGAGTTGTTAACTGTGGGGTTGCTCGGAGTGATGTGATGTCAAATTTTACAACAGTGAACCATTATAATGGCACCACAAGCAGGATGTTGAGAATCTCAGACTTAGTTATACCTGCTAGCGTGATATGAGAGAAACAAGATTACAATAAAGTTGGCTACAACAGATCGCGTGAGAGAAACAAGATTACAATAAAGTTTGATACAACTGATCGTGTGAGAGAAACAAGATTACAATAAAGTTTGATACAACTGATCGTGTGAGAGAAACAAGATTACAATAAAGTTTGATACAACAGATCGCGTGAGAGAAACAAGATTACAATAAAGTTTGATACAACTGATCGTGTGAGAGAAACAAGATTACAATAAAGTTTGATACAACTGATCGTGTGAGAGAAACAAGATTACAATAAAGTTTGATACAACTGATCGTGTGAGAGAAACAAGATTACAATAAAGTTTGATACAACTGATCGTGTGAGAGAAACAAGATTACAATAAATTTGTCTACAACAGATCGTGTGAGAGAAACAAGATTACAATAAAGTTTGATACAACTGATCGTGTAAGGGAACAAATTGAGAAAGAACAAAATGGGAATTTTCTGCAGAAACCGGTGGCCACAAAAACGGCGATGGAAGTTTATAATCAAGTCTTTGGATGGTAAATAAAATATGGACAAGAATAGAGAAAACACCGCCAGCTTTCTAAAAGCGAACGTACTCGTCACTTGGGATTAGGCAATGAAAGGAACAGATGTTTGTTGGGTCGGTCTGTGCAAATGTCTCGACTTGCGTTAGGTAAAGTAACGGTAGTTGAAACACTCAGTAATCATTGCTGATACTCAACACAACCACAGGCTGTTTGTTAGCAATGATTCCCGGACTACTTATTGCATGGTATCGAACCGTGCGGCTCGCATTTGTTACTTAAGTCTGGTTTCTTGTGTGGCTTGAGCCTAATGGCTGTACCCCTGTCCCTGCTTCCAGCTTATTCCGACGATCAATATTTAGAGCATTGATTTGCATTATCACTTAGGGCTGTCAAAATGCCATATTTGTTATTTCCCTTTAAGTCTTTCTAGAATCTAAGAGTATCACGATAGTAGAGCTGTACCTGTTATCTTCTTGTTATTGTTTCCATTGACATGTAAAGGTTTATGTTATCTTTCTTTGAAAATATACATTGGTGAGGCAATTTACATTTTCTTCGTCACTTGAAATATACATTGGTGAGGTAATTTACATCTTTTTCGTCACTTTAAATATACATTGGTGGGGTAATTTACATCTTCTTCGTCACTTGAAATAAACATTGATGGGGTAATTTACATCTTCTTCGTCAATTTAAAGATACATTGGTGGGGTAATTTACATCTTCGTCACTTGAAATATACATTGGTGGGGTAATTTACATCTTCGTCAATTCAAAGATACATTGGTGGGGTAGTTTACATCTTCTTCGTCAATTTAAAGATACATTGGTGAGGTAATTTACATCTTCGTCAATTTAAAGATACATTGGTGAGGTAATTTACATCTTCGTCAATTTAAAGATACATTGGTGGGGCAATTTACATCTTCTTCGTCAATTTAAAGATACATTGGTGGGGTAATTTACATCTTCTTCGTCAATTTAAAGATACATTGGTGGGGTAATTTACATCTTCTTCGTCAATTTAAAGATACATTGGTGAGGTAATTCACATCTTCTTCGTCAATTTAAAGATACATTGGTGGGGTAATTTACATCTTCTTCGTCAATTTAAATATACATTGGTGAGGTAATTTACATCTTCTTCGTCAATTTAAATATACATTGGTGGGGTAAAAGAGGCAGAGGCAGACCAAGACTAACATGGACGAGTAACATCAAAAGATGGACAAGTCAATCTATGACAGCCTGCACAATCAAAGCAAGAAACAGAGTAGAATGGCGATCCATGGTAGCCAACCTTCGTTGCGGAGAAGGCACACGATGATGATGATGATGATGATGATAATTGGTGGGGTAATTTACATCTTCGTCAATTTAAAGATACATTGGTGGGGTAATTTACATCTTCGTCAATTTAAATATACATTGGTGATTTAATCACCATCCTCGTCACTTGACACACTGTGTTGGCTCAATGTATTTCCTTGTGTCTGACATTTTGATTCTCCCATTTACTCACTTTAATCTGTAATATTCTCAAGGGCCTACCACGAAAGAGATGGATTAACGGAATATAAGAAATACTAGGAAACATAACAACAGCAGAGCTAAATAGAAGAGCAAAAGACCGCAAATTGGATCTCCCCTCAACGCTGAAAAAAAATGAGGAAGTAAAGAAAAAGAAGAAACATTTAGTATAAAAGAGAAAAGGTCACTTCAATTTAATGTTATTCAAAATTATCAATTGCGAAATATCACATCTGCGGTAATGACCTTTTAGCGATATATTACATCATGTCTCACTGTGCTAACGACAGTTCTAGCAATATATTAGCATGTCAAACTGTGCTAGCGACAATTTTAGCATTATATTAGCATGTCTCACTGTGCTAACGACAGTTCTAGCAATATATTAGCATGTCAAACTGTGCTAGCGACAATTTTAGCAATATATTAGCGTGCCTCACTGTGCTAACGACAGTTCTAGCAATATATTAGCATGTCTCACTGTGCTAACGACAGTATTACAGCATGTCTCACTGTGCTAAACGACAGTATTACAGCATGTCTCACTGTGCTAACGACAGTTCTAGCAATATATTAGCATGTCTCACTGTGCTAACGACAGTTCTAGCAATATATTAGCATGTCTCACTGTGCTAACGACAGTTCTAGCAATATATTAGCGTGCCTCACTGTGCTAACGACAGTTCTAGCAATATATTAGCGTGCCTCACTGTGCTAACGACAGTTCTAGCAATATATTAGCGTGCCTCACTGTGCTAACGACAGTTCTAGCAATATATTAGCGTGCCTAACTGTGCTAACAACAGTTCTAGCAATATATTAGCGTGCCTAACTGTGCTAACAACGATTCAGGCTGTAGATACAGCGTACCCCACCGTGGTAATGACGTTTCTGACAATATATTACAACACATCCGATTGTGGTAGTGGCCTTTTCAACAAGCGATGTATTAAAACGTAACCTTATGTAGTGATGACGTCTTTCTAACGCGCCGTAACAAAATTGTCGCGATGACGTATCACATCAAATATTTCCAAGTTTACAACCATCTCTGTTGTTTTCCCTTACACAGAATACGTTATCTTTTATTTATTTATTTATTTTTTTTTTTTACTTTTCTGCTGAAAACTGTTAACAAATGTTTTCCCGGTAATAATTGCTCATTTCTTATGTTCGCTGACCACGCAATACGTCATCTCCAGCAGGCCAGCAATATTGATATCTCAGAAATTGATTTGTATATAGTGAGCTTTATTGCTGTTTTCATGGAAGCAAGAATCAATGGCCGATGTTGCACGCCGCATTCCGGCTGTCCAATTGAGTGCTCAAATAATACGGTAATGGCGTGTCCATTTTTAGAGTGTGAGAGGCTGTTGACGTGGGCCATGTTGCAAGAAATTAGTGGTCGCTTTTTGTAGGTATGACGTTTGTTGTCTTGAATGATGCAGCTGGTTAGAGAGGTCGTGGTTCGATATAGACTCGACTTGCTAGACGAACTAAGACTGTGTTTCCTAGGTGTACTCATATATCATACTCGAAAGTCTAAAGTCTATCTATCTATCTATTGACCTTTCGAGCCGTAACCGGCCCATAGGGCGTAGACCAAGATACACCTTCTCCTATATGAATTTTTGTTCTAGCAGTTTTCTTTTAAAGATATTTTATCAAATCTCGCCATCTGTCTCTGTTCTGTGCAAGCAGTTCTATCTCATTGAGGGAGCCGATTCCTGCTGCTCTTGCCTCTCTCATCAATGTTCTTCTCAGTGTCTCCCTGGGTCTTCCTCTTTTTCTTTTACCTGTTGTTTCCCATATGAGGGCTTGCTTTGCTAAAGTCTACTGATTCATATATCAAACTGTAAAGTCTACAGGCTCATATCAAACTGTAAAGTCTACAGACTCATATATCACAGTCTAATGGCTCATATATCTTCTAAAGTCTGAAATCTCAAGACTTATATATCAAACTGATGTTGCATATATTTGTCCCCCACCCCACACACACATACACACACACACAGGTATACAACACATGGGAACAACATTCCACAAACCTATGGACATTTTAAAACCATGCATTTTGCACCACGCTAAAATTGAATTCACTAAAAACACATACACACATAGAAGCCACAAACACGAGTGCATTCAATAGATAAACCACGCCACACACGACTTCTGCGTCTATGAGCATCACACATACACTTAACTAGATGGTGCGAATCCGATAAGTTAATATCCACCGTCATGCGATCTACAAGCTGGAGTTACCGAACATCTACAATTTGATGAAGTATTAAAAGTATTGTAGCAGCAAGTGCAAACATCGAGACCAACAAAGCAAACTAAATCGTTCTTACTTTCTTTCTTTCTTTCTTTCTTTCTTTCTTTCTTTCTTTCTTTCTTTCTTTCTTTCTTTCTTTCTTTCTTTCTTTCTTTCTTTCTTTCTTTCTTTATTTCTATCTTTCTCTCTTTCTTTCTCTCTTTCTTTCTTTCTTACGTTCATCCGATGACTACTAATTGAACTCATTGTCCTTCTCCTTCGTCATCCATATTTAAAAGAACGTTAAGTAGACGTAGCTGAATTGTATTGTGGTTTATTTTCGCTTTTCGGCCCAATGCATCCAACTTCAGCACGGCATTGTTTAGTACCGGGATGCTACTCATTTTTGATCCCTGCTCGCTTGGCCAGATTAAACTGGTTAGTCTGTTTCTAGAGGTACCACGAGGAGGTGGAGTAGATGGTTCTGGTTCACAGATCCTGACACAAGTCATCAGCTATAAGTCGCTGACAGCTTCCAGCTCCGTTGCTGTCAGGTGCCTTACAAACTAAATAACTCGACAAACATCAATTATAACTGTGTGTGCTATAAGTGCCAAACATGGACGTTAACAACACAAGAAGAAGAAAGATCTGAGCTGATGAAATTGTCTTTGAAGAATACTTAATGTGGGAATGAAAGACAAAAGGAGAAATAAAGATATCAGGAAAAAGCGAAGTAACATCAATCCCAAACTCCAACCAGAGACAACAAATGTAATTATTAGGACAGCACCACGCAACAAGGTGTAACAACAGAGGAGGTACTCCATAGAGACTGACAAGCAAAATATCTAACGTCACACATACAACATCATGTGTGAGGTGAACACTGTCAAAAACACCTCATTTCCCATTAGAGATGGAAGGTAAAAGAGGATAGAAAACACGGGCAATGCTACTCTTGATAGGCCAAGGACACGTACAACGCTACATTCACCAGCCAAGGGCATGGTCAATGCTACATTGACCAGCTAAGGACACGGGCAATACAACAGTAACCAGCCGAGGACATGGACAATACCACATTGACCAGCTAAGGACATAGACAATGCTACATTGACCAGCCAAGGACATGGGCAATGCTACATTGACCAGCCAAGGACATAGACAATGCTACATTGACCAGCCAAGGACACGGGCAATACAACAGTAACCAGCCGTCGACATGGACAATACCACATTGACCAGCTAAGGACATGGACAATGCTACATTGATCAGCCAAGGACATGGACAATGCTACATTGACCAACCAAGGACATTGACAATGCTACATTGACCAGCCAAGGACATGGACAATGCTACATTGACCAGCCAAAAAGACTTCATGGTCCAGAGACTCAATATTTCAAAGTGAAGCTCGTGACAACTGCTAGGTTCATGCCAACCAATGTGGTCTGACCGCTTCAACATCAAAACTGCAACACCAGAATAAGAAGACGAAGCCCACATCCAACTAATTCCAAACGTTAATTGTAAATAAAGTCACCAGATCTCGATATGCAACTAATTCCAAGCATTTATTGTAAATAAAGTCAACAGATCTCGATATGCAACTAATTCCAAGCGTTTATTGTAAAGTCACCAATATTGTAGTCGCCTAGGAAAGAAGACATGACAACTGTATCATTGTTTTGTTATTCCTCGTTGTCCGTTTCTTTCCCCTCCTTTAGTGCCTGTCTATTGTGTTATGTATCTGAATGTTAACAAAAGACAATTGTTGTAGTGAAGGCCTATAACAACAAGTAATAATACTTGACTGGAAGCGTGTTGTTTACCTGGATATCCGTTATAACACATTTAATTGTCGCTGTCGTGATTATCCGTGACACGTGACATTGTCGACCAATAGAAAATTAGTACGAGTCCTAGAGTAAAAAAGTAAAGTAAAGTACCCCCCGTCACGCCAAGTGGCGTATAGGGAAATATGGTGTTAGTGACCCTATATTTTACAGACCTTCAGCACATGATTTTTGGGGTAATGTGGTCGGTATTACGCCCGTGCTGCTTTTACTTTCCCAGAAAAAATCCGGTACCCATTTAAGGCTGGGTGAACCCGGAGCCGTCGGTTGGGATCGAACCCTACCCCTTGTCCGTAGTAGTCCAGTTCACTAACCACTGAGCTATCGCGGCTCCTACTAATTTTTAGGGAATTAGTAAAACCCAGGTGTCCTCGCCAGGATTACGAACCCCGGCTGTTGCCGTGGTAAGCCAACCGCCTATCGATTGCGCTAACCGGACACCCCACGAGTCCTAGAGGGTAACTCTAATTAGCAGTATTTTTTTATGGTGCTTTCATTCGTCTCATATTTTATGTAATTGACTAACATTAAATTTTATAGTAACCAGATGGCCGCGTGTCGTTTGTGTGTGTGTATTTTGTCCTGTTAATATCTTCAGACTTGTTTTTGTTTAAAGAAGAATTGTTAGACGCTTTTCATTATCAAACAGCTAGAAAATGTATGGGAAAAAAGAACGACATTGTTGAAAGCAATAATAAGTCAATGAATAAATGACTGCAGGGTTAAAGGTCAGAGTTATAGACAAGAACCGCTGTCCATAAATGTGGTGACAACATCAAGGAATTGAACAACAAGTGACTTCCCCTTGCTCCACACAATGCAGCTAAAATACGATGCATCTAATTTGCTGAAACTAAACTGGAATTGGAGTCGGTTACACACTTTATATCTGAGCTAAAAATTGAGACTGTCTTGTATTTTTCTGCTATAAATTATAGAAATGCACCGCTTCTTTCCCCTTCCATCCCCCCCCCCCCCCTCTCTGAGTCTGTCTCTCTCTCTAAATTACAGCGTTGCTGCTGTATAGTAAAACACCCCGCCACGATCAGTTTCTATGGACCTAGCCCACAGCCACAAAGACCAAGCCAGTAACTACAGAAAATCAATCGCTGGGTTATATATTGCGTGATGGCGGGTATATATTCTCCAAGAAAATACGAGCACGTTAATTTAAAAGTGCATCAACAATTTGTAAAGTTCACTTGCTGTTGCGCATCCAATTTCTGGAATGCCGCTCGTCAGCCTCTCGAAAAATGTTGATTTGTTTCGAGATTGTGCGATAGTTGTGCAACATTTCAACTCTCTTAACTATTGTGAAACAACATGGAGGATTTCCTCGCTAGCTGCCCGAAGAGATGACGATAATAATAAAATCGATAAATGAAGCCTTGATTAAAAGAGATATAAGCCAAACCTCGTATTTAGATACGTGTTCCTGGCAAATGCTGCACATATTAGGCAAATGTCAGTCTGCAACCAGGAATGTATGCGCTATTGATTTGGGCAGAATATGTTCGTTCTTTGTGCCTGCTGTGTTCAGTGCTGTAAATATGAGTATCCACAGCTACTGTTATATTTATTGTCTTAACGCTTTGTCACAATTTCTTCTAAATATGAGTATCCACAGCTACTGTTATATTTATTGTCTTAACGCTTTGTCACAATTTCTTCTAAATATGAGTATCCATAGCTACTGTTATATTTATTGTCTTAACGCTTTGTCACAATTTCTTCTAAATATGAGTATCCATTGCTACTGTTATATTTATTGTCTTAACGCTTTGTCACAATTTCTTCTAAATATGAGTATCCATAGCTACTGTTATATTTATTGTCTTAACGCTTTGTCATAATTTCTTCTAAATATGAGTATCCACAGCTACTGTTATATTTATTGTCTTAACGCTTTGTCACAATTTCTTCTAAATATGAGTATCCATTGCTACTGTTATATTTATTGTCTTAACGCTTTGTCATAATTTCTTCTAAATATGAGTATCCACAGCTACTGTTATATTTATTGTCTTAACGCTTTGTCACAATTTCTTCTAAATATGAGTATCCACAGCTACTGTTATATTTATTGTCTTAACGCTTTGTCACAATTTCTTCTAAATATGAGTATCCATAGCTACTGTTATATTTATTGTCTTAACGCTTTGTCACAATTTCTTCTAAATATGAGTATCCATAGCTACTGTTATATTTATTGTCTTAACGCTTTGTCACAATTTCTTCTAAATATGAGTATCCATAGCTACTGTTATATTTATTGTCTTAACGCTTTGTCACAATTTCTTCTAAATATGAGTATCCATAGCTACTGTTATATTTACTGTCTTAACGCTTTGTCACAATTTCTTCTAAATATGAGCATCCATAGCTACTGTTATATTTATTGTCTTAACGCTTTGTCACAATTTCTTCTAAATATGAGTATCCATTGTTACTGTTATATTTATTGTCTTAACGCTTTGTCACAATTTCTTCTAAACATGAGTATCCATAGCTACTGTTATATTTATTGTCTTAACGCTTTGTCACAATTTCTTCTAAATATGAGTATCCTTTGCTATTGTAGTCTCGTTCTTCTCATATAATTTTACTAAAATCTTCAAATTTGAATATACAAAGCTAGCGGTATCAAATCTCTTATATCCTTAATTCCCCCCACCACCACCACCCCTTTTTTTTCTCATCTCATCCTTTGATTGGTCGCTACCAAAATCGTTGGCATAATCTCTTAACTTGACTTCTGTTCAAAGAAATACAAGTTGATAACAGCTGAATGATTAAACAATTAATCAACAAAACATTATTCAGCAGAAAGGTTATAGAACAGAAGCAATAAAACATAGAGCACACAAAACAAGTTGTTTGCAGCTGTTTGTTCCAATGTTCTCCATTCTGTTTTCTCTTTCTCCAGCTTCTGGTCTCAATCTATTGATTATATTTGATGATGTGTAAACGTTAAAGTGGAGAACACTTGACTTGTTTTCCCATTCGTCTTGTATATTACAATTGTGATGGAAGATAACTGCATACAACAGCCACATGTTACCAAGCATTTATCCATTCCTGCCCGCAGTGTGTGAGTACGGGCATACCAGGGGATGCATGTTTGACATTCTGTCCTGGCAAGCCCCGAGAGCCACATTCAGGCATCATCCGTGACCTTGCTGTCATGACCTCGTAGATCTGCTTGGACGGGAAAGCGATCGCCACAGAACATAAATGACTTCCGGGTGGAATGGCACTGTTAGTTTGTCTTTGATAACCCCAGGATCGGGGGCTGGGCACAGTTTTGTAGATTAGGGAGGGGCGATCAAGCGGAAACCGTGAGGTCGTTCAATTATCACATCGCGAAAGATGACTTTTATTTTTTTAAATATATTCCTAGACCGGGCACAGAAATAATATTGTTTGGAAGATTTTGGAGTCGTCAGCTGGTATGCTTTAGTTGGGGAGGGGGGGGGGGGTGTGTTTGGCAAAGTTATGTTGTTCGAGACCTAGTGGTAAATGGTATTAGAGTGAAGGTAGATGGTAAGCAGGCACACACACACACCTACACGGATAAGTTCAGGAGATGTGAAACAATCTATCTAAAACCAAGGTATAGACCGAGGCAGCGACACATAACTGACTGTCAAGGTATAGACCGAGACAGCGATACATAACTGACTGTCAAGGTATAGACCGAGGCAGCGACACATAACTGACTGTCAAGGTATAGACCGAGGCAGCGACACCTAGCTGACTGTCAAGGTATAGACCGAGGCAGCGACACATAGCTGACTGTCAAGGTATAGACCGAGGCAGCGACACATAACTGACTGTCAAGGTATAGACCGAGGCAGCGACACATAATTGACTGTTAAGGTATAGACCGAGGCAGCGACACATAATTGACTGTTAAGGTGTAGACCGAGGCAGCGACACATAACTGACTGTTAAGGTATAGACCGAGGCAGTGACACATAACTGACTGTTAAGGTATAGACCGAGGCAGCGACACATAGCTGACTGTCAAGGTATAGACCGAGGCAGCGACACATAGCTGACTGTCAAGGTATAGACCGAGGCAGCGACACATAACTGACTGTCAAGGTATAGACCGAGGCAGCGACACATAATTGACTGTTAAGGTATAGACCGAGGCAGCGACACATAATTGACTGTTAAGGTGTAGACCGAGGCAGCGACACATAACTGACTGTTAAGGTATAGACCGAGGCAGTGACACATAACTGACTGTTAAGGTATAGACCGAGACATTGACACATAATTGACTGTTAAAGTATAGACCGAGGCAGCGACACATAACTGACTGTTAAAGTATAGACCGAGGCAGTGACACATAACTGACTGTTAAGGTATAGACCGAGGCAGCGACACATAACTGACTGTCAGGGTATAGACAGAGACAGTGACACATAACTGACTGTCAAGGTATAGACCGAGGCAGCGACACATAACTGACTGTCAAGGTATAGACCGAGGCGCAGCGACACATAATTGACTGTCAAGGTCGACGACACACAATTGACCGTTAAGGTCGACGACACACAACTGACTGTCAAGGTCGACGACACACAACTGACCGTCAAGGTCGACGACACACAACTGACTGTCAAGGTCGACGACACACAACTGACTGTCAAGGTCGACGACACACAACTGACTGTCAAGGTCGACGACACACAACTGACTGTGGACGTCAACGGAAATATCTGACAATGACTATCCTCTTCCACGTTATGTAAACAAAACAATCCAGTCAGATCACGTGACTAGAAACGGAAGGCATGCCCGGTTCAGAAGTTTACCCTTGACGAATCAAATAAGATTGATTGGAGACAGACGCAAATATCATTTCTTCGCTATAAATACAAGCCAGGGTAGCTGGCGAAGGAGAGGACAGTGAGCTCAACTGTCAAGAACTTACGAATGTACCATGTCCTTGTACCGAAGTCTATAATACATACGGTGGTCTTTGTTTCAATATTAGTTTGACCGTCTGCACATTTGCAGGTAACATGGTCAGTATTACGCCAGTGCCACCACTCTTTCAAACGTCTTATACCCGTGTAATGACCGGTAAACCTTAAATCCCTCTGTCGGAATCGAACCCGACCTCTGTAGATCAGTTTGCTCGCTACCCATCTGTTGTGGCCCCCTCTATTGCTAAAGCTGTCGCCGCCTATTCAGTGAGACATTTTGTTAAAGACTTGCAGCATGTTATACAAGTATTTAGTTTTCTCGTCAAAGACTTGCAGCATGTTATACAAGTATTTAGTTTTCTCGTCAAAGACTTAGCAGCATGTTATACAAGTATTTAGTTTTCTCGGCAAAGACTTGCAGCATGTTATACAAGTATTTAGTTTTCTCGTCAAAGACTTAGCAGCATGTTATACAAGTATTTAGTTTTCTCGTCAAAGACTTGCAGCATCTTATACAAGTATTTAGTTTTCTCGTCAAAGACTTGCAGCATGTTATACAAGTATTTAGTTTTCTCGTCAAAGACTTAGCAGCATGTTATACAAGTATTTAGTTTTCTCGTCAAAGACTTAGCAGCATGTTATACAAGTATTTAGTAGCCTTGACCGGGGTTTACGAGTCAATAAAAAAAGCACAATGAATATGAGACGCAGAGCAGGTTTGAGCGGTGCATAGTTGGTGATTTGTGGGCGGAAACATACGAACTCATGTCACTAGTGCAACAAGACGTCATTAGGAGTTTGACCAGGAAACTCATCAACTTGTCCAGACTGAATTATGGGATATAGTGACTTGTAAATAGTGACGTCACGTAGAGTCGATTCTTCATTGAAGTAACATGGCGAGACTAGCGACCTCTCTGTGATGTAGCTCAGAGATCCTGAAGTGCAGTACGCAGATGATGTTGGCGGTGAGCTGTTGAGGACACAATTGTCTGAGTAGATGAAACCTTGGAATGCCAGAACAAATCAAACAACAAAATGGATTGCCGTGAGCTAAAGACAAACAGTAAAAGACACGGATAAAGCAAACCTGACTTTAAAAAATAATGCTTTTCCGAAAGCAGGTGTGCGGGGCCGAGAGACCAAAGCGATTGGAACATTTTGGAAGCTGTTGTATAACGTTATTCTGACTGTACAAATGGAGATATATCAATGGTAGGTATTGTCTGAGAAGTTACACCTAACATTGAACTGGACTACAAAGGACAAGAGGTAGGGTTCGATCCCAACCGACGGCTTTCGGGTTCACCCAGCCTTTAATGGGTACCGGATTTTTTTATGGGAAAGTAAAGCGGCACGGGCGTAATACCGACCACATTACCCCAAAAATCATGTGCCGAAGGTCTGTAAGATTTATGGTCACTAACACTATATTCCCTATACGCCGCCACTTGACGTGACGGGGGTACTTTACTTTTTTTTTTTTTTAACACCTAACATAGCTCTTTGCGGGTTCTCGCGACGGTCAGTAAGTTTAACAAACGTGATGATGACACGAGGAACCTTCGATCGCGAACTCGTAATATTCTTGTAGTTATACGAGTACGAATGTTGTTGATGACTTTGAGTTTCCATCTTTGACTAAGAACCACGGTCCGTTCAGCCACAACTTTTTCCAGTAAACAAATTGTTGTTACAACTTGTCAATGTAAACAACAAAGGGAATTAACTCTGACCCTTTCTGAATGCTAGGTCCAAGATTTGTCGGTTGTTGCGATGGTTGTGCTTGCGTTCACCCGGAGACTAAAGAAATACGTCTTTTCGTTATCCGCCCTTAAAAAGACGCTAAATGGGCGTTGTGTTGTGGTTTGCACAAGAGTTGTAATATTTACGCCTTTCGGGTCAACACATCCGACTTTAGCACGCCATTTTTGAGTACTCCCCTCTTGATCCCTACCACTTGATCAAACTATACTGGTTGGTCTTTTCCTAGAGGCACCACGAAGAGGCGGAGTATGGTATGGATTATGATGGTTGTAAGAGTACGGTTAGAGAATGGCTATAACCTGCATGTATGTGACCCAAAGCTTTCCACTCTGAGCTGCTTGTGAGACCCACTCGTCCTTGGACCAGCGTTCTATTAAAACAAATGTACATAGAGGGTTGTTACACAGGTCTGTTATTGTTCTGGTCTCAACCCCACGAAGGGTTGGTATTTTAATGAAGTTGCCCATTAATCTGCAAGCACATTAGTCAGTGGATGCCGCAACCTCTCAAATATTCAAGCTATCCTAGATTGGTGAATATTTGAAATGGAATAGTCGACAGCACGAACCCAAATCTTGACAGATGTTCTGCTTAGTTGCAGTAAGTGTCCTCCTCAGTCTGTCAGTGTATTTGATGCGCTCGTGCGTGTACACTGTTTATGGTTTACAATTAAGCCATTACACTCTGTGAAGTAGATACAGTAATAAAGCAATCTTTGTTTTGCTTGACCTGTTGCCTTTCTTTACCGGGTGTCCCATTCTGACCCACACTTTGTGCCTATGCTTTCACTGTTTTTCTCAAGGTTGTTGTTGTGTTGCTCGGCCTGTTTGTCATTCATGTTCCCTCCCAAGTCTGTGAGTTGTCTGCTGCATGACAGTTTGTGGGTTGTCTGCTGCATGACAGTTTGTGGGTTGTCTGCTGCATGACAGTTTGTGGGTTGTCTGCTGCATGACAGTTTGTGGGTTGTCTGCTGCATGACAGTTTGTGGGTTGTCTGCTGCATGACAGTTTGTGGGTTGTCTGCTGCATGACAGTTTGTGGGTTGTCTGCTGCATGACAGTTTGTGGGTTGTCTGCTGCATGACAGTTTGTGGGTTGTCTGCTGCATGACAGTTTGTGGGTTGTCTGCTGCATGACAGTTTGTGGGTTGTCTGCTGCATGACAGTTTGTGAGTTGTCTGCTGCATGACAGTTTGTGGGTTGTCTGCTGCATGACAGTTTGTGGGTTGTCTGCTGCATGACAGTTTGTGGGTTGTCTGCTGCATGACAGTTTGTGAGTTGTCTGCTGCATGACAGTTTGTGGGTTGTCTGCTGCATGACAGTTTGTGAGTTGTCTGCTGCATGACAGTTTGTGAGTTGTCTGCTGAATGACAGTTTGTGAGTTGTCTGCTGCATGACAGTTTGTGGGTTGTCTGCTGCATGACAGTTTGTGGGTTGTCTGCTGCATGACAGTTTGTGAGTTGTCTGCTGCATGACAGTTTGTGAGTTGTCTGCTGCTTGACAGTTTGTGAGTTGTCTGCTGCATGACAGTTTGTGAGTTGTCTGCTGCATGACAGTTTGTGGGTTGTCTGCTGCATGACAGTTTGTGAGTTGTCTGCTGCATGACAGTTTGTGAGTTGTCTGCTGCATGACAGTTTGTGAGTTGTCTGCTGCATGACAGTTTGTGAGTTGTCTGCTGCATGACAGTTTGTGGGTTGTCTGCTGCATGACAGTTTGTGGGTTGTCTGCTGCATGACAGTTAGTGGGTTGTCTACTGCATGACAGTTTGTGGGTTGTCTGCTGCATGACAGTTTGTGAGTTGTCTGCTGCATGACAGTTTGTGGGTTGTCTGCTGCATGACAGTTTGTGGGTTGTCTGCTGCATGACAGTTTGTGGGTTGTCTGCTGCATGACAGTTTGTGGGTTGTCTGCTGCATGACAGTTTGTGGGTTGTCTGCTGCATGACAGTTTGTGAGTTGTCTGCTGAGTGCGTTATTGGGGTGATTGGTTAGTTCGTGGCCGGTTTGATTGCTGAGTGCATGGTCGGGTTGAGTGCATGGTCGGGTTGAGTGCATGGCCGGGTTGATTGCTGATTGCGTTGCCGGGTTGATTGCTGAGTGCATGGCGGGTTGATTGCTGAGTGCGTGGCCGGGTTTATTGCTGAGTGAGTTGTCGGGTTGAGTGCGTGGCCGGGTTTATTGCTGAGTGCGTTGCCGGGTTGAGTGCGTGACCGGGTTTATTGCTGAGTTGCCGGGTTTATTGCTGAGTTGTCGGGTTGAGAGCATGACCGGGTTTATTGCTGAGTTGTCGGGTTGAGTGCATGGCCGGGTTTATTGCTGAGTTGTCGGGTTGAGTGCGTGGCCGGGTTTATTGCTGAGTTGTCGGGTTGAGTGCATGGCCGGTTTATTGCTGAGTTGTCGGGTTGAGTGCGTGGCCGGGTTTATTGCTGAGTTGTCGGGTTGAGTGCGTGGCCGGGTTTATTGCTGAGTGAGTTGTCGGGTTGAGTGCATGGCCGGGTTTATTGCTGAGTTGTCGGGTTGAGTGCATGGCCGGGTTTATTGCTGAGTGAGTTGTCGGGTTGAGTGCATGGCCGGGTTTATTGCTGAGTGAGTTGTCGGGTTGAGTGCATGGCCGGGTTTATTGCTGAGTTGTCGGGTTGAGTGCATGACCGGGTTTATTGCTGAGTTGTCGGGTTGAGTGCATGGCCGGGTTTATTGCTGAGTTGTCGGATTGAGTGCGTAGCCGGGTTTATTGCTGAGTTGTCGGGTTGAGTGCATGGCCGGGTTTATTGCTGAGTTGTCGGGTTGAGTGCGTGGCCGGGTTTATTGCTGAGTGAGTTGTCGGGTTGAGTGCATGGCCGGGTTTATTGCTGAGTTGTCGGGTTGAGTGAGTGGCCGGGTTTATTGCTGAGTGAGTTGTCGGGTTGAGTGCATGGCCGGGTTTATTGCTGAGTTGTCGGGTTGAGTGCATGGCCGGGTTTATTGCTGAGTTGTCGGGTTGAGTGCATGACCGGGTTTATTGCTGAGTTGTCGGGTTGAGTGCGTGGCCGGGTTTATTGCTAAGTGCGTTACCGGGTTGAGTGCGTGGTCGGGTTTATTGCTGAGTACGTTGCCGGGTTGAGTGCGTAGCCGGGTTTATTGCTGAGTTGTCGGGTTGAGTGCGTGGCCGGGTTTATTACTAAGTGCGTTGCTGGGTTGAGTGCGTGGTCGGGTTTATTAGCTGAGTACGTTGCCGGGTTGAGTGCGTAGCCGGGTTTATTGCTCAGTGAATTGTCGGGTTGATTGTTGTGTGCGTTGTCTGGTTGATTGTTGAGTGCGTTGTCTGGTTAATTGTTGAGTGCGTTGTCTGGTTAATTGTTGAGTGCGTTGTCTGGTTAGTTGTTGAGTGCGTTGTCTGGTTGTTTGCTGAATGCGTTGTCGGGTTGTTTGCTGAGTGCGTTGCCGGGTTGTTTGCTGAGTGCGTGGCCGGGTTGTTTGCTGAGAGCGTTGTCGGGTTGTTTGCTGAGTGCCTGGCCGGGTTGTTTGCTGAGTGCCTGGCCGGGTTGTTTGCTGAGTGCGTTGTCGGGTTGTTTGCTGAGTGCCTGTCCTGGTTGTTTGCTGAGTGCGTTGTCGGGTTGTTTGCTGAGTGCCTGTCCTGGTTGTTTGCTGAGTGCGTTGTCGGGTTGTTTGCTGAGTGCCTGTCCTGGTTGTTTGCTGAGTGCGGTGTCGGGTTGTTTACTGAGTGCGTGGCTGGGTTGTTTGCTGAGTGCGTGGCCGGGTTGTTTGCTGAGTGCGTGGCCGGGTTGTTTGCTGAGTGCGTGGCCGGGTTGTTTGCTGAGTGCGTGGCCGGGTTGTTTGCTGAGTGCGTGGCCGGGTTGTTTGCTGAATGCCTGTCCTGGTTGTTTGCTGAGTGCGTTGTCGGGTTGTTTACTGAGTGCGTGGCCGGGTTGTTTGCTGAGTGCGTGGCCGGGTTGTTTGCTGAGTGCGTGGCCGGGTTGTTTGCTGAGTGCGTGGCCGGGTTGTTTGCAGAGTGCGTGGCCGGGTTGATTGCTGAGTGCGTGGCCGGGTTGATTGCTGAGTGCGTGGCCGGGTTGTTTGCTGAGTGCGTGGCCGGGTTGATTGCTGAGTGCGTGGCCGGGTTGATTGCTGAGTGCGTGGCCGGGTTGATTGCTGAGTGCGTGGCCGGGTTGATTGCTGAGTGCGTGGCCGGGTTGATTGCTGAGTGCGTGGCCGGGTTGTTTGCTGAGTGCGTGGCCGGGTTGATTGCTGAGTGCGTGGCCGGGTTGATTGCTGAGTGCGTGGCCGGGTTGTTTGCTGAGTGCGTGGTCGGGTTGATTGCTGAGTGCCTGGCTGGGTTGATTGCTGAGTAAGCGCCTGACCCAATTATTGCGCATCTCAGTTACATCTTTCTTGTTCTCTTTGGTTGCACCTTTCCGCTGTTTTTGGTTGTTGATGTTTGGCCAAGTTGCCTTGAGAACGTTTCACACGTTTACACTGTACCGTACGGCTAGACATGTTATGTGTCCTTGCTGTCGCTCCCCAGCATTCAGACCTGTCCATATACAAGGACTGGAAACAGGCTTCAATTAAAAAAAATAAAGAAATTAAAAAAAAACTATCTTTACGTTACATAGTACCATTGCTGGTGTATGTCCGGGGGGGGATTGGGGGGGGGGGAGAGAGAGAGAGAGAGATAGAACCAGAGGGATAAAAGCCGCTTGGTCAAGCAGTCGCCACGACATGTGAGACTCAAGATTTTTATTTCACCCCCGATAGAAAAATTCATTTCTGTCTACCGCGGGTTTCGAACACCGTACGCCGACTGTGCAGACAGTGAAACAGTGGTTTTAGCTATATGGCCACGCGTTTGTTTTTTTTTTGTGTCTGCATAAGTTTAGTTGCATCGAACATTAATTTTAGTCGTATTGTTAAATTCTTTCAATTGTATCGCTAACATTAGTTTGGTCGTGTCACTAACATTAGTTTGGTCGTATCGTTAACATTAATTTTAGTCGTATTGTTAAATTCGTTCAATTGTATCGCTAACATTAGTTTGGTCGTATCGTTAACATTAGTTTAGTTGTATCGATAAATTCATTCAGTTGTATCGTTAACATTCGTTAAGTTGTATCATTAACTTTAGTTTACTCGTATCGTTAACATTAGTTTACTCGTATCGCTAACATTAGTTTAGTTGTATCATTAACACTTCCTTGTATAAGACTTGACTACTTTTTGTGTTCACGTTAGTTCCAGATTAGGACGCTTCACCGTCGTTTAATGATGAGTTACTTCCAGGCATACTTGTATCATTATATTCGATGATAATATTCATATAAAAGGAAATCGCGGACGACAAAGAGAAAATACTGGATCGCTTGGTGTCATGGCACGGAAAAGTCAGCAACAGAATTGATACAATTCGCTGTGGATAGAGAATTGTGGAAGGACACGATCGCCTACTCCAGCCGGTATGGCACATGATGATGATCATTCATATTGTCTGACGTGTATGTTTCTGGTTCACACGTCTTGCAGGCCCGCCTTTACCTAAACAATGAGTATCAAACGTTATTTACGTTCACCTCATAACTAAGTGTTTACGCAATAATATTCTTGGGGGAAGGGGGTGCTGGGTAGTCTAGATGTACGTCGTCGGTCTCAGGACAGGAAGTACCTGGGGTTCAAATCCCATCACCGGCGGTGGTGGTTTGTTATAGATAGGACAAATTGTGAGTTGTTATAGATAGGACAAATGGTGAGTTGTTATAGATAGGACAAATTGTGATTTGTTATAGATAGGACAAATGGTGATTTGTTATAGATAGGACAAATTGTGATTTGTTATAGATAGGACAAATTGTGATTTGTTATAGATAGGACAAATGGTGATTTGTTATAGATAGGACAATTGTGATTTGTTATAGATAGGACAAATGGTGATTTGTTATAGATAGGACAAATTGTGATTTGTTATAGATAGGACAAATTGTGATTTGTTATAGATAGGACAAATTGTGATTTCTTATAGATAGGACACATTTTGATTTGTTATAGATAGGACAAATTGTGATTTGTTATAGATAGGACAAATTAATCCGTGGCTTCTTTATGATGTTATCACCCCCTGATCTCTTGGGTAGTGAGATCAGATGGCCAGCCCTCTCGGATAACGGCAATAAACAGAAGCTCCTATGTGCACTTGCACAAAAGATCATTTGGCTCATGAAATCGACGAGTAGGCCATAAATATTGCCGTTGGCCCCGGGGAAAATTGTCACCAAACATCCTAACTACACCTTGGACACCAGGCCGTGCTGCGGAGTTCGTGCAAGTGGGCTAGAATTCTCCTTGGATTTTCTCGAGATTCTCCAGGGAGATATTGGAGCACCATTGGATTCTCTCGGTGTGCAGTGACGATGATCTTAACAAAAAACTAACTATTCTGGCCACATCAACTAAAATATGTCAGTAGCCGTGGTGAAATCTGGACACTAATCCCCATATGCCAAATTGCATGCAGGACACTTAAATTGATTCATGATAATATTTTTTTATCCTACGAAGTTCACAAGGGACGCGCTGCACCGAAACTATTCGTTTTAATGAACCTTCTAGAAGAATGCTAAATAGACATTTTTAATTAAACTAAATCCAGTAATTAAAACTCTGGTGTCGTACAGAACTCCCCCCCCCCCTCTCTCTCTCTCCCCCCTCCCCCCCCCTCTCCCCCCCCCCCCCTCTCTCTCTCTCTCTGTGACTTCCATCAACAATTCTCTGGCTCTTGTTTCTCCTGAACGCAGGATCTGACGCGAGGTTTCTCCCAGTCGTGTCTTTTAGATGCTAGAATTAATTATAGCTTCATAAGTTTGGGGGAGATTTGTGCGTACTGTCGCATTAGACTCCGCCCACAAGGAAAACACTCGGACAACACAGTGCGCACACGCACGCACAAACATTCTGATAGCACAGTTCTTCAAGCCTGGGGAAAAAAATGATTGTTTGAAGACATTTGGTTTGAGATTAATAGTTGATACAAGGGAGTGGCAAGGTTCTGAATGTGTTGATAATGGACATATTTAATTGACATAGTGTCTGTGTTGATAATGGACATATTTAATTGGCATAGTGTCTGTGTTGATAATGGACATATTTTATGGACATAGTGTATGTGTTGATAATTGACATATTTAATTGACATAGTGTCTGTGTTGATAATGGACATATTTAATGGACATAGTGTCTGTGTTGATAATAGACATTTCTAATGGACATAGTGTCTGTGTTGATACTGGACATATTTAATTGACATAGTGTCTGTGTTGATAATGGACATATTTAATTGACATAGTGTCTGTGTTGATAATGGACATATTTAATTGACATAGTGTCTGTGTTGATACTGGACATATTTAATTGACATAGTTTCTGTGTTGATAATGGACATATTTAATTGGCATAGTGTCTGTGTTGATAATGGACATATTTAATTGACATAGTATCTGTGTTGATATTGAGCTTATTCAATTGCCATAGTGCCCATGTTGATAGTATGAATGTGAGTTTTAAGTAGTTGTGGGCATTACCTCTAGATTAGTTTTAAATGCGTTTGTGCAGTTTGAACTGATATAGACCGGGCTGCTTGTTTGTTCTCATAGTTTCTTTAATAACATATTTCAAGCTTTGTATGAACAGGGGGGAAGTGGAGGAGGTCGTGACCCGGATGTGGTACTTTCACTTGCTGTCAAGACCGAAACATTTCTTCATTTGGACTGAGTTGAACAGATCGGCTCCTCTTGTCATCTCCTGTTTCTAAAGTCTAAGCAACTAGTTTCCTGTCACTTGAACGTAGGTCAACATTTGATGTCCATGTTCACCGTGTAGTGATTAAAACTCGCATTGATAACCTGTTTATTGAATGCCGGTAGTGTTATTTACCTCTGGCATAGCGATTAGAAAAAGAAATCACCACAATGCACGATAAAGACAAGTGAAACAATATTAAAACAGGTAAATGAATTGAAGTATCTGGGAACAATGTTAACCTCAGATGGTAGATGTACAACAGAGGTGAGATGTAGAATAGCTCAGGCAATAGCAGCTTTCCAAAAAATGAGGAAGATACTGTGCAATTCTTTTTTTGAGGAAAACAAGAAAAAAAAGTTCTTAAATATTTTGTAGAGCCAGTCTTAACATATGGATGTGAATCATGGACAATAGGATAACAGACAAGAAAAACACCGAAGGCTGTAGAAATGTGGTTTTACCGAAGAATGTTGAGAATACTATGGACAGCTAACAAGAGTAATGAAAACGTTCTGAAAGAGGCCAAAGCAAAAAGAGAGCTAATTTCTAACATTAGGAAGAAACAATCATCATTTTTTGACCATGTAATTAGAAGGGAACAGCTGGAGTATATTGTGACAACTGGGAAAATTGAGGGAAACGAAGAGAAAAGATACTAGACAGCTTAAGAGAAAGGCTTGGGAGAAGGTCAACAACAGAGATGATAAATAACTGTCGAGATCGAAAGTTGAGGAGAGACATGATCACCTACGCCAGCAGGCATGGCACACAATGATGATAAAAGCCGTTATAACGCGGGTTCGAATCTCGATAGTGTCAAAAGTTATTTGTTTTTTTCCCCCTATCGGGAGTGAAAAAACAACTCAGTCCCGAACACCTCGCGGCCACTGCACTGGACAAACGGCCTTTATTCTCCGGCCCTCCCATTGGCAGACCTCAGTAACGGGAAGATGCCGTCAAGATATTTTTTATAGGGACAGTTCAGCTACAGCGCTAACTTTGCGATACGGAGGTACAGTTCAAGTTCAGCTGATACTTCGATAGCACAAACACTGTCCTGGCTCGCAGTTAGAAAAGATAACAAGAACGAGGAAGTGAAATGCCCATCCAAGCAAAGACCCTTGACAACTCTGCGACCTAGTGCTGGTAATGTGAAAACAGGAGAACATCCCAGCGATATTAAATACCACGGGGCATCTTTTAACTTGACCTTTTATGAAATGTATCCCTCCCCTCATACACAAGTCACGGCGCTGGCGTTAACGACATCAACACGTTGCATGTTTTCTTTCATGCAGAACACCAGCCTGAACAGCTGCTAAATGAATCACACAATGAATCTTTTTGTTCTGCTGATAGATCAGATAATAAACGGATCTTTTTGTGCTGCTGTAGATCAGATAATAAACGGATCTTTTTGTTCTGCTGATAGATCAGATGATAAACGGATCTTTTTGTGCTGCTGTAGATCCGATAATAAACGGATCTTTTGTTCTGCTGATAGATCAGATGATAAACGGATCTTTTTGTGCTGCTGTAGATCAGATAATAAACGGATCTTTTTGTTCTGCTGATAGATCAGATGATAAACGGATCTTGTTGTGCTGCTGTAGATCAGATAATAAACATATCTTGTTGTGCTGCTGATAGATCAGATGATAAACGGATCCTGTTGTGCTACTAATCGATGGTCTAACAGGCTCAGTCGATTAGATCGTTTACTGGAGGAGGCTAACTGTTAATGAGGTAACAGTTTGAGACGTCGAGAATCGAGGCTCTTGTTCGCTGCAAAAATATAATGAAACAATTGATACAGTGAACGCCTGCACGAGCCATCTCTATATAGAGCTTATTGTTGTCAGTCTGATATTATATTATTGTTGTCATTTGGTACGTAAACAACACAATGTGTGTGTTTGTTGGTGTTAGAAAGTCTGTAGTTGTCCCAGAGCGAGACTTATTTCTGTCGTCATTTCGGGCAGTGGATGACCTGTAGTAGTTATTTATTGTTATAGTCACCGAATATTTATCTATTTTAATTATAATTTTTATGCCACATCACATTGATCACAACGTAGTCCACACAATCATTACATACTTTCTCAGTCATTATAAATCATAATCAAGTTTATTGATCTCTAACTTGGCACGTGATACATAATAATGGAATCACTTCTCTTAGAATTACTGTTCTTTAATAATTCTGGACATACGGAGGTTACCACCGGTGATTATGTGATGTCCATAAGTGCATATTGTAAACATTAATCTCTTTCACAACTTACTTATAACTTTGTTCTCTGAAGCACAACTTTGGAAACACTCTCAAAAAACACTTTCACAACTAAATGTTCATTAGGTTCTAATTCACTTGTTCTGGTTCTGTCTACTGCTCAACTAATTTCCTAAGTCACTGCTATCTTTTCTTATGTTCTCTACTCTAAGCTTGACTAGTCTACAATTATGATTCTAGCTGCTTCTTACTACTCTCTTGTCTGTTCCCTAATAACTTCTCAACTTGCTTAAAACTACAAACTACTAACTATTCTTTCTGACTTAAATTCCTAACTACTTGTCTGTTCTGAATTGCGGGCCTAACTCTTGGAGATTCCTAACCACTTTCTGACTTGAATTGTGGTCCTAACTACTCTTCCTGACTTGTGGTCCTAACTACTCTTCCTGACTTGTGGGCCTAACTCTTGGAAATTCCTAACTACTTCTCTGTCCTGAATTGCGGGCCTAACTACTTGAGAACCTATTGTGTCGACGCTTAAATATGCAACCATAACTTTGCGTGTGGAATAAATGCAGCCAATGATTTTGTCACAATTGTCGCGAAGTGACAATTTGCAACCACACCTATCATTTAGAGTCCATAATCCTAAGCCACATCTGACCCAGAGCTGACCTAGACCTCCGACTTTACAATAACAGGTTGTTTTTGTGACTACAATATTACCTCTGGTCAGTTTAACCTCTCCTGAGTTTCAAAATAATGTTTACTTCATGACTTTGACCTGTCCTGGAAGTTGTTTGTCAACCTATTTACCTGCCGGTCAAGCCATGTGTTTAGCCCCACTTCCACAACAACTGCTTGGAAAATCTCCATTCTCCCTAAACTTATTATGTCTGAATACTATTCTGCACTCTTCCTTCATCCTCACTTTAGTCCTCGGCTTTGTCCACTACCCGCTATGAACTTCCATTCGTACAACGAATGTTATTCTGTCACTAACACTGATGTCCGTTATTCTGTCACTAACAATGATGTCCGTTATTCTGTCACTAACACTGATGTCCGTTATTCTGTCACTAACACTGATGTCCGTTATTCTGTCACTAACACTGATGTCGTTATTCTGTCACTAACACTGATGTCCGTTATTCTGTCACTAACACTGATGTCCGTTATTCTGTCACTAACACTGATGTCCGTTATTCTGTCACTAACACTGATGTCCGTTATTCTGTCACTAACACTGATGTCCGTTATTCTGTCACTAACACTGATGTCCGTTATTCTGTCACTAACACTGATGTTCGTTATTCTGTCACTAACACTGATGTTCGTTATTCTGTCACTAACACTGATGTCCGTTATTCTGTCACTAACACTGATGTCCGTTATTCTGTCACTAACACTGATGACCGTTATTATGCCACTAACACTGATGTCCGTTATTCTGTTACTAACACTGATGTCCGTTATTCTGTCACTAACACTGATGTCCGTTATTTTGTCACTAACACTGATGTCCGTTATTTTGTCACTAACACTGATGTCCGTTATTTTGTCACTAACACTGATGACCGTTATTCTGTCACTAACACTGATGACCGTTATTCTGTCACTAACACTGATGTCCGTTATTCTGTCACTAACACTGATGTCCGTTATTCTGTCACTAACACTGATGTCCGTTATTCTGTCACTAACACTGATGTCCGTTATTCTGTCACTAACACTGATGTCCGTTATTCTGTCACTAACACTGATGTCCGTTATTCTGTCACTAACACTGATGTCCGTTATTCTGTCACTAACACTGATGTCCGTTATTCTGTCACTAACACTGATGTCCGTTATTCTGTCACTAACACTGATGTCCGTTATTCTGTCACTAACACTGATGTCCGTTATTCTGTCACTAACACTGATGTCTGTTATTCTGTCACTAACACTGATGTCCGTTATACTGTCACTAACACTGATGACTGTTATTCTATGTCACTGTTGTAGTCTGTTAGGAAATGGGTTCCGGCTGAGTTACCTGCCCCATACTTTCATTCACCTTGACTGTTACATTTATATATGTGTTGATACAGCCATTGGTTTAAAGTTATATTGGAAGGGAACATGCAAGGTAATAGAGGCAGACCAAGACTAACATGGACGAGTAACATCAAAATAGGATAAATCAACCTATTACAATCTGTACCGTCAAAACAAGAGACAAAGCGGAATGGTGCTCCATGGTTGCCAACCTTCGAGGCGGAGACGGCACTCAATGAATGAATGGTTTCTAGTGCACTGACTGTCGCCACCGATATCTCTGAGCCTGTCGCTGAGGAGGGACCGACCAATAATTGTGACGTTTTCAGCATTCCGAGTAAGTCCCCAAAGCGGGTAGGCTCGGAGATGTCGGTAGCGACGGACTGACAGTTAAGTTGACCTAGGCAAGTTGACCTAGGCAAGTTTGACGAGCTACAGGTATAGTCAGCGTTGCACCTTGGTATAGATCTACTCATGATCTTATACACGGAAGATAAGATGATTATAAAACTGTCGAACGTTCTCTCTACATCAGGGGCAGACAATTGAATGTTTCATCTGTCGAGAAACTCATCGTGTAACCGCCATTGGCATGATTTTCCATGTGAAACCAAGACTCGGCAGCGATACATTACAGACCCAAGACGTCAGGAGCAGAGAACATAAACTGATCAAGATCCCATTTGCCCCCCTTCCCTTGCGTAGGTTTTGGTAACGACTGGTAGTAGTCTGGTCAGGCGAGTAGGGATCGAAGAGGGAAGGCAACACGATGCACCCAAATATCACGTCGAAACAGGATCCGGACATGTTGGGCCAAAATTAGCAGATATCGCAGCATACCCAACTCCGTTGTACATCTACCTTTTAGGTAGCTGAGTCTATCCTTTAGGTAGCTGAGTTGACCGTGTGCTCTAGTGGTTGGTTCTCGTGGCAAGACGCTGTGCCGAGGAGTACGGGTTTGATCCTGCTTCAGACCATCTATTGTTCTTTGTTTTGTTTTTTCTGTTGTTGATTATTTGTGATTTTTCCGAGGGCTGTAGACATATCTCTTCTCCTGAAGTTGTTCGCTGTACATCTACCCTCTGAAGTTAACATCGTTCCCATGTATTGGATTCATTAACCTGTTTTATTACCGTCCGATTTACTTTAATTGTGCATTGAGATGTCTTTTTCTTTGTTAAAGTGACGTAGCCATTACTTCTGTAATTTTGCTGTTGAGCTTTGGCTTTTTATTATTGTAACTCTCCAATACGACAGTGTAACTCTCCAACACGATAACTCTAAAACACAATAACGTAACTCATTTTCACTTTTTTTGCAATTAAAACGTTGAGACCCAGTTATCAGCTTAGCTCAGGTTATTTGTATTATGACCACCGATCGATATCCCGCGTATTCTCTTTATAAATCTCGCTACAATCTCTTGTATTTCTCATTTAATATTTGTTTGTTCAATAATTATTGTCATTATTTAACACCAGCTCTAACTTTAAAAGCACCTCGTTAGAGCTCCACCATCTTTCTCTTACCAACGCCACAATTGCCGACAGTTGCAACAACTCTCATAAGAAGACATCGATCCCCCGTAGTTATTTTCGCCTTCTCCATTCTGTAGTTTAAAGTGTCGGATTACAACGATTATTCTCGTCTCTTGATTGTATCACCCTTACCAACACATGCGTCCATTGCAGCTTTCAAGTTAGCTGGTCGGATCCGCCCCGGTTTGGGCAGGTGTCCGCCTCTGTGTGGGTCGATGTAAAACCTCCTCTTGGGTCAGTATCAAGAGTAACATTTTTAATTGTTAGATAAATTGTAATAAGTGGCTCTAGCGGATTTACATGACATTTTCTCCATCTCTCTCTATATATAATATAATATACTAGACCTGCTATGCACTTACTCTGTACTGTTTATGCATTCGCAATTTCAAAGTAATGTCTTTGACGATACGCTCATTTCTGTTTATTTAATTAATTTTATTTTTGCCCTCAAGGTAATGCTGTTTTAATGCCATTTTTATATTGTTTCCAGGTTTGAATTTTTTTTGCCTGTTTGGATATTTGTCCTTGTTTGAATTTGTATGCTGTTTTCATATTTGTTCTTGTTTTGATATTTTTTTTCTTGTAATGATTTTTACAAATCTCATGTACAGATTATTTGCACGATTTGCTTTTGTTTTCTATCCTAAGCTATTTTTTTTTAGAGTATTCCAGAAGTTGATTTTGTTTGTTTGACTTTTATGTTTTTATTTAATAAAATTTGTTTTTATTTTTTATACTTTTGATATTATTCGTGCTTGTTGTTTATGCTTGAGTCTGTTTGGTTGGTTTATTGGGAAAGAGTTATCCTTGGTTTATTGGGAAAGAGTTATCCGTATTTAACGGGCAAGTTTATCTTTGTCCAAGGTACAATAAATAGTGTGATAACGGCATCTACAGAAAGCTCCTTGCAGTCATGTTGCCTCAACGACCCCGAAGGTAACGGGATATGAGGGAGGGAGCAGCACGGCGGTTTGCTTCCATCTCAAAGTGGCATTTATGTTCTAATCTTGACCATTTTTGCAGCATTTTTGGATATAGATGTCAGGAGTACATTCCTCTCATTTATAATATTGATATTTTATGGAAGTGGTTCCAATTTGTGACACCACGAAACGTCACCTTTGTAAAATAAGTATTTGTATATGAATGGTATTTTAGTAGCTGATATTGTTTAATGAAAGAACTATGTGTAGTTTGTCTCCTGGAAGGACACAAATGATCAAATCAACGAAAGTATCAGAGACAAACAACTATGAAGGAAGTTTTCATCACTTATTTGTTCTGCCTGTTGTCATTTTCCTCACGTGTTTGTGTTTTGTGTTGTATCCTGTCCTGTATTTACCAACAGCTTGTTGCTGCACTCTGTCACCTGGTTGTGTACAAGTGTCATGTTGTGACGTCATTGTTTTTGTTTCATCTGTAGGATGAGGTCATAGCTCTGGGAGAGAGACTGGTTGTCAAGCTTGACGATCTTATCCCACTTATCCAGCACGATATCCCGTGGAAATATGGCAGCTCCACTTACTGCCCCAGGGCTGACCGGCTTAATGATACCAACGGAGGCTCTGCGGGTGGTTGTGAGAGGGGCACACAAGAGGAAGGCAGCAATACCAGTGGTGGGGATATCAGGGGCGTGGATGTGGTCAAAGGAGAAAATGGCAAAAAGTGGAATATTGGTGTGGATGTGATGAAGATGGGTCACATGGACTCAGCTTGTGGTAAGTCTAACAGACATTTTCTACATCAGGATGGTGCGGTTAGTGGACCATAACTATTAAACAGACTCCTATTTTGTTTGAACCTATAGGCCCCAATTACTCTAGTTTCCTTCCTGCATTAGACTCATACTCCCATATTTTTTATAAAGCCTAAACACAGATTCCACTCGTTGAATAGTGTATACCCAGTGTCTTGTATTCACATAACCAACACCAACTTCTTGCTGTATTACGTACTACCAAAAAACCAACACCAACTTCTTGCTGTATTACTTACTACCAAAAACCAACACCAACTTCTTGCTGTATTACTTACTACCAAAGCTAGTCTCTTCTCTTGTTCTGTTAGCAAACTCAATCTCCTCCAATGTTGTTCTAATACAAGACAGTCTCCTCCGCTATTGTTTTACTAACAGTCTCCTCCTTTACTGTTTTACTAACAGTCCCTTCCTCTACTGTTTTACTAACAGTCCCCTCCTCTACTGTTTTACTAACAGCCCCTCCTCTACTGTTTTACTAACAGTCCCTTCCTCTACTGTTTTACTAACAGCCCCCTCCTCTACTGTTTTACTAACAGTCCCTTCCTCTACTGTTTTACTAACAGCTCCCTCCTCTACTGTTTTACTAAAAAACTTAGTCTCATAATTTATTCTTCTACTATTTGACTCACACTCTAAGCTCCTTCTCTATTGTTCTACTACTTGACTCACACTCTAAGCTCATTCTCTATTGTTCTACTACTTGACTTACCATCTAAGTGCTTTCTGTGTTGTTCTACTAATTGACTCACACTCTAGACTTCTCCTCCTTTATTGTTCTACTACTTGACTCACACTCTAGACTTATCCTCTATTGTTTTACTACTTGACTCACACTCTAGACTTCTCCTCCTCTATTGTTTTACTACTTGACTCACACTCTAGACTTCTCCTCCTCTATTGTTCTACTACTTGACTCACACTCTAGACTTCTCTCCTCTATTGTTTTACTACTTGACTCACACTCTAGACTTCTCCTCCTCTATTGTTCTACTACTTGACTCACACTCTAGACTTCTCCTCCTTTATTGTTCTACTACTTGACTCACACTCTAGACTTCTCCTCCTCTATTGTTCTACTACTTGACTCACACTCTAGACTTCTCCTCTTTTATTGTTCTACTACTTGACTCACACTCTAGACTTCTCCTCCTTTATTGTTCTACTACTTGACTCACACTCTAGACTTCTCCTCCTTTATTGTTCTACTACTTGACTCACACTCTAGACTTTTCCTTATTGTTGTTCTACTACTTGACTCACACTCTAGACTTCTCCTCTTTATTGTTCTACTACTTGACTCACACTCTAGACTTCTCCTCTTTTATTGTTCTGCTACTTGACTCACACTCTAGACTTCTCCTCCTTTATTGTTCTACTACTTGACTCACACTCTAGACTTCTCCTCCTTTATTGTTCTACTACTTGACTCACACTCTAGACTTTTCCTTTATTGTTCTACTACTTGACTCACACTCTAGACTTTCTCCTCCTTTATTGTTCTACTACTTGACTCACACTCTAGACTTCTCCTCCTTTATTGTTCTACTACTTGACTCACACTCTAGACTTCTCCTCCTTTATTGTTCTACTACTTGACTCACACTCTAGACTTCTCCTCCTCTATTGTTTTACTACTTGACTCACACTCTAGACTTCTCCTCTATTGTTTTACTACTTGACTCACACTCTAGACTTCTCCTCCTCTATTGTTTTACTACTTGACTCACACTCTAGACTTCTCCTCTATTGTTTTACTACTTGACTCACACTCTAGACTTCTCCTCCTCTATTGTTTTACTACTTGGCTCACACTCTAGACTTATCCTCATCTATTGTTTTACTACTTGGCTCACACTCTAGACTTCTCCTCTATTGTTCTACTACTTGACTCACACTCTAGACTTCTCCTCCTCTATTGTTTTACTACTTGGCTCACACTCTAGACTTCTCCTCTATTGTTTTACTACTTGACTCACACTCTAGACTTCTCCTCTATTGTTTACTACTTGATTCACACTCTAGACTTCTCCTCCTCTATTGTTTTACTACTTGACTCACACTCTAGACTTCTCCTCCTCTATTGTTTTACTACTTGACTCACACTCTAGACTTCTCCTCTATTGTTCTACTACTTGACTCACACTCTAGACTTCTCCTCCTCTATTGTTCTACTGCTTGACTCACACTCTAGACTTCTCCTCCTCTATTGTTTTACTACTTGACTCACACTCTAGACTTCTCCTCTATTGTTCTACTACTTGACTCACACTCTAGACTTCTCTCCTCTATTGTTTTACTACTTGACTCACACTCTAGACTTCTCCTCCTCTATTGTTTTGCTACTTGACTCACACTCTAGACTTCTCCTCCTCTATTGTTCTACTACTTGACTCACACTCTAGACTTCTCCTCCTCTATTGTTTTGCTACTTGACTCACACTCTAGACTTCTCCTCTATTGTTCTACTATTTGACTCACACTCTAGGCTCCTCCTCCTCTATTGTTCTACTTTTTGACTCACACTCTAGACTTCTCCTCTATTGTTCTACTATTTGACTCACACTCTCGGCTCCTCCTCCTCTATTGTTCTACTATTTGACTCACACTCTAGACTTCTGCTCCTCTATTGTTCTACTATTTGACTCACACTCTAGGCTCCTCCTCCTCTATTGTTCTACTATTTGACTCACACTCTAGACTTCTCCTCTATTGTTCAACTGCACATATTTGACTCACACTCTAAACTTCTCCTCTATTGTTCTACTATTTGACTCACACTCTAGACTTCTCCTCTATTGTTCTACTATTTGACTCACACTCTAGACTTCTCCTCTATTGTTCTACTATTTGACTCACACTCTAGACTTCTCCTCTATTGTTCTACTATTTGACTCACACTCTAGACTTCTCCTCTATTGTTCTACTATTTGACTCACACTCTAGACTTCTCCTCTATTGTTCTATTGCTTGAATTACCTCCACTAAGAATTAATTCAGTTCCAACGTTGTGACCTCAAGTCTTATTTTCTGATCTTCATCTTGATCCAGTTGTGTTGCTCTCAATTGTATTTGTATAACCTGGTTACATCACATCATATTGGTTTCTTCTTGTTAACTTGAAAGTTAAAAAAAAATATCATTATTTTGTTTTGGTGTGTACATTTAATTATATTAAATCCATTATATTAACTCAAATAATTATACACGCTATTTAACATAAAAACCGGGGCCTATAATTTGGTATTTTGATTGTATTTTTCTGTTCTGTAGGAGAGAGGTAAAGGTGTGCAGAGAATTAGAGTAGGAGGAACTTGTCTACAGATTACTAATTCTTCTTCTACCTTTTAGCTCCCAGTGGAGCATAGGTCTTCAACAAACACTTTCCAAGTCGTTCTGTTTTTTGCAATTCTTTTATGATCATTCCATGTCTTCCCCATCATCTTCATCTCTGCTTCGATCTGTTTTCTCCAAGAATTCCTTGTCTTCCTCTTTTGTAGATTACTAATTACACATGTTGTATGAAAGAACTAATGAAACATTTGAAAAAAAAAAAACAGAAATATATTGTATCAAATAACTAATGAAATTTGTATGAAAAAACTAATGGTGTATGAAAGAACTAATGAAACATATATGATAGAATTAGTGAAACATTGTGTGAAAGATCAAATGAAACATGAAAAGGCAGTGCTGCAGACGAATGAAAGATAAATTGTTAGATCTCCCATACACATGTGTAGTTTATTATCTTTATAAAACATGTGTAGTTTATTATCTCACGTGAACTTATTAGTCTATTATCTTATATAAACTTGTGTAGTTTATTGTCTCACATGAAGTTATTAATTTATTATCTTATATAAACGTGTGTAGTTTATTATCTCACATGAACTTATTAGTCTATAATCTTATATAAACTTGTGTAGTTTATTGTCTCACATGAACTTATTAGTCTATAATCTTATATAAACTTGTGTAGTTTATTGTCTCACATGAACTTATTAGTCTATAATCTTATATAAACTTGTGTAATGTACTATTTAACTTGTATTTTCTGTGGTAGAAAAAACAATGACAGGAGCAGCCAATCTTGTAGTATTGAGCTACCCAAAGTATTGTCGGTACAGAGCCATGCAGAAACGTCTGGAGGGTTGTGAGAACGAGTGGATCCTTCTGGCTGTAGTCGTGGCCATTGGAGGCTTTTCTAGCAGGACTCCAGGCTGCAGGGTTGTGTTTTGTCGTGAGACTTTCTATCAGGCGGCCTATGATGATCTGGACGTAAGAATGGACCATATGTGTAAGTCTTATCTGCATCTGTTGATTTGTTGTAGATGGTAGAGTAGAATGGGTTAAGGTTAGATAACCGAGTAAATTCATTTAGGTTAAAGCACTGTTGGTAGTTACTGAGTTGCATCCCCTTTCATGTGTATTTGTAACTGGGATTTTTTGCGTTGAATTTGTGAGCCTTGACAAGAGTTTTAGACAAAAGTAAACATATAGATGTGAGGTTTCTGAACTTGTTTTATATAACAAGGAAAGTCTGAGATGTTTAATAAAATATTAATGAAATGTATAGATGGGAACGTTTGTATTAAACAAACTCGTTGACAAATTATGTTTCAGAATTAAATTAAGAGAAATAAAAAGCAAATTGTCCACAAATTGTATTCCAGGATATATATCCACAGAGAATCTTCTCAATGTTCATATTTTTGAGAAAATGAATATTCCTCCTTAATTTTATATTGCAATGGTTATATATCTATCTATTGACCTTTCAAGCCAAAGTAGGCCCATTGAGTATAGACCCAGATACTTTTTCTATTTTTCTAAATTTTCTTACTAGCAGTCTCAATCCTTGCAAAGATCTTTATTAAATCTCACCATTTGTCTCTGTTGTGTGCAAACATCTCTATCTCATTGAGGGAGCCAATCCTAATGGTTATATAGAAGGAGATGGTTAAATAATGTGATAAAAATATAGGAAATGGCTAGTTTAAAATTGCCTTATGGGGAAGTACCAGAGAGACAGATGAGAAGTTAAGATAATTCAGTTTCATGATAAAGATGGTACAGACTTACTAGTTGTACCATGATGTACACAATCTTGTTCTTGAATGTGTATTTCTATTGTAACTTAATGTTTGCAGTGCCAGTTCTAAAGGGTCGTCCTAAAGGCAAGAAAAGCAAGCAGGTAGCTCAGAAAGATTCCCAACAAGACTCCGACAGTATGGATGAAGCCTTGCTAACGTCACCCCTTCAATATCCACATCATCCAGGGTAAGCTCAACTGAGATGTACATTTTGCTGAGTTGCTGTAAAATCTTCAGCTTAGAAGTTATTAGTTCTGCTTTAGAAATCTATGCAACGTTGACTCTGTTGAAGAACTACAGTCAGTATGTAGTAGTAAGGCCAGCGGACAGAGAGGGAAATCCAGAAAACCCCCACAATCATGACATCTTCAGCTATGCCAGCTATAGGCAGACCTGCGTTCTAACAAAAGAATATTTGTAAAAGGCCGAATAAGTAAAAAAAAAAAAAATAAAGTACCCCCGTCACGCCAAGTGGCGTATAGGGAAATATGGTGTTAGTGACCCTATATTTTACAGACCTTCAGCACATGATTTTTGGGGTAATGTGGTCAGTATTACGCCCGTGCTGCTTTACTTTCCAGAAAAAAATCCGGTACCCATTTGAGGCTGGGTGAACCCGGAAGCCGTCGGTTGGGATCGAACCCTACCCCTTGTACGTGGTAGTCCAGTTCACTAACCACTGAGCTATCGCGGCTCCCGTCTGAATAAGTACTACAAGAAATCCAGGAGCAGATTTGCCGAGCTTGATGCAAAATTTGATGGTCATATGGAATGTTTATGGTGAGCTTGATGCAAAATTTGATGGTCATATGGAATGTTTATGGTAAGCTTGATGCAAAATTTGATGGTCATATGGAATGTTTATGGTGAGCTTGATGCAAAATTTGATGGTCATATGGAATGTTTATGGTGAGCTTGATGCAAAATTTGATGGTCATATGGAATGTTTATGGTGATGACCTGCTTCTGTTTTGTCTTCCCATCTCCAGTGCCACTCTTTTATGGCTGGTGAATATAAGAAGATGACAATGCTGAGCTGTTGTTTAGCAAAACTCTAGTTGTTACACACTTTCACCAATAAACATTTAAACATGTACAGTTTAGATTTAAATTAAAACATGTTTGGTTAAGATATCAGAACAAATATAGATGTCATGATTTTTTTAAAATTGTGACCGAACTGTGTAAAAGTGCTGTTAATACAAAAATAACTAATTTTCATGTCTTGTAATGCTGAGGCATTCGTTCTTTAATTATTTGTAGCCACGAAGGTCTACGGAGTCATCAGAAATAAGTGAAGAGAAAGTAAGTACAGAGGAGCAGGCTTTTCTCATTGGTCTTCACAAGTTCATGCATGACGCCAAGATGCCCATTGGCAGAATTCCTTCCCTTGGCTTTAAGCAGAGTAAGTCATTTCTCTGAATCATTTATTTACTTTAAAACATTAAAAGCTGCTACTCATTATCTTTGATCAAGTATTTTAATAACGTTATTGATTACTACTGGTTAAATAGATGAAATAGAATAGACCATAGAATAATACAAATAGAAGTGATATTGACCAGTTACCTTTGAGAAAGCAAACCTGTCTAATTGATATGGTGTCCTATTGTAGATACAAAGTAATTGTTGGTATGGCAGCATCCCTGAGCGACAGTGGTCCCATGGCTGGTTAGCTAACAGGCTAAGTGTTGCTAAGTTTAGTGAAGTATAATATTAGCAAACTAAAATTATTTTTGATAATTAGTTGAGATTATGATAGTCATGTCACAAAATGACATACTGTGTGAAGGATTGTAAACACTTGGAGTGGAGGACCCACCAGTATGTTTAGTCTCTGGTATATCCTTTTCAACACATCTCAGTCAAACTTACATTTTGAGTTTTGGCTGCAACTTGGTTCTTAGAAAATGCACCAATCATATTTTTATTATGGAAATGTATCGTTACTCCTGTGCGCTTCATTAGCAAGTATTAACCACTAAACATAAAACATTTCTCAATGTTCTGTGAAATTGCTAACATTTTGTCCCATTAATTTAATTGCTAACATTTTGTCATATTAATCTAATTGCTAACATTTTGTCCCATTAATTTAATTGCTAACATTTTGTCCCATTAATTTAATTGCTATTGCTAACATTTTGTCCTATTAATTTAATTGCTAACGTTTTGTCCTATATTTTTCCTGGTCAATAAAGATGAATGTATTCATTTCTTTCTTACAGTTGATTTGTATTACTTCTAAAACAAGCAGAGAAGCTTGGGGGCTATGATTCAGTAAGTAATTTGCTTTTGTTGTAGCTGCTGTTAACATATACACATACTTACACATATGCAGGCACACATACACACAAGTAATATAGAAAAGTAACTGACTCAGCAAGTAATTATGAATTGTCAGCAGCAACAGAGTTTGCCCAATGGTCAACCATATTTGATCAATTCTTTCACTTTAGTAGATGCACTGGCTTTTGATTGTGTTTACAATTTTATCTAAAATAATTCTTATCTTTCAGATAACACATAAACGAATGTGGAAACATCTTTATGACAAACTTGGGGGAATTCCAGCAATACAAGTGCTGCCACATGCACAAGGAAACATTATGAAAGGTATGGTTTAACCCTATAATGCAATACTTACCTAGGGCCGATTTTTTTATGATACCGCAGTAAAAACCGATCTATCTATTGACCTTTTGAGCAGTTGCCGGCCCATAGGGCATAGACCCAGACACTCATTCTCTTTTCTAAATTTTCTTTCTAGCAGTCTCAATCCTTTCAAAAAACATTATCAAATCTCACCATTTGTCTCTGTTCTGTGTAAGCATCTCAGTCTCATTGAGGGAGGTGATTCCTGCTGCCTAGTAACAGTTACTAACACTTAATTGTAACATTAAGAGCTCCAAGCTTGTTCAACTTATACACTGAGCAAATCTTTAAAAACATCACTGAGATGCCAGGCTAAACATTAATGGGAAGATAATCAATAACTTATGATATGCTGATGATACTGTACTACTAGCAGAAAATCCTAAAGATCTACAACAATTGCTTAATGTAATAACATGACAAGCAAAAATATGGACTAGATATGAATATCAAAAGACTAAAACTATGATCAAAAACAAAGAAAATTCTATCATGGCATTATATATGTTGCCTGACATGTTTGCAAAATGAATTTCAAGGAAACCATATTTATTGTTTCAACAAGTGTGTGAGGGCCTAGTGACTGTATTATAAATAAATACAGACACATCACATATCTAAACTTTACATAACACAAAAATCTGTATTCATCATTAATTAATTTTGTAGAATGGAATATTTATAGTTTTCATTAAAGCTGAGCTAGATGTTTGTTAGGTGGACATTTATCTATACCAAGATCCAAGAGGATCTGTGGATACATCTTTAACATCACATTATTATAACTACAGCTGTTATACTTTAATGAATTTATTAAATTTGACCAGTGCAACACTGTAACAAATCTTAAGTTAATGTGGAAGCAACAGAAATAGAAAACTGCAGAAACTCAAACAGTACAGTTTTCATGGGGATGAGCTAACATACGGATGCAAGAGCTGGAAATCCACTTAAGCTCTAGAAATGAGACTAATTACCATTGAAAAAAATTACTTTAGGAAAACCCTTAAACATAATTTATAAATTAATAATAAAACTATAAGAGAAGTAACTAGACAAGATTACTTATCTAGCTATTTATGGAGAAGATACTGCGAGTACATTGGTCATGTGCTCAGAAAGGATAAAGAAGTCTTCCACACCCAGGCCTTCACTGTCTTGTGTATTAGAGTGTAGTCAGCCAATGTGTCTAGTGTATTAGAGTGTAGTCAGCAAATGTGTCTAGTATATTACAGTGTAGTCAGCAAATGTGTCTAGTATATTACAGTGTAGTCAGCAAATGTTTCTAGTATATTACAGCGTAGTCAGCAAATGTGTCTAGTGTATTAGAGTGTAGTCAGCAAATGTGTCTCGTATATTACAGTGTAGTCAGCAAATGTATCCAGTATATTACAGTGTAGTCAGCCAATGTGTCTAGTGCATTAGAGTGTAGTCAGCAAATATGTCTAGTATATTACAGTGTAGTCAGCCAATGTGTCTAGTGTATTAGAGTGTAGTCAGCAAATACGTCTAGTATATTACAGTGTAGTCAGCCAATGTGTCTAGTGTATTAGAGTGTAGTCAGCAAATGTGTCTAGTATATTACAGTGTAGTCAGCAAATATGTCTAGTATATTACAGTGTAGTCAGCCAATGTGTCTAGTGTATTAGAGTGTAGTCAGCATATGTCTAGTATATTACAGTGTAGTCAGCAAATGTGTCTAGTATATTGCAGTGTAGTCAGCAAATGTTTCTAGTATATTACAGCGTAGTCAGCAAATGTGTCTAGTGTATTAGAGTATAGTCAGCAAATGTGTCTAGTATATTACAGTGTAGTCAGCAAATGTATCCAGTATATTACAGTGTAGTCAGCAAATGTGTCTAGTGCATTAGAGTGTAGTCAGCAAATGTTTCTAGTATATTACAGTGTAGTCAGCCATGTGTCTAGTGCATTAGAGTGTAGTCAGCAAATATGTCTAGTATATTACAGTGTAGTCAACAAATGTGTCTAGTATATTACAGTGTAGTCAGCAAATATGTCTAGTATATTACAGTGTAGTCAGCAAATATGTCTAGTATTGTTATTGAGTTATTTGCGGGTCATCATCATTGCACTCCGAACATGTCCATAGGTGCTCAGATCCCCTCCTCAGCAATTCCCTCAGTGTCCAGCAACTGACGACTCCAGTTCTATGTTGGTTGATAAGTCTTCTTACACGGCCACCAAGTTTCTCATTTCTGGCCGTGCCCATCTTAACTCCCATTTCCATCATCCGAAGAAGTGACATTGATCTGTGTTTGTCGAAGTCCTGTGCTTCCCACATCTCGAAGGGCATTTATGATGTCCGCCCGATCCATCGGTTGCCCGTCCTCAATGACAGCGCAGCTAGCCAACCTGTCCGCTCTCTCATTTCCCCGTACTCCCGCATGTCCAGGGACATGTCTAGTATATTACAGTGTAGTCAGCAAATGTGTCTAGTATATTACAGTGTAGTCAGCAAATATGTCTAGTATATTACAGTGTAGTCAGCAAATATGTCTAGTATATTACAGTGTAGTCAGCAAATGTTTCTAGTATATTACAGTGTAGTCAGCCAATGTGTCTAGTGCATTAGAGTGTAGTCAGCAAATATGTCTAGTATATTACAGTGTAGTCAGCAAATGTGTCTAGTATATTACAGTATAGTCAGCAAATATGTCTAGTGCATTAGTGTGTTGTCAGCAAATATGTCTAGTATATTACATTGTAGTCAGCAAATTTGCCTAGTAGTATTAGAGTGTAGTCAGCAAATATGTCTAGTATATTACAGTGTAGTCAGCAAATGTGTCTAGTAGTATTACAGTGTAGTCAGCAAATATGTCTAGTAGTATTACAGTGTAGTCAGCAAATATGTCTAGAGTATTAGAGTGTAGTCAGCAATATGTCTAGTACATTACAGTGTAGTCAGCAAATGTGTCTAGTGTATTAGAGTGTAGTCAGCAAATATGTCTAGTATATTACAGTGTAGTCAGCAAATATGTCTAGTATATTACAGTGTAGTCAGCCAATGTGTCTAGTGTATTAGAGTGTAGTCAGCAAATATGTCTAGTATATTACAGTGTAGTCAGCAAATATGTCTAGTATATTACAGTGTAGTCAGCAAATGTGTCTAGTATATTACAGTGTAGTCAGCAAATATGTCTAGTATATTACAGTGTAGTCAAATCTATCTAGTGTATTACAGTGTAGTCTGTATTTTAGAGTGTGTAGCATCAAATGTATGTCTGGTTTTCTAGAGTTTATAATCAGTATAAACGTTCAGTATTTTATAGAGTGTATTATGCGTATGTCCAGAGAAATCGTGTTCATATTTGCATATAATCCACATATGTGACGACATCATTCATAATGATGCGCTGTGTTGTCAGGTTGTTGCTGCCATATGAGCGCCATCTTCGTAAACGTAAAGTGGGTAAAGCAAAGAAGAAACACAGGAAACGGCTGGAAGATGAATCCAACAAAAAATCTGAGATAAACAATGAAAGCAAACCCACAGTAGTTAAAGAGGTGAGAGAATAGTTTGTCAGTGTGTTGGTGGTCACTTTGCTGTGCTTCTACTATTTTCTGTGCATTTTTTAGGAATAAACACTGTTTTGTTACAATCAATGTTGAACAGTGCACACTGCACAAGCGACACCAGCCTTAAGCATCAACAATTCTCTAAGTTATAAGAAATTTCGTGACTTACTTTATCTCATAGGCAACTTGGGCTGCAGATTGATTGATATTACTGATTATAATGAAGAGTTGACATCACTGCTTTAGAAGACAATGAACGTTGTGATCTCTGATGGCTCCTGTGGTTTGTCCATAAGTCATATTTTGATTCACTCACTCACTCATCTTTGATGACCTACACCTAGATGCCAATAGACAATTGCAGCCACATGCTCCAATGTATGATAGCCCTTAAATCTTTTAGCAACATCTAATTTCCATTGTCTGTATTTTACTATATAATTCTGCATTTAGGGTCCATGTTTCAATGCATGTAAGAATAATTACCAGCATTTATAATAGTCTAATTTTTATGTTTTAGGTTGATTTTTGGTTGTTCAGTTTTTATTTTAAAAAATAAACAAATTCTTTCAGGAAATGGAAGTGAAGCCTAAAAATGAGGTGAAAGAGGAAGTGGTTGAACCAGAAAATAAGGTGAGTTGAACATTTGTTATGTGTCCTGACAGAAGTCAATACTAAAAATGTAATAATAAATGAAGAGTTACCAGAACAAATGAAGATAGCCAAACAAATCTTCAGCAACATGAGAAAGATTCATATATATGGAAAAGCAACAAACCAGTTGAAATATGAGTTGCCACATGTTATAATAATTGACACTCACATTGGTAGAGCTGCTACCACCTTTGCCCGTCTTTCTAGGTGTGTCTGGCAAAACAGCAAACTGACAATTGAAACAAAAGCCACAGTGTACAATAAGTAAAAAGTAAAGTACCCCCACCACGCCAAGTGGCGTATAGGGAAATATGGTGTTAGTGACCCTATATTTTACAGACCTTCAGCACATGATTTTTGGGGTAATGTGGTTGGTATTACGCCCATGCTGCTTTACTTTCTAGAAAAAATCCGGCACCCATTTAAGGCTGGGTGAACCCGGAAGCCGTCAGTTGGGATCGAACCTTACCCCTTGTCCTTTGTAGTCCAGTTCACTAACTACTGAGCTATCGCTGCTCACAGTGTACAATGCCTGCATAATAATTCTTCTGTATGGCAGTGAATCTTAGACAACCTATGTAAAGCAGGAGAGAAGGCTAAATACATTCCATATGTGATGTCTGCACCGTATTCTTGGTATCACCTGGAGGGATAAAGTGACAAATGTGGAGGTCATGACTTGCACTGGCCTCTGGAATCTCTACATGCTGCTTGGGCGCCGTAGGTTACGCTGGATTGGCAGTGTTCACTGTATGAATGATGCCGCACACCAACAGATCGACTCTACGGACAACTGGCAGATGGTAAAAGAACTAGGTGGCACCCAAAACTTCGATTTGTAGAAGTGTGTAAACGTGACATGAAGACTCTGAACTTTAAACCCTGCAGCATGGGAAGACATAGCTGCAGACCGCAATCTCTGGAAACACACTCTAAAAGGTTCACCTCAAACAAGAAGCAGACAGATTAATAGAGAAAGAGAATACATGGCGAAAGAAAAGAAAAAAAAAAAAAATAACATTTCTAGGGGCGCTGAAAAATCCATAGTCAATTATGACTGACGAGGCTACTAACTACTACATGTTATATTGATGAAATATCACTACACAAACCATAGGGCTGTAGGATCACTGCAGTGATCTCTCTTTTGTAGTGAGATTCACAGAGAAGGGACACGTTTCACTGTATAGCCTTCTGGGTAGGAGAAATTGGACACAGAAGAAATTGATGAGTCACTGCTTTGCAGAGAGTAGGAGTGTGAACAAAAGGAAGATAAGCAGACCATAAAAATGTAGTTTTAAAAAACAGAGAGGACATTGCATCTAATGGCAAACAAATGGAGACATTTAGTTTGAGAATTGATATTGAAATTAGGAATTCTGAAAGAGATGAAAAGGTTATACTAAGGGTGAAACACATTAGGGAGTATAGCAACTAGTTGAAGTTTATACTTGGACTAGAGAGCAGGTTGAAGGCACAAGATGTCACGTTGACATGAAAAGATAATTTGTCTGAATATACAAATATGTAAAAACGTTCTGAAAGAGGCCAAAGTAAAAAGGTAGCTAATTTCCAAATTAGGAAGAAACAATCATCATTTTTGGGCCATGTAAAGAGAAGAGAACAGCTGGAATATATTGTAACAACTGGGAAATTTGAGGGACGAAGAGATAGAGGGAAGCAAAGAGAAAAGATACCAGACAGCTTAAGAGAATGGCTTGGCAGAAAGTCAACAACAGAAATGATAGATAACTGTCGTGATCGAAAGTTGTGGAGACATGATCACCTACGCCAGCAGGCCCGGTACTTAATGATGATGATACAAATATGAAGGAGAGTGACATCTACAGTTGGATCAATAAATAATGTAGCAGAAAGTGATAGTCTATGTTGGAGATCAGTTGCACTATTATGTAGACATCACAATACAATCACACTTTGTTTCCTTGTATCGCACAGAAAAACCTCTCTGACTATATAGGTCTAGAAGACAGCTGGGCTGACTTTTCATGCCTATAAGATTCTTTCAGATATCATCATCATTCCATGAAGTTTTTAAATGAACTCGTTATAAGATGGGAGCCGCGATAGCTTGGTGGTTAGTGCACCAGACTACAAAGGACAAGAGGGGTTCGATCCTGATCGACAGCTTCCAGTTCACTCAACTTTAAATGTGTCCTGATTTTTTTCTGGGAAAGTAAGGCAGCACAGGCTTAATAACGACCACATTACCCCAAAATCACCTGCTGAAGGTGTATACAAAATTATGGTCACTAACACCATATTCTCTATACGCCACTTGGTGTGATGGGCTCTTTACTTACTGTTGGTATATGATTTATCTTCTAGCTAATAACATGCAGGGTAACAAGACCAAAAATGAAATAGGTTATATCATGATAAATAAAAGGAACTCAATATTGTGTGTGAAGACAAGACCTATCATGGATTGTAATAGTGACCATGTACCAGTTAGAGGTAAACTTAGAGTTAGGTTGAACAAGCTACAAAGCTTATAAATAGAAAGATTGGATAAAAAATATAATGAAAAAGATACAGCAATTAGAAAGCAATATCTGAGCACTTATGAATTTGGATGACCTTTCAACTAAAGCAATGTAATACAATTATACACAATACAATACTGTTAAGAGATAGACACAGTGTATACGAAATGGACAATGTTTAAAAGAAGCCATGCAATAAACATAAAAGGATAAACTTATAATGAAGATTATGCAAGTGAGGTATGGTAGAAAGAAAGAGTTAGGAACATGATAAAAAACAGATCTAACCAGATTAACAGTGAAGTAAAGACTAAATAAAATAGAGCTAGCTAAGAAGCGTGGCTAGACAAGAAATGTTTGCAAATTGAGAAACAACACTGAAATAATAATATGAATATGTACAAACAAAAGATGATGAGCTCTCAGGCAGGAAGACATGTCAAAAGACAGGATGTCCAAAAACAAATGAAGGAAAACAATTGTGGAGATACAAGATTTAAGGAAGAGAGGGAAATTAATATATAAAGGAATTATATCAAGATGGGAGATGATATAGATGTTAGAGATTTTTGTGAAGGACCAAGTAGGCTAATTAGAAAGTAGAGAAGCTATAAGATGATATAGATGTTAGAGATTTTTGTGAAGGACCAAGTAGGCTAATTAGTAAAGTAGAGGAAGCTATAAGATGATATAGAGTTAGAGATTTTTGTGGTGGACCAAGTAGGCTAATTAGTAAAGTAGAGAAAGCTATAAGATGATATAGATGTTAGAGATTTTTGTGAAGGACAAGTAGACTAATTAGTAAAGTAGAGGAAGCTATAAGATGATATAGATGTTAGAGATTTTTGTGAAGGACCAAGTAGACTAATTAGTAAAGTAGAGAAAGCTATAAGATGATATAGATGTTAGAGATTTTGTTGGAGGACCAAGTAGGCTAATTAGTAAAGTAGAGAAAGCTATAAGATGATATAGATGTAGAGATTTTTGTGAAGGACCAAGAAGGCTAATTAGTAAAGTAGAGAAAGCTATAAGATGATATAGATGTTAGAGATTTTTGTGAAGGACCAAGTAGACTAATTAGTAAAGTAGAGGAAGCTATAAGATGATATAGATGTTAGAGATTTTTGTGAAGACCAAGAAGGCTAATTAGTAAAGTAGAGGAAGCTATAAGATGATATAGATGTTAGAGATTTTTGTGAAGGACCAAGTAGAATAATTAGTAAAGTAGAGAAAGCTTAAGATGATATAGATGTTAGAGATTTTTGTGAAGGACCAAGTAGACTAATTAGTAAAGTAGAGGAAGCTATAAGATGATATAGATGTTAGAGATTTTTGTGAAGGACAAGTAGACTAATTAGTAAAGTAGAGGAAGCTATAAGATGATATAGATGTTAGAGATTTTTGTGGAGGACCAAGTAGGCTAATTAGTAAAGTAGAGAAAGCTATAAGATGATATAGATGTTAGAGATTTTTGTGAAGGACAAGAAGGACTAATTAGTAAAGTAGAGGAAGCTATAAGATGATATAGATGTTAGAGATTTTTGTGAAGGACCAAGTAGACTAATTAGTAAAGTAGAGAAAGCTATAAGATGATATAGATGTTAGAGATTTTTGTGGAGGACCAAGTAGGCTAATTAGTAAAGTAGAGAAAGCTATAAGATGATATAGATGTTAGAGATTTTTGTGAAGGACCAAGAAGGCTAATTAGTAAAGTAGAGAAAGCTATAAGATGATATAGATGTTAGAGATTTTTGTGAAGGACCAAGTAGACTAATTAGTAAAGTAAGGAAGCTATAAGATGATATAGATGTTAGAGATTTTTGTGAAGGACCAAGAAGGCTAATTAGTAAGTAGAGAAAGCTATAAGATGATATAGATGTTAGAGATTTTTGTGGAGGACCAAGTAGGCTAATTAGTAAAGTAGAGAAAGCTATAAGATGATATAGATGTTAGAGATTTTTGTGAAGGACCAAGAAGGCTAATTAGTAAAGTAGAGAAAGCTATAAGATGATATAGATGTTAGAGATTTTGTGAAGGACCAAGTAGACTAATTAGTAGAGGAGTAGCGGAAGCTATAGATGATATAGATGTTAGAGATTTTTGTGAAGGACCAAGAAGGCTAATTAGTAAAGTAGAGGAAGCTATAAGATGATATAGATGTTAGAGATTTTTGTGAAGGACCAAGTAGACTAATTAGTAAAGTAGAGAGAAAGCTATAAGATGATATAGATGTTAGAGATTTTGTGAAGGACCAAGTAGACTAATTAGTAAAGTAGAGGAAGCTATAAGATGATATAGATGTTAGAGATTTTTGTGAAGGACAAGTAGACTAATTAGTAAAGTAGAGGAAGCTATAAGATGATATAGATGTTAGAGATTTTTGTGAGGACCAAGTAGGCTAATTAGTAAAGTAGAGAAAGCTATAAGATGATATAGATGTTAGAGATTTTTGTGAAGGACAAGTAGACTAATTAGTAAAGTAGAGGAAGCTATAAGATGATATAGATGTTAGAGATTTTTGTGAAGGACCAAGTAGGCTAATTAGTAAAGTAGAGAAAGCTATAAGATGATATAGATGTTAGAGATTTTTGTGAAGGACCAAGTAGGCTAATTAGTAAAGTAGAGGAAGCTATAAGATGATATAGATGTTAGAGATTTTTGTGAAGGACAAGTAGACTAATTAGTAAAGTAGAGGAAGCTATAAGATGATATAGATGTTAGAGATTTTTGTGAAGGACCAAGTAGACTAATTAGTAAAGTAGAGAAAGCTATAAGATGATATAGATGTTAGAGATTTTTGTGAAGGACCAAGAAGGCTAATTAGTAAAGTAGAGGAAAGCTATAAGATGATATAGATGTTAGAGATTTTTGTGGAGGGACCAAGTAGGCTAATTAGTAAAGTAGAGAAAGCTGTAAGATGATATAGATGTTAGAGATTTTTGTGAAGGACCAAGAAGGCTAATTAGTAAAGTAGAGGAAGCTATAAGATGATATAGATGTTAGAGATTTTTGTGGAGGACCAAGTAGGCTAATTAGTAAAGTAGAGAAAGCTATAAGATGGTATAGATGTTAGAGATTTTTGTGAAGGACAAGTAGACTAATTAGTAAAGTAGAGGAAGCTATAAGATGATATAGATGTTAGAGATTTTTGTGAAGGACCAAGAAGGCTAATTAGTAAAGTAGAGAAAGCTATAAGATGATATAGATGTTAGAGATTTTTGTGGAGGACCAAGTAGGCTAATTAGTAAAGTAGAGAAAGCTATAAGATGATATAGATGTTAGAGATTTTTGTGAAGGACCAAGAAGGCTAATAGTAAAGTAGAGAAAGCTATAAGATGATATAGATGTTAGAGATTTGTGAAGGACCAAGTAGACTAATTAGTAAAGTAGAGGAAGCTATAAGATGATATAGATGTTAGAGATTTTTGTGAAGGACCAAGAAGGCTAATTAGTAAAGTAGAGGAAGCTATAAGATGATATAGATGTTAGAGATTTTTGTGAAGGACCAAGTAGGCTAATTAGTAAGTAGAGAAAGCTATAAGATGATATAGATGTTAGAGATTTTGTGAAGGACCAAGTAGACTAATTAGTAAAGTAGAGGAAGCTATAAGATGATATAGATGTTAGAGATTTTTGTGAAGGACAAGTAGACTAATTAGTAAAGTAGAGGAAGCTATAAGATGATATAGATGTTAGAGATTTTTGTGGAGGACCAAGTAGGCTAATTAGTAAAGTAGAGAAAGCTATAAGATGATATAGATGTTAGAGATTTTTGTGAAGGACAAGTAGACTAATTAGTAAAGTAGAGGAAGCTATAAGATGATATAGATGTTAGAGATTTTTGTGAAGGACCAAGTAGACTAATTAGTAAAGTAGAGAAAGCTATAAGATGATATAGATGTTAGAGATTTTTGTGGAGGACCAAGTAGGCTAATTAGTAAAGTAGAGAAAGCTATAAGATGATATAGATGTTAGAGATTTTTGTGAAGGACCAAGAAGGCTAATTAGTAAAGTAGAGAAAGCTATAAGATGATATAGATGTTAGAGATTTTTGTGAAGGACCAAGTAGACTAATTAGTAAAGTAGAGGAAGCTATAAGATGATATAGATGTTAGAGATTTTTGTGAAGGACCAAGAAGGCTAATTAGTAAAGTAGAGAAAGCTATAAGATGATATAGATGTTAGAGATTTTTGTGGAGGACCAAGTAGGCTAATTAGTAAAGTAGAGAAAGCTATAAGATGATATAGATGTTAGAGATTTTTGTGAAGGACCAAGAAGGCTAATTAGTAAAGTAGAGAAAGCTATAAGATGATATAGATGTTAGAGATTTTGTGAAGGACCAAGTAGACTAATTAGTAAAGTAGAGGAAGCTATAAGATGATATAGATGTTAGAGATTTTTGTGAAGGACCAAGAAGGCTAATTAGTAAAGTAGAGGAAGCTATAAGATGATATAGATGTTAGAGATTTTTGTGAAGGACCAAGTAGGCTAATTAGTAAAGTAGAGAAAGCTATAAGATGATATAGATGTTAGAGATTTTTGTGAAGGACCAAGTAGACTAATTAGTAAAGTAGAGGAAGCTATAAGATGATATAGATGTTAGAGATTTTTGTGAAGGACAAGTAGACTAATTAGTAAAGTAGAGGAAGCTATAAGATGATATAGATGTTAGAGATTTTTGTGGAGGACCAAGTAGGCTAATTAGTAAAGTAGAGAAAGCTATAAGATGATATAGATGTTAGAGATTTTGTGAAGGACAAGTAGACTAATTAGTAAAGTAGAGGAAGCTATAAGATGATATAGATGTTAGAGATTTTTGTGAAGGACCAAGTAGGCTAATTAGTAAAGTAGAGAAAGCTATAAGATGATATAGATGTTAGAGATTTTTGTGAAGGACCAAGTAGGCTAATTAGTAAAGTAGAGGAAGCTATAAGATGATATAGATGTTAGAGATTTTTGTGAAGGACAAGTAGACTAATTAGTAAAGTAGAGGAAGCTATAAGATGATATAGATGTTAGAGATTTTTGTGAAGGACCAAGTAGACTAATTAGTAAAGTAGAGAAAGCTATAAGATGATATAGATGTTAGAGATTTTTGTGAAGGACCAAGAAGGCTAATTAGTAAAGTAGAGAAAGCTATAAGATGATATAGATGTTAGAGATTTTGTGGAGGACCAAGTAGGCTAATTAGTAAAGTAGAGAAAGCTGTAAGATGATATAGATGTTAGAGATTTTTGTGAAGGACCAAGTAGGCTAATTAGTAAAGTAGAGGAAGCTATAAGATGATATAGATGTTAGAGATTTTTGTGGAGGACCAAGTAGGCTAATTAGTAAAGTAGAGAAAGCTATAAGATGGTATAGATGTTAGAGATTTTTGTGAAGGACAAGTAGACTAATTAGTAAAGTAGAGAAAGCTATAAGATGATATAGATGTTAGAGATTTTTGTGAAGGACCAAGAAGGCTAATTAGTAAAGTAGAGGAAGCTATAAGATGATATAGATGTTAGAGATTTTTGTGGAGGACCAAGTAGGCTAATTAGTAAAGTAGAGAAAGCTATAAGATGATATAGATGTTAGAGATTTTTGTGAAGGACAAGTAGACTAATTAGTAAAGTAGAGGAAGCTATAAGATGATATAGATGTTAGAGATTTTTGTGAAGGACCAAGTAGGCTAATTAGTAAAGTAGAGAAAGCTATAAGATGATATAGATGTTAGAGATTTTTGTGAAGGACAAGTAGACTAATTAGTAAAGTAGAGGAAGCTATAAGATGATATAGATGTTAGAGATTTTTGTGAAGGACAAGTAGACTAATTAGTAAAGTAGAGGAAGCTATAAGATGATATAGATGTTAGAGATTTTTGTGAAGGACCAAGTAGACTAATTAGTAAAGTAGAGAAAGCTATAAGATGATATAGATGTTAGAGATTTTTGTGGAGGACCAAGTAGGCTAATTAGTAAAGTAGAGAAAGCTATAAGATGATATAGATGTTAGAGATTTTTGTGAGGACCAAGTAGGCTAATTAGTAAAGTAGAGAAAGCTATAAGATGATATAGATGTTAGAGATTTTTGTGGAGGACCAAGTAGGCTAATTAGTAAAGTAGAGAAAGCTATAAGATGATATAGATGTTAGAGATTTTTGTGAAGGACAAGTAGACTAATTAGTAAAGTAGAGGAAGCTATAAGATGATATAGATGTTAGAGATTTTTGTGAAGGACCAAGTAGGCTAATTAGTAAAGTAGAGAAAGCTATAAGATGATATAGATGTTAGAGATTTTTGTGGAGGACCAAGTAGGCTAATTAGTAAAGTAGAGAAAGCTATAAGATGATATAGATGTTAGAGATTTTTGTGGAGGACCAAGTAGGCTAATTAGTAAAGTAGAGAAAGCTATAAGATGATATAGATGTTAGAGATTTTTGTGGAGGACCAAGTAGGCTAATTAGTAAAGTAGAGAAAGCTATAAGATGATATAGATGTTAGAGATTTTTGTGAAGGACCAAGAAGGCTAATTAGTAAAGTAGAGAAAGCTATAAGATGATATAGATGTTAGAGATTTTTGTGAAGGACCAAGTAGGCTAATTAGTAAAAGAGGAAGCTATAAGATGATATAGATGTTAGAGATTTTTGTGAAGGACAAGTAGACTAATTAGTAAAGTAGAGAAAGCTATAAGATGATATAGATGTTAGAGATTTTTGTGAAGGACCAAGTAGACTAATTAGTAAAGTAGAGAAAGCTATAAGATGATATAGATGTTAGAGATTTTTGTGGAGGACCAAGTAGGCTAATTAGTAAAGTAGAGAAAGCTATAAGATGATATAGATGTTAGAGATTTTTGTGGAGGACCAAGTAGACTAATTAGTAAAGTAGAGAAAGCTATAAGATGATATAGATGTTAGAGATTTTTGTGAAGGACCAAGAAGGCTAATTAGTAAAGTAGAGAAAGCTATAAGATGATATAGATGTTAGAGATTTTTGTGAAGGACAAGTAGACTAATTAGTAAAGTAGAGGAAGCTATAAGATGATATAGATGTTAGAGATTTTTGTGAAGGACCAAGAAGGCTAATTAGTAAAGTAGAGAAAGCTATAAGATGATATAGATGTTAGAGATTTTTGTGGAGGACCAAGTAGGCTAATTAGTAAAGTAGAGAAAGCTATAAGATGATATAGATGTTAGAGATTTTTGTGAAGGACCAAGAAGGCTAATTAGTAAAGTAGAGAAAGCTATAAGATGATATAGATGTTAGAGATTTTTGTGAAGGACCAAGTAGACTAATTAGTAAAGTAGAGGAAGCTATAAGATGATATAGATGTTAGAGATTTTTGTGAAGGACCAAGAAGGCTAATTAGTAAAGTAGAGGAAGCTATAAGATGATATAGATGTTAGAGATTTTTGTGAAGGACCAAGTAGACTAATTAGTAAAGTAGAGAAAGCTATAAGATGATATAGATGTTAGAGATTTTTGTGAAGGACCAAGTAGACTAATTAGTAAAGTAGAGGAAGCTATAAGATGATATAGATGTTAGAGATTTTTGTGAAGGACAAGTAGACTAATTAGTAAAGTAGAGGAAGCTATAAGATGATATAGATGTTAGAGATTTTTGTGGAGGACCAAGTAGGCTAATTAGTAAAGTAGAGAAAGCTATAAGATGATATAGATGTTAGAGATTTTTGTGAAGGACAAGTAGACTAATTAGTAAAGTAGAGGAAGCTATAAGATGATATAGATGTTAGAGATTTTTGTGAAGGACAAGTAGGCTAATTAGTAAAGTAGAGAAAGCTATAAGATGATATAGATGTTAGAGATTTTTGTGAAGGACCAAGTAGGCTAATTAGTAAAGTAGAGGAAAGCTATAAGATGATATAGATGTTAGAGATTTTTGTGAAGGACCAAGTAGGCTAATTAGTAAAGTAGAGGAAGCTATAAGATGATATAGATGTTAGAGATTTTTGTGAAGGACCAAGTAGCTAATTAGTAAAGTAGAGAAAGCTATAAGATGATATAGATGTTAGAGATTTTTGTGAAGGACCAAGAAGGCTAATTAGTAAAGTAGAGAAGCTATAAGATGATATAGATGTTAGAGATTTTTGTGGAGGACCAAGTAGGCTAATTAGTAAAGTAGAGAAAGCTGTAAGATGATATAGATGTTAGAGATTTTTGTGAAGGACCAAGAAGGCTAATTAGTAAAGTAGAGAGAAGCTATAAGATGATATAGATGTTAGAGATTTTTGTGGAGGACCAAGTAGGCTAATTAGTAAAGTAGAAAAGCTATAAGATGGTATAGATGTTAGAGATTTTTGTGAGGACAAGTAGACTAATTAGTAAAGTAGAGAAAGCTATAAGATGATATAGATGTTAGAGATTTTTGTGAAGGACCAAGAAGGCTAATTAGTAAAGTAGAGAAAGCTATAAGATGATATAGATGTTAGAGATTTTTGTGGAGGACCAAGTAGGCTAATTAGTAAAGTAGAGAAAGCTATAAGATGATATAGATGTTAGAGATTTTTGTGAAGGACCAAGAAGGCTAATTAGTAAAGTAGAGGAAGCTATAAGATGATATAGATGTTAGAGATTTTTGTGGAGGACCAAGTAGGCTAATTAGTAAAGTAGAGAAAGCTATAAGATGATATAGATGTTAGAGATTTTTGTGAAGGACAAGTAGACTAATTAGTAAAGTAGAGAAAGCTATAAGATGATATAGATGTTAGAGATTTTGTGAAGGACCAAGAAGGCTAATTAGTAAAGTAGAGGAAGCTATAAGATGATATAGATGTTAGAGATTTTTGTGAAGGACCAAGTAGGCTAATTAGTAAAGTAGAGAAAGCTATAAGATGATATAGATGTTAGAGATTTTTGTGAAGGACCAAGAAGGCTAATTAGTAAAGTAGAGAAAGCTATAAGATGATATAGATGTTAGAGATTTTTGTGAAGGACCAAGTAGGCTAATTAGTAAAGTAGAGAAAGCTATAAGATGATATAGATGTTAGAGATTTTTGTGAAGGACAAGTAGACTAATTAGTAAAGTAGAGGAAGCTATAAGATGATATAGATGTTAGAGATTTTTGTGAAGGACCAAGAAGGCTAATTAGTAAAGTAGAGAAAGCTATAAGATGATATAGATGTTAGAGATTTTTGTGGAGGACCAAGTAGGCTAATTAGTAAAGTAGAGAAAGCTATAAGATGATATAGATGTTAGAGATTTTTGTGAAGGACCAAGAAGGCTAATTAGTAAAGTAGAGAAAGCTATAAGATGATATAGATGTTAGAGATTTTTGTGAAGGACCAAGTAGACTAATTAGTAAAGTAGAGGAAGCTATAAGATGATATAGATGTTAGAGATTTTTGTGAAGGACCAAGAGGCTAATTAGTAAAGTAGAGGAAGCTATAAGATGATATAGATGTTAGAGATTTTTGTGAAGGACCAAGTAGACTAATTAGTAAAGTAGAGAAAGCTATAAGATGATATAGATGTTAGAGATTTTTGTGAAGGACCAAGTAGACTAATTAGTAAAGTAGAGAAGCTATAAGATGATATAGATGTTAGAGATTTTTGTGAAGGACAAGTAGACTAATTAGTAAAGTAGAGGAAGCTATAAGATGATATAGATGTTAGAGATTTTTGTGGAGGACCAAGTAGGCTAATTAGTAAAGTAGAGAAAGCTATAAGATGATATAGATGTTAGAGATTTTTGTGAAGGACAAGTAGGACTAATTAGTAAAGTAGAGGAAGCTATAAGATGATGATATAGATGTTAGAGATTTTGTGAAGGACCAAGTAGGCTAATTAGTAAAGTAGAAAAGCTATAAGATGATATAGATGTTAGAGATTTTTGTGAAGGACCAAGTAGACTAATTAGTAAAGTAGAGGAAGCTATAAGATGATATAGATGTTAGAGATTTTTGTGAAGGACAAGTAGACTAATTAGTAAAGTAGAGGAAGCTATAAGATGATATAGATGTTAGAGATTTTTGTGAAGGACCAAGTAGACTAATTAGTAAAGTAGAGAAAGCTATAAGATGATATAGATGTTAGAGATTTTTGTGAAGGACAAGTAGGCTAATTAGTAAAGTAGAGAAAGCTATAAGATGATATAGATGTTAGAGATTTTTGTGAAGGACCAAGTAGGCTAATTAGTAAAGTAGAGAAAGCTATAAGATGATATAGATGTTAGAGATTTTTGTGAAGGACCAAGAAGGCTAATTAGTAAAGTAGAGGAAGCTATAAGATGATATAGATGTTAGAGATTTTTGTGAAGGACAAGTAGGCTAATTAGTAAAGTAGAAAAAGCTATAAGATGATATAGATGTTAGAGATTTTTGTGAAGGACAAGTAGACTAATTAGTAAAGTAGAGAAAGCTATAAGATGATATAGATGTTAGAGATTTTTGTGAAGGACCAAGAAGGCTAATTAGTAAAGTAGAGGAAGCTATAAGATGATATAGATGTTAGAGATTTTTGTGGAGGACCAAGTAGGCTAATTAGTAAAGTAGAGAAAGCTATAAGATGATATAGATGTTAGAGATTTTTGTGGAAGGACAAGTAGACTAATTAGTAAAGTAGAGGAAGCTATAAGATGATATAAATGTTAGAGATTTTTGTGAAGGACCAAGTAGGCTAATTAGTAAAGTAGAGAAAGCTATAAGATGATATAGATGTTAGAGATTTTTGTGAAGGACAAGTAGACTAATTAGTAAAGTAGAGGAAGCTATAAGATGATATAGATGTTAGAGATTTTTGTGAAGGACAAGTAGACTAATTAGTAAAGTAGAGGAAGCTATAAGATGATATAGATGTTAGAGATTTTTGTGAAGGACCAAGTAGACTAATTAGTAAAGTAGAGAAAGCTATAAGATGATATAGATGTTAGAGATTTTTGTGGAGGACCAAGTAGGCTAATTAGTAAAGTAGAGAAAGCTATAAGATGATATAGATGTTAGAGATTTTTGTGGAGGACCAAGTAGGCTAATTAGTAAAGTAGAGAAAGCTATAAGATGATATAGATGTTAGAGATTTTTGTGAAGGACCAAGTAGGCTAATTAGTAAAGTAGAGGAAAGCTATAAGATGATATAGATGTTAGAGATTTTTGTGAAGGACAAGTAGACTAATTAGTAAAGTAGAGAAAGCTATAAGATGATATAGATGTTAGAGATTTTTGTGAAGGACCAAGTAGGCTAATTAGTAAAGTAGAGAAAGCTATAAGATGATATAGATGTTAGAGATTTTTGTGGAGGACCAAGTAGGCTAATTAGTAAAGTAGAGAAAGCTATAAGATGATATAGATGTTAGAGATTTTTGTGGAGGACCAAGTAGGCTAATTAGTAAAGTAGAGAAAGCTATAAGATGATATAGATGTTAGAGATTTTTGTGAAGGACCAAGTAGGCTAATTAGTAAAGTAGAGAAAGCTATAAGATGATATAGATGTTAGAGATTTTTGTGAAGGACAAGTAGACTAATTAGTAAAGTAGAGAAAGCTATAAGATGATATAGATGTTAGAGATTTTTGTGAAGGACCAAGTAGACTAATTAGTAAAGTAGAGAAATCTATAAGATGATATAGATGTTAGAGATTTTTGTGAAGGACCAAGTAGGCTAATTAGTAAAGTAGAGAAAGCTATAAGATGATATAGATGTTAGAGATTTTTGTGAAGGACCAAGTAGACTAATTAGTAAAGTAGAGAAAGCTATAAGATGATATAGATGTTAGAGATTTTTGTGAAGGACCAAGAAGGCTAATTAGTAAAGTAGAGAAAGCTATAAGATGATATAGATGTTAGAGATTTTTGTGGAGGACCAAGTAGGCTAATTAGTAAAGTAGAGAAAGCTATAAGATGATATAGATGTTAGAGATTTTTGTGAAGGACCAAGTAGACTAATTAGTAAAGTAGAGGAAGCTATAAGATGATATAGATGTTAGAGATTTTTGTGAAGGACAAGTAGACTAATTAGTAAAGTAGAGGAAGCTATAAGATGATATAGATGTTAGAGATTTTTGTGGAGGACCAAGTAGGCTAATTAGTAAAGTAGAGAAAGCTATAAGATGATATAGATGTTAGAGATTTTTGTGAAGGACAAGTAGACTAATTAGTAAAGTAGAGGAAGCTATAAGATGATATAGATGTTAGAGATTTTTGTGAAGGACCAAGTAGGCTAATTAGTAAAGTAGAGAAAGCTATAAGATGATATAGATGTTAGAGATTTTTGTGAAGGACCAAGTAGGCTAATTAGTAAAGTAGAGGAAGCTATAAGATGATATAGATGTTAGAGATTTTGTGAAGGACAAGTAGACTAATTAGTAAAGTAGAGGAAGCTATAAGATTATATAGATGTTAGAGATTTTTGTGAAGGACCAAGTAGACTAATTAGTAAAGTAGAGAAAGCTATAAGATGATATAGATGTTAGAGATTTTTGTGAAGGACCAAGAAGGCTAATTAGTAAAGTAGAGAAAGCTATAAGATGATATAGATGTTAGAGATTTTTGTGGAGGACCAAGTAGGCTAATTAGTAAAGTAGAGAAAGCTGTAAGATGATATAGATGTTAGAGATTTTTGTGAAGGACCAAGAAGGCTAATTAGTAAAGTAGAGGAAGCTATAAGATGATATAGATGTTAGAGATTTTTGTGGAGGACCAAGTAGGCTAATTAGTAAAGTAGAAAAAGCTATAAGATGGTATAGATGTTAGAGATTTTTGTGAAGGACAAGTAGACTAATTAGTAAAGTAGAGAAAGCTATAAGATGATATAGATGTTAGAGATTTTTGTGAAGGACCAAGAAGGCTAATTAGTAAAGTAGAGGAAGCTATAAGATGATATAGATGTTAGAGATTTTTGTGGAGGACCAAGTAGGCTAATTAGTAAAGTAGAGAAAGCTATAAGATGATATAGATGTTAGAGATTTTTGTGAAGGACAAGTAGACTAATTAGTAAAGTAGAGGAAGCTATAAGATGATATAAATGTTAGAGATTTTTGTGAAGGACCAAGTAGGCTAATTAGTAAAGTAGAGAAAGCTATAAGATGATATAGATGTTAGAGATTTTTGTGAAGGACAAGTAGACTAATTAGTAAAGTAGAGGAAGCTATAAGATGATATAGATGTTAGAGATTTTTGTGAAGGACCAAGTAGGCTAATTAGTAAAGTAGAGAAAGCTATAAGATGATATAGATGTTAGAGATTTTTGTGAAGGACCAAGTAGGCTAATTAGTAAAGTAGAGAAAGCTATAAGATGATATAGATGTTAGAGATTTTTGTGAAGGACCAAGTAGGCTAATTAGTAAAGTAGAGGAAGCTATAAGATGATATAGATGTTAGAGATTTTTGTGAAGGACAAGTAGACTAATTAGTAAAGTAGAGGAAGCTATAAGATTATATAGATGTTAGAGATTTTTGTGAAGGACCAAGTAGACTAATTAGTAAAGTAGAGAAAGCTATAAGATGATATAGATGTTAGAGATTTTTGTGAAGGACCAAGAAGGCTAATTAGTAAAGTAGAGAAAGCTATAAGATGATATAGATGTTAGAGATTTTTGTGGAGGACCAAGTAGGCTAATTAGTAAAGTAGAGAAAGCTGTAAGATGATATAGATGTTAGAGATTTTTGTGAAGGACCAAGAAGGCTAATTAGTAAAGTAGAGGAAGCTATAAGATGATATAGATGTTAGAGATTTTTGTGGAGGACCAAGTAGGCTAATTAGTAAAGTAGAAAAAGCTATAAGATGGTATAGATGTTAGAGATTTTTGTGAAGGACAAGTAGACTAATTAGTAAAGTAGAGAAAGCTATAAGATGATATAGATGTTAGAGATTTTTGTGAAGGACCAAGAAGGCTAATTAGTAAAGTAGAGGAAGCTATAAGATGATATAGATGTTAGAGATTTTTGTGGAGGACCAAGTAGGCTAATTAGTAAAGTAGAGAAAGCTATAAGATGATATAGATGTTAGAGATTTTTGTGAAGGACAAGTAGACTAATTAGTAAAGTAGAGGAAGCTATAAGATGATATAAATGTTAGAGATTTTTGTGAAGGACCAAGTAGGCTAATTAGTAAAGTAGAGAAAGCTATAAGATGATATAGATGTTAGAGATTTTTGTGAAGGACAAGTAGACTAATTAGTAAAGTAGAGGAAGCTATAAGATGATATAGATGTTAGAGATTTTTGTGAAGGACAAGTAGACTAATTAGTAAAGTAGAGGAAGCTATAAGATGATATAGATGTTAGAGATTTTTGTGAAGGACCAAGTAGACTAATTAGTAAAGTAGAGAAAGCTATAAGATGATATAGATGTTAGAGATTTTTGTGGAGGACCAAGTAGGCTAATTAGTAAAGTAGAGAAAGCTATAAGATGATATAGATGTTAGAGATTTTTGTGGAGGACCAAGTAGGCTAATTAGTAAAGTAGAGAAAGCTATAAGATGATATAGATGTTAGAGATTTTTGTGGAGGACCAAGTAGGCTAATTAGTAAAGTAGAGAAAGCTATAAGATGATATAGATGTTAGAGATTTTTGTGAAGGACAAGTAGACTAATTAGTAAAGTAGAGGAAGCTATAAGATGATATAGATGTTAGAGATTTTTGTGAAGGACCAAGTAGACTAATTAGTAAAGTAGAGAAAGCTATAAGATGATATAGATGTTAGAGATTTTTGTGGAGGACCAAGTAGGCTAATTAGTAAAGTAGATAAAGCTATAAGATGATATAGATGTTAGAGATTTTTGTGGAGGACCAAGTAGGCTAATTAGTAAAGTAGAGAAAGCTATAAGATGATATAGATGTTAGAGATTTTTGTGGAGGACCAAGTAGGCTAATTAGTAAAGTAGAGAAAGCTATAAGATGATATAGATGTTAGAGATTTTTGTGAAGGACCAAGAAGGCTAATTAGTAAAGTAGAGAAAGCTATAAGATGATATAGATGTTAGAGATTTTTGTGAAGGACCAAGTAGGCTAATTAGTAAAGTAGAGGAAGCTATAAGATGATATAGATGTTAGAGATTTTTGTGAAGGACCAAGAAGGCTAATTAGTAAAGTAGAGAAAGCTATAAGATGATATAGATGTTAGAGATTTTTGTGAAGGACAAGTAGACTAATTAGTAAAGTAGAGAAAGCTATAAGATGATATAGATGTTAGAGATTTTTGTGAAGGACCAAGTAGACTAATTAGTAAAGTAGAGAAATCTATAAGATGATATAGATGTTAGAGATTTTTGTGAAGGACCAAGTAGGCTAATTAGTAAAGTAGAGAAAGCTATAAGATGATATAGATGTTAGAGATTTTTGTGAAGGACCAAGTAGACTAATTAGTAAAGTAGAGAAAGCTATAAGATGATATAGATGTTAGAGATTTTTGTGAAGGACCAAGAAGGCTAATTAGTAAAGTAGAGAAAGCTATAAGATGATATAGATGTTAGAGATTTTTGTGGAGGACCAAGTAGGCTAATTAGTAAAGTAGAGAAAGCTATAAGATGATATAGATGTTAGAGATTTTTGTGAAGGACCAAGTAGACTAATTAGTAAAGTAGAGGAAGCTGTTAGATGATATAGATGTTAGAGATTTTTGTGAAGGACCAAGTAGGCTAATTAGTAAAGTAGAGGAAGCTGTTAGATGATATAGATGTTAGAGATTTTTGTGAAGGACAAGTAGACTAATTAGTAAAGTAGAGAAAGCTATAAGATGATATAGATGTTAGAGATTTTTGTGGAGGACCAAGTAGGCTAATTAGTAAAGTAGAGAAATCTATAAGATGATATAGATGTTAGAGATTTTTGTGAAGGACAAGTAGACTAATTAGTAAAGTAGAGAAAGCTATAAGATGATATAGAAGTTAGAGATTTTTGTGAAGGACAAGTAGACTAATTAGTAAAGTAGAGAAAGCTATAAGATGATATAGATGTTAGAGATTTTTGTGGAGGACCAAGTAGGCTAATTAGTAAAGTAGAGAAAGCTATAAGATGATATAGATGTTAGAGATTTTTGTGAAGGACAAGTAGACTAATTAGTAAAGTAGAGAAAGCTATAAGATGCTATAGATGTTAGAGATTTTTGTGAAGGACAAGTAGACTAATTAGTAAAGTAGAGAAAGCTATAAGATGATATAGATGTTAGAGATTTTTGTGAAGGACCAAGTAGGCTAATTAGTAAAGTAGAGAAAGCTATAAGATGATATAGATGTTAGAGATTTTTGTGAAGGACCAAGTAGGCTAATTAGTAAAGTAGAGAAAGCTATAAGATGATATAGATGTTAGAGATTTTTGTGAAGGACCAAGTAGGCTAATTAGTAAAGTAGAGAAAGCTATAAGATGATATAGATGTTAGAGATTTTTGTGAAGGACCAAGTAGGCTAATTAGTAAAGTAGATAAAGCTATAAGATGATATAGATGTTAGAGATTTTGTGAAGGACCAAGTAGACTAATTAGTAAAGTAGAGAAAGCTATAAGATGATATAGATGTTAGAGATTTTTGTGGAGGACCAAGTAGGCTAATTAGTAAAGTAGAGAAAGCTGTTAGATGATATAGATGTTAGAGATTTTTGTGGAGGACCAAGAAGGCTAATTAGTGAAGTAGAGAAAGCTGTAAGAACATTAAGAATGGCAAAGCTCCAGACCCAAAAGATGTGACTAAGGAAGAACTGTAAGCTTTAGGAGAATCTGGGTTAGAGATTATTACAAAACTACTGAATGTGACATCTATAGTACAGGCATGGCTTATTGAAGTCCATCTTCATTACCCTAACAAAGAAACAAGGAGCCATTTAATGTGAGGACCATAGAACTGTGAGCCTCATGAGCCATGCTACCAAGACACTGCTTCATGTAATAGTGGAAAGTGTCAGGAATAAGATCAGATATGTTTCAAAAGACTCAATACTGAATTAGATGAGCAGCAATTTGGATTTAGGAAGAATAGCAGGACAAAAGAAGCCATATTCTGCATGAGAACATTAATCGAAAAGTACACAGAAGTAAACAAACCAATATATGCCTGCTTCATAGACTACACCAAAGCTTTTGATAGAGTACACCACAAACAACTAATAGAATGCCTAAAAGAGATACATCTAGATGACATGGACATACGACTAATAAGTAATCTATTGAGTTATTGAGTTATTTGCTGGTCATCATCATTGCACACCGAACAATGTAATCTATACTGGGAGCAAACAGCAACAATAAAATATAACAAAGAGAACTCTACACCCATTGATATAAAAAGAGGAGTAAGACAGGGATGCATCCCATCACTAAGCTTGTTCAATCTATACACTGAGCAAATCTTTAAAAACATAGAGATGCCAGGCCTACAAATTAATGGAAAGATAATCAATAACCTAAGATATCCTGACGATACTGTACTACTAGCAGAAAATCCTAAAGATCTACAACAATTACTTAATGAAATAAACATGACAAGCAAAAAATATGGACTAGATATGAATATCAAAAAGACTAAAACTATGATCATAAACAAAGAAAATACTCAAAACCCACAAGTGGATATCAAAATTGAAGGAATAGACCTGGAGACAGTTCAGAACTACAATAAACTTGGACATACTATAACCAGTGATGGAAAATGTAAAACTGAAATAAACAAAAGAATAGGAATGGCAAAAAGTAATTTTAATGTCATGAAGAACATACTTACATCAAAACAAATAACACCAGGGCTAAATCTAAGAATAGCAAAATGTTACATCTTCTCAACATTCCTATATGGTGCAGAAACATGAACATTAGACAAGAAAACAGAATAGCGAATTGAAGCCTTTGAAATGTAGATATATATAGAAGAATAGGTAGAATTGGATGGAAGGAAAAGAAAACAAACGATGAAGTCTTAAAACAACTAAAAATGAAAAGAGAACTACTAAGCACAATTCAAACAAGACAAATGCAATTTTTGGGCCATGTTAAAAGACACAACAGCCTAATAAAAGTAATCCAGAAGGGGAAAATACAAGGTAAAAGAGGCAGAGGCAGACCAAGACTAACATGGACGAGTAGCATCAAAAGATAGACATATCAGCCTATGACAACCTGCACTATCAAAGCAAGAGACAGAGCAGAATGGCGCTCCATGGTAGCCAACCTTCGTTGCGGAGACGGCACTCGATAATGATGATAATGTTTCAAAAGAGCAATGTGGTTTCACAGAAGGGAAAGATACAGCAGATGTAGGGCATAAGAAAATTGATGAAGTAAGGGCTATAGATGTTATAACAGATATGTGCCTATGTTTCATTGACTATGGTAAGACATTTGATAAAGTGAAACACACATAAATAATATAATTGTTAAGAGACAAATGATGAGAATGCTTAGATAGTAAGATCTAAGTTTTCATAAAATAAAATATATCATATATTAAAGTGAAGAAGGTCGAGTTGTGGAGAAAATCGATATCTCATGCTTTTTTGGTATGGATCATTAATGAATATCTTCTTCTTCTACCTTTCAGCTCCCTGTGGAGCAGAGGTCTTCAACAAACACTTTCCAAATCGTTTTGTTTCTTGCCATTCTTTTAAGATCATTCCATGTCTTCCCCATCATCTTCATCTCTGCTTCTGTCTGTCTTCTCCAAGAATCTCTTGGTCTTCCTCTTTGTCTTTCCCCTGGGGATTCCAAAAAAAGGTCTGTTGTGTAATACTCTCAGTTGGCCTCTGGAGTGTGTCCTATCCAGCGCCATCGTCTTCGCTGTATCTCTTTATCCACTGGTATTTGACTGGTACATTTCCATAATTCTATGTTAGTGATTTTGTCCTGCCATTTCCATCCTTTTATTCTGCTTAAGCATCCATTAATGAAAGTCTGTATCTTCATGATTGTCAATTTTGTTGTTCTCCATGTTTCACAGCCATATAATAGGACTGACTTAACATTTGAGTTGAAAATTTTTATTTTCGTATTAAACCTAATCTCTTTGGATTTCCATATGTTTCCCAGTGCAACAAAAGTTCCTCTTGCTTTTGATATCCTTATTTGGTATCATTTTCTGTTCTTCCCTCTTTATCTATATTACTGCCAGATATATGTATTTCTCCTAGTTTTATTTGGTTATTGCCAACTGCATTAATTCTCATAATGTTGCTCTTATCTCTATTAATCTTCAGTCCTAGCTGTTGTGATCTCTCATCAAGTATGCTCATTTTATCCTGCATCTGTTGATGGCTAAGTGATAGTAGAGCTATGTCATCAGCAAAGTCTAAATCATCAAGTTGTTTGGTCAGTGACCACTGGATCCCATTTCTGTTGTCTTGAGTTATTTTAATAATCCAATCTATGGCCAGTAGAAAGAGAAATGGATACAGAAGGCATCCCTGCCTTACTCCTGTTCTTATTTCAAATGCTTCTGTAAGCTGCCTTCATGCACCACACTACATTTCATTCCTTCATATATTGTTTTTTATCAGGTTAATAAACTTTATGGGATTCCGTAATGACTCAGCAACTTCCAAAGCATTTTTCTGTCTAAACTATCAAATACTTTTTTGTAATCTATGAATCCAATATAAAGTGGGGATTTTAGTTCAAAACTTTGTTCAACTATTATACATAGAGTAGTTATTTGATCAGCACATGATCCGTTCTTCCTAAAACCTGCTTGTTCATCACTCAAATGTTTCTCTATGGCCTCTTTTAGTCTTTCCAGAATGATTCTGCTTAATATTTTTCCTGGCACTGATAGTAGCATAATTCCCCTATAATTTGTGCACTCCTGTAAACTTCCTTTCTTTGATAGTTTGATCATATAACCTTCTTTCCAGTCCTTAGGTTTTCTTCCCTCTCCCAAATTTTATCTAATAGATTATGTAGCATTTTGGTAGAGGTGTTAATATATGCTTTGATGGCTTCTGAAGGAATTTCATCTGGTCCTGTGGCTTTATCATTTTAATAGCTTGATGACTTTCATGATTTCTTCTTTGCTTGGTTTTCCACAGTTAACGTGTAGCTCTTCTTCTGCTTGTAGTATATCTGGAGGATTATTTGAGCCAGATCTGTTCAAAAGTTCTTCAAAGTGCTCTTTCCATCTCTCCCTTTGTTCCCTTATATTACTAAGTAGATTTTTTTTCTTCTCTTTAATAAAGGCATTGATCTGTTTGTATTTTCCACTTAATTTCTTTGTGCTGTTGTACAGTTCTTTCATATTCCCTTTATTTGCTGCTTCTTTAGCTAGTTCATCTATATATTTCCTCTTATCCCTTTTAATGCATCTTCTCACTTCTTTGTTCACCTCTGTGTAAGCTTCCTGTGTCTTGGCTTTATTACTTCTCGTACCGCCCGTGTGCTGCCGGGGCCCGAAAGGGGAGTAAAGAATAGTGGCGCTGTACCCTACCAGGCATGTTTGTAAGAGGCGAGAAAGGAGGGTTGGGCATGGGACTGGCTATCCCATACTGTAAAAAAATAAGCAGAAAAAACTTCACAAACATTAATGAATATGCTTCACTTAAAATTTAATGAGGCTGATGAAGAATGAAACACACAATGGAATGATGATTTGTTAGGCTGTCCCTACACTTACTCTTCTAATCTGTAAATATTTCATAAAGATGCACTAGATTCAAACATGTTATGTTCTCATGGCTGACTTGTCTCTTTCCATCACATCTATGGGTTCCTGCTATGCTATAGTTTCTGTCTAGTTTGCTTATAATTATTAACTTTAACTTGGGTTTACAGCATGAATACATTTCTAAGACCAAATGTACAATTAATTATGACTTCTGTTCTCATTCAGCAGGAGAATGTGAGACAAAGTGTGAGTGAAGATTCACAGAGCATTGTGAATGAACCCAGTGTAAGCAAGGATCAAGTGATACCTGTTAAAATAGAGCATTCCAAGACAGACCAGCAACAGGAGTCAGAGGTACTGGAGATTCCTATTGTAAGAGAGCACTCTAATGAGAGTGATAATCTCCCTCCAACAGACACACAACCAGTTAACAACAGCAATAACCTCCAGCATTTCTCACCTGCTCAGAAAGAGAAGCAGCATCAACAACAGGAGACCATGAAATCTCCCAGTCTGGTAGCTCAGCCCAGCAGTGTTGTGTCAGGGGAGACAATCCTGCACTGCCTTACACCAATATGGTTTACAGGGGGGGCTACTTAGTACCTGCCCTTCCTCACCAAATTCTGCATGCACCTTGGACAGTGATGACCCCAATTGTACCTCCCCAGCCTCATCAACTCCCAACAACACAGACATGTTATCACCTCATCAAGGAACCAATGTTAAAGACTCTATACTAATACCTTTGCCACCAATGCCTTCATCATCAAAGACAAATCAAAACTCAGTGCCATTCGCTGTCTCCAGCCAAGACATTCGTTCCAAGCCCTCACCGGGAAAGTTGCCACTTTCCCCCCAGATCTACAAGTTACCACCTCCTACAGGCAGCAAAACCCTGAAAGCTGCACATGCAAATGCACAGTACAAGACCTCACCTTTCCCACTCAGCGACAACATTCAGCCTGCCCACCAAAGTTCACAGTCATCTCAGCATTTTAGCTCAAATGACTTTTTGGTAGTTCTAGTCAGAATCTTGTGTCTTTGCTTCATCCAACACCTCCAGGTCACAGAAATCAATCACATCTACCACCAGCCCCAATGACCATTTATCTTCATCCAACATCTACCAACCAATTTGCTCTTCTCCAGTCACCATCCACATTCCCCCACCCATAGCGCACAGTTATCCCCGGAAGCGTGCGTATCCATTTGACAGTTCCACTGTGCCATCAACTGGGTTATTTCCAAGCCCTGACATGGTGCTTGATAGAATAAGAAACTCCACAGGTCTTCCTCGTAGCAGTATAACACCAACTAATCGTCCAAGGATACCACAACAGTATGAAGATCCACGGAACATATTTAGACAAACTCCTCAATCTCTATCTACCAGTCAGAATGCTTGCTCATCACAAAGCAAAGAACCTGTACCTAGTGCCAAAACTAAGAACTCTGGAAGAAGATGCCAAAGGCCTTATGTTGCCTATGGTAATTTATCCTCCCAGGAGTTTCAACAAGCACTCTTGCGGCAGGAGACTGCCATGCCACCCAGCAACACCAAAGGAGTAGACCATATCAAATCTGCAAGCAGTGTAAATGGACTTCTTTCTGCTCAGCATTCTAGTAAGTTAGTGGCACCAGTCTCTCAGACTAGTTCCGTGCCTTCTTCTAGCAAAGATGGACGATTGACATCTGCTTTATTTGGAACACAGTTCACAGCTTTGCCCAGAGTAAGTAGTTACAAACGTAATTATTTGTTGGTTTCCAAAATAAACAGTGACATATATTATTAATACATTTGTATTCATGTTGATAATGAAGCAAGAGGACCACATGTCAGTAGCATTTGTTTACATTTTATTGCTTCATTTCTAACTTTCAAGAAAATGTCTTTGTTTAATTTAATTTGATATTACAAATTTGTGTCTGTAATGTTTGTATCGAATTAACCCAACTTTACAATTGTGTTTTTGTCTCATTTAATCTGTTTGGATCTCAATCGCTGAGTAGTTAGTGTGTTACTGACCACAAGTTGTCTGGGTTCACTTCTCAGATGTGGACCAGCAATGCCTGAGGTTCACCCCAGCCTTTAAATTGGGAGGATTTTTCTGGAAAGTTAGGGAGGCCTGGTGTGGTACTGAACACATCACCCAAAAATGTGTCATTGGGCGTGGAAAAATGTGGCCACTAAAACCATAATCCCCCACATGGCATGTATGTGGGGGAACCTTTTCTTCACTTTCATCATCTGTTTGCTTCATTTAACCTGACACTGAGAATGTATTTTTGTTGTTAATGGGAAACTCTTTATACTGAGCTTCACAGCAGGAGGCAATCTGATCATCAAAAGAAGTCCCCATCAAGCTTGTGTTTCAGCCCATTAGCGTCTTCATTGACGCTGGAGGGGAGGTGTCATGCCTCACCCTCCTGCTGCTTTGAACTTGAAGGCTCAATATTCAGCATATAATAACTAACCGCAAATTATATCTCCCCTCAATGCTGAAAGACAAATGAGGAAGGAAAGGAAAAGAATATCTAACTTATTCTGCACAACACTTCTGATCCAATCTCATTTTCATACATGGTGGGCTCTTAGAAGTCCTCTGTTTTTTTGTAAAAAGTATTTTGGGTTATCCAGGTTCCTTTTTGTGAACAAGCACCGGAGTGAATGTTTGAATCTAGGCTTAGTGGTGAATAAGGGATTGGATGAGCTTTTGTTGAGTGTTTTATGTTTGTGGAATTAGAATGTGTTGACTAATCTTCTTCTTCTTTCTTCTTTTCTCTTTTCACTGATACATAAAAGGTGTCGTGGTTTATATCATTTGTCGTTTTTGAGCTGCTCGAATTGTCTGAATTAGTGATTTTCATTTGTTGTTACATGTCACTGTCACTGCATCTATCCATCTTCTTCTGGGTCTTCCTCTTGGTCTTTTTCCATGCATTCTCGAGAAGAACGCCCTTGATGGTGATTAGTGAGGATTCATTCTGACCAGGTGGCCAAACCATTTAAGTTGTTGTTCTATATATTCTTGGCAGGGTTTTGTTCCTACCATTTTTCTTATGGTTTCATTTGGTATTCTATCTCTTCTTGTGTTGTTTGTTACTTTTCTCAAGCATTGCATCTCACGTGTATTATCTTTCTTAAATGTGATTAGGAAAGGATCCATGTTTGACTTTCATAGCACAAAGTTGATATGACAATGCTTGCTATTTATCATTTGTTGTTTAGCTGGCATAGAAATGTTTGGATGTCTTAGCAATAGTGAAAGCTGATATGTGACAGCATTTGCTTTTTTTTTTTTTTTGTTGACTAATAATGCCACCTAATTTCTTTGTTACTAAATATAAACACTGTCTAAAAACACACTACATAAATAGTTACGGGGGGGAGTTGGTTTAAAATTATTATGAAAATCTTTAATACAGTCATTTACTACATTCATTTTTACATACATTAATGAAAATATAATGGGAAATTTTTGTTAATAAGGCATTAGCACACATTTTAAAAGGTATTTTAAAATGACAAATAATAGCCAAATTGCTCTCAGTGTTATACAGACATATCTACAACAACACCATGTTGGAAAAGAAAGATACCATGTTTCATTTGAAAAGAAATTGAAGAAATCATATTGTGTTTATATATATATATATATATTCATGAGAAATAAGAGGAAGAAGCTGTTCAATCCATTTTTGACAATAGAAACAAGAAAAAGAGTTTTTAAATGTTATGTAGAACCATTATTAACATAGAGATATGAATCATGGACAACAGGACAACAGACAAGAAAATCACTAGAGGCTGTAGAAATGTAGTTTTACAGAAGAATGTTGAGAATATCTTGGACAGGTAAGGAGAGTTAAACATTCTGAAAGAGGCTAAAGCAAAAAGAGAGCTAATTTCCAATAATAGGAAGAAACCGTCATCATTTTTTGGCCATGAAAGAGAAGGGAACAGCTGGAATATATTGTGACAACTGGGAAAATTGAAGGACGAAGAGATAGAGGGAAGCAAAGAGAAAAGATACCAGACAGCCTAAAAGAATGGCTTGGCAGAAGGTCAACAACAGAAATGATAAATAACTGTTTAGATTGAGAGTTGTGGAGACACATGATCACCTAAGCCAGCAGGTATGGTACTTGATGATATTCTATCTATCTATTGACGTTTCGAGCCATAGCCAGTCCATAGGGCATAGACCCAGATACTCTTTCTCTTATCTAAATTTTTATTCTAACAGTTTTCAATCCTTCTAAAGATCTTTTATAAAATCTCGCTATTTGTCTCTGTTCTGTGCAAGCAACTATATCTCATTGAGGGAGCCGATTCCTGCTGCTCTTGCCTCTCTGATCAATGTTCTTCTCAGTGTCTCTCTGGGTCGCCTCTTTTCCTCTTACCTGTTGTTTCCCACATGAGGGCTTGCTTTGTTATTCGGTCATTATCTCTCCTCATCACATGTCCAACATATGACATAAATAGTTGGATATACTCGCTTACAAACACACAATCTCACGCTGATACACTTTCATACCCAAACCCAAATATGCAAAGAAAGAAACCTGCTGGTTAAAAAAAATCTGCATCAGTTATCAATCATGTTATGACTTGCAAGAAGACAATGTATCTTGCAGCTGAAGCAGAAATGCACGCCGGACAGAGAACTTTGCTTCTCATTTCTCTTAATTTGGTTTGGTAGCAAAGAAAACGATTTAGTGACAAATCAGACTTAGCTGGAACAACCTGATGGCAATCATTTACTTTCTATAGAGTTTCAAACTGGGACAGTTTTATTTATACCAAGTCCCTTTATGAGCTCTCATTCAGTGATACTTCTTAGACAATATATTTATTCTGGCAGGTCAACATTTCATTTTTCAAAGATACAATGACATTTGTTCAACATACACATGTTTTAGAATGTAAAGATTTGTTCATAGTACACAATAATACACACTATCCTTCCACCAAATAATTCCTACATTGTCCCTTCTAACCCATTCCATCTGACTCTGCACTTTTCCCTACAACCTTATTTTAAATTATGTTGGAGACCCCAATGATTTGCTAAAATGATGCCACAAGCTCATGTTTTTTTTTTTTAATAAATTTATAAATAAATGAAATGAAGTATAATAATTATCCATAAATATTTTCTATATTCCTGATTGAAAGAGCCTTTTACATGATTTCATAAAGTCAGATCCCAACCTTAATGTGTTGTGTGAGCCGAATCATTCTGTGTGCTGTACAGTTGTATGTATATCCTGTTACTGCATCTGCTGCTACCCACAATTTCATTCACCATTTTGTTGGTTTATCCTTGATGTACAGTCTAAATGTCCATCAACATAAGAGTGAAACTTGTGAGTCACATAACAGGTGGGGTGTGAATATTGAGAGCTCTCTTGATAAACAAAATAAGTTTTTATTTATGACTAGATCGATACAGAAGCATTACTAGGCAAAATATACATAAATGTGCTCTTGTAGAAATATAAATTATCTGGTTTACTACCATTTTGTGGTTGTGGAAAAAAAACTTCCCCTTTTAGTAGTGAACTATAGGGAACTTTCTATAGAAACTGTTTCTAGGGAAAGAACAAAAATTAAATGAAGCACACATGTTAACTTTTATTTGCTTCAATTATTAAATATTATTGTAATTGCCACGAAAACACAAAATAATGTCAGAAATTACTTTTGGAAACCTAACAGCAAAAAAAAAAAAAAACAACATTCACACAAATGAGACAACACAAAAACCATGATGTCCACATACCTTGCTCTGAGTTTGTCGAATAAAGTTCAATATCTTCATCATCCTCAGTTAAAAATCCCTCGTCTGTGGTGATATCATCACTTTAGCAATATGCACTCACTGGACTAGTTTTGACATGTTCTACTTAGTTAGAATGTATGCATTCACTGGACTAGTTTTGACATGTTCTTGACAGTCAGAATGTATGCATTCATTGGACTAGTTTTGACATGTTCCTGACAGTCAGAATGTATGCACTCACTGGACTAGTTTTGACATGTTCCTGACAGTCAGAATGTATGCATTCACTGGACTAGTTTTGACATGTTCTTGACAGTCAGAATGTATGCATTCATTGGACTAGTTTTGACATGTTCCTGACAGTCAGAATGTATGCATTCACTGGACTAGTTTTGACATGTTCTACTTAGTCAGAATGTATGCATTCACTGGACTAGTTATGACATGTTCTTGACAGTCAGAATGTATGCATTCATTGGACTAGTTTTGACATGTTCCTGACAGTCAGAATGTATGCATTCATTGGACTAGTTTTGACATGTTCCTGACAGTCAGAATGTATGCATTCACTGGACTAGTTTTGACATGTTCCTGACAGTCAGAATGTATGCATTCACTGGACTAGTTTTGACATGTTCTTGACAGTCAGAATGTATGCATTCACTGGACTAGTTTTGACATGTTCCTGACAGTCAGAATGTATGCATTTATTGGACTAGTTTTGACATGTTCCTGACAGTCAGAATGTATGCACTCACTGGACTAGTTTTGACATGTTCCTGACAGTCAGAATGTATGCATTCACTGGACTAGTTTTGACATGTTCTTGACAGTCAGAATGTATGCATTCATTGGACTAGTTATGACATGTTCCTGACAGTCAGAATGTATGCATTCATTGGACTAGTTTTGACATGTCCTACTTAGTCAGAATGTATGCATTCATTGGACTAGTTTTGACATGTTCCTGACAGTCAGAATGTATGCATTCACTGGACTAGTTTTGACATGTTCTTGACAGTCAGAATGTATGCATTCACTGGACTAGTTTTGACATGTTCTTGACAGTCAGAATGTATGCATTCACTGGACTAGTTTTGACATGTTCTACTTAGTCAGAATGTATGCATTCACTGGACTAGTTTTGACATGTTCTACTTAGTCAGAATGTATGCATTCACTGGACTAGTTATGACATGTTCCTGACAGTCAGAATGTATGCATTCACTGGACTAGTTTTGACATGTTCTACTTAGTCAGAATGTATGCATTCACTGGACTAGTTATGACATGTTCCTGGCAGTCAGAATGTATGCATTCACTGGACTAGTTTTGACATGTTCTACTTAGTCAGAATGTATGCATTCACTGGACTAGTTATGACATGTTCCTGACAGTCAGAATGTATGCATTCACTGGACTAGTTTTGACATGTTCTACTTAGTCAGAATGTATGCATTCACTGGACTAGTTTTGACATGTTCCTGACAGTCAGAATGTATGCATTCACTGGACTAGTTTTGATATGTTCCTGACAGTCAGAATGTATGCATTCATTGGACTAGTTTTGACATGTTCTTGACAGTCAGAATGTATGCATTCATTGGACTAGTTTTGGCATGTTCCTGACAGTCAGAATGTATGCATTCATTGGACTAGTTTTGACATGTTCCTGACAGTCAGAATGTATGCATTCACTGGACTAGTTTTGACATGTTCCTGACAGTCAGAATGTATGCATTCATTGGACTAGTTTTGACATGTTCTTGACAGTCAGAATGTATGCAATCATTGGACTAGTTTTGACATGTTCCTGACAGTCAGAATGTATGCATTCATTGGACTAGTTTTGACATGTTCCTGACAGTCAGAATGTATGCATTCATTGGACTAGTTTTGACATGTTCCTGACAGTCAGAATGTATGCATTCACTGGACTAGTTTTGACATGTTCTTGACAGTCAGAATGTATGCATTCATTGGACTAGTTTTGACATGTTCTTGACAGTCAGAATGTATGCATTCATTGGACTATTTTTGACATGTTCCTGACAGTCAGAATGTATGCATTCACTGGACTAGTTTTGACATGTTCCTGACAGTCAGAATGTATGCATTCATTGGACTAGTTTTGACATGTTCTTGACAGTCAGAATGTATGCATTCATTGGACTAGTTTTGACATGTTCTTGACAGTCAGAATGTTTGCATTCATTGGACTAGTTTTGACATGTTCCTGACAGTCAGAATGTATGCATTCACTGGACTAGTTTTGACATGTTCCTGACAGTCAGAATGTATGCATTCATTGGACTAGTTTTGACATGTTCTTGACAGTCAGAATGTATGCATTCATTGGACTAGTTCTGACATGTTCTTGACAGTCAGAATGTATGCATTCACTGGACTAGTTTTGATATGTTCCTGACAGTCAGAATGTATGCATTCATTGGACTAGTTTTGACATGTTCTTGACAGTCAGAATGTATGCATTCATTGGACTAGTTTTGACATGTTCCTGACAGTCAGAATGTATGCATTCATTGGACTAGTTTTGACATGTTCCTGACAGTCAGAATGTATGCATTCACTGGACTAGTTTTGACATGTTCCTGACAGTCAGAATGTATGCATTCATTGGACTAGTTTTGACATGTTCTTGACAGTCAGAATGTATGCATTCATTGGACTTGTTTTGACATGTTCCTGACAGTCAGAATGTATGCATTCACTGGACTAGTTTTGACATGTCCTACTTAGTCAGAATGTATGCATTCATTGGACTAGTTTTGACATGTCCTACTTAGTCAGAATGTATGCATTTATTGGACTAGTTATGTCATGTCCTACTTAGTCAGAATGTATGCATTCACTGGACTAGTTTTGACATGTCCTACTTAGTCAGAATGTATGCATTCATTGGACTAGTTTTGACATGTCCTACTTAGTCAGAATGCATGCATTCACTGGACTAGTTTTGACATGTCCTACTTAGTCAGAATGTATGCATTCACTGGACTAGTTTTGACATGTCCTACTTAGTCAGAATGTATGCATTCATTGGACTAGTTATGTCATGTCCTTGACAGTCAGAATGTATGCATTCATTGGACTAGTTTTGACATGTCCTAGATAGTCAGAATGTATGCATTCATTGGACTAGTTTTGACATGTTCTTGATAGTCAGAATGTATGCATTCATTGGACTAGTTTTGACATATTCTTGATAGTCAGAATGTATGCATTCATTGGACTAGTTTTGACATGTTCTTGACAGTCAGAATGTATGCATTCACTGGACTAGTTTTGACATGTTCCTGACAGTCAGAATGTATGCATTCATTGGACTAGTTTTGACATGTTCTTGACAGTCAGAATGTATGCATTCATTGGACTAGTTTTGACATGTTCTTGACAGTCAGAATGTATGCATTCATTGGACTAGTTTTGACATGTTCTACTTAGTCAGAATGTATGCATTCACTGGACTAGTTATGACATGTTCCTGACAGTCAGAATATATGCATTCATTGGACTAGTTTTGACATGTTCCTGACAGTCAGAATGTATGCATTCATTGGACTAGTTTTGACATGTTCTTGACAGTCAGAATGTATCCATTCACTGGACTAGTTTTGACATATTCCTGACAGTCAGAATGTATGCATTCACTGGACTAGTTTTGACATGTTCCTGACAGTCAAAATGTATGCATTCACTGGACTAGTTTTGACATGTCCTACTTAGTCAGAATGTATGCATTCACTGGACTAGTTTTGACATATTCCTGAGTCAGAATGTATGCATTCATTGGACTAGTTTTGACATGTTCCTGACAGTCAAAATGTATGCATTCACTGGACTAATTTTTACATGTTCTTGCGTTGCCTTTTTTTCAGAATGCCAAGCCATCTGAGATGCCATCCCCACAATCTCCGTTATTGGATCCATCGTCTGCGGCCGCTGTTGCCATGTCCCTGAACTCACACCTCCATCCAGCATTCATGAGCCCCTTCCTTCAACCAGGGACCACAGCGTCTGCTTTAAACCCCCAACTACAGATGCTTACCAGTTCATATGCCATGCCTGCACAGCTGACTGCCTACGAAGAGATGTTGAGACAAAATGGTTACAGCACATTTTTGACCACATCAGCCCAGAGAAAGAGTTCCAATAAAAATTGATGCATTTAATGCTCTTAAGAGGAACCAAGCAAGTTTGAATTTGGTTTTCTGATTGATCAAATGTTACATTCGTGTGTAGCTTGATCTGAAGTTGTTGGGTTCATTATGCAAGCTTTTAGAGTTGTGTTTTCCAGAATACAAATTTTATGTTTCAAAGTTCTATTTGTCTCTGGCATTTGTTTTCCTTCTGTGATCATTCTAGGGATATCAGTAATGTGTTTTTAAAATGTAAATCGAAAAATTGTAAATTGAATCATAATTTCCAAATTGATGTTTATGGCATCATATACAAATTTTGGCCATTTTAGTCAAGGAAATAACCATAATTTTTGTGATGGCATTTGAGATTTATAGTAATAACACTTTATTTAGTTATGTCATAGAGAAGGTATAAAACATGCTGCATACACCAGCACTGGTTAATACCTAGTGGTCATTGAGTTTCCTTTAACTCCAGACTGTTTGAAATGATTACATTATTTCCAATTATTATTTTGTGATGTGAACATTAAGTTCATGTTTTACAACATTTCTGGTTTGGTTTATGCTGTGAAACATTTCAATTAGAACCAAATGTAAACAAAGTTTCAAGTTGATGATCTTAGGTAGTTAAGTCAGGTCCTAATCAGCAAAATAATTCTGTAGTTGAAGCGTTTTTGATGGTGTTGGCCGACCTTGATTAAATCTTGTGACTGAAGGAAAATAATTTTTTTTAAAAGGGTATCATCAATCACAGTGCAGAAATATAGTTCAAGTCTCATATATGGTTAAAAAATGTATAGAGGTATACCAGTGGACAAACGATGCAATAAAAACTATGGTGCTGGATAAGACACACGCTGTGGAAGCAAACTAAAATATTACATGGCAAGCCCTTTTTAGAATCTCCAGGGAGGAGACTAAGAGGAAGGCCAAAATATACTTGGAGAAGTCAGATGGCAGCAGAGATGAAGAGGACATGGAATGTTCTTAAGAGAATGACAAGAAACATGACAGCTTGGAAAGTGTTTGTTAATGACCTATGCTTCACAGGGAGTTTAAATGAACAAGAAGAATGCCTAGGTAAACAAAGTTCCATACTATAATGTTGCAGTGAAGTGAAGTGTTAAACTCTAGGCCACAATATTTGGAGAGGGGGGGGGGGGGGCTGTACTCGTTCTTGCTGTCAATAACTTCTCCAACTTAAGTCAGGTACCAATTTTTGTTGCTTCAGTTGGATTGTTTGGAGAGTGTCACTCTGAGATTGAATAATATTGGTATGGCACCTTCAAATGTGTCTTATAGTATGTGAAGTTTAATACCTAATTCCCCTGTGACCATATGTGCTATGGGGCATCCTTTGCGTTAAATTAGTGCAAGCAAGAGTACATTCTAATGTCCTAGATAAGTGCTCGTGTGAATGGTTGTCCCCAGATTTTTTAGTAATATTAAAATAAACATAGCTTTTAAATCTAAAGTGTTCCATGCAAGAAAGTTATGAAAACATACAAGAAAGTAATGAAATTATTCGTAACTCTATGCTTTAGTTTAATTTGTGTAAAATGTGGATGCTGGATTTGGATTGGCTGTAATCTTTGAAGTGACTAACACTATAATAAACTGTGTCATGATAGAATCCAGAGGAACCATGAAGGAGATGATGGTCAAAGGGAAATGTGAATGGAAGTAAAGATGAAAAATCAAATAGAAATGGGACACACATTGAAATATGATGCAAAGTTTGTACGAAATATCCAACAGTGAATAAGTGGTTAGTTACAATTCCTGTCAGACAAATGATGCACTTTGTGATATAGCCCACACCAGCAGTGGTACAATTTGTGATGCCCCCTAGGGCAGAGATTACACAGCAAAGGTGACACTGTACTCTCACTCAAGCCCCACCTAAAGCCATAGTCACATTTAGCAAAGTTTTTATTGTGTTTAACTATTGACAAATCAACAGAGATGACTAATCTTAACAAACTAAATTGTAAAGACACTTTATGTGATTCATATGTACATAGTTCAAGAGCAATTAAAGGCAGCAATTTTCCTCGCTGATTCAGTATTTGATAAGTTGAGTTTCCCCATACATGTTCCTTCAAGTGAAACCCACACTCAAAGATTTATCACATTGTGATGGCAAAGATTCGTAACTCTGTGCATTTAATGCCAGTAACATTTTCTGAGATAATGTGATATAGATGTCACAGAAATAGACAGAGGAGGTGACTTCTACAAGACAGGAGCCTTGAAGTCTGAGCAGTAGAATCAGACAGTGTTATAAATAAATTTTGTCCATTGTGATATTTCTGAAATGAGAATGAGATCTTGATAAAGACTCAGCACACACAATTAATGCACAAATGCTGACAATTGTAAACATAAATGAATGTGATGGTGACAGTGGTTGTATTTTCTCAACTCAAAGAGGTATTTTAAAATATTTGTAGGGTTTTGAGAGTCTGGATGTTTGATGATTATTGTGAAGCTGCCAGTTACTTGATGAAAGAAGTAGATATCTACTGATCAAGGTGTCACTTGACTGACGTCATTTAATACAGGGAACACTTTGATTTGTTCATAGTGATATGCTTCTGTACTGGAGTCACTCTATGACTACGTCATACAAAATATGTTGAATTTAAATTTCACATTTCTAGATATTTTATAATTGAAAACTTCAAATTAAGGAAATAAATTGTGTGTATGTACACGTACACACACTTCAACATGCACACACACATACATGTATATACATAATCACTGCAGTACTTTTATTTCCTTGAACTTCAGTGTGTACCTGTACAGATGTTACTTGCATGTTACATTATTTGTTTTATTCCCCACCCCTTCTATTTTGGTAAATTTGATAATATGGCATTTTGTATATGATGATATTGGTGACTATATATAAGCAGTTGTCATATGTTGTTTGTCAGATCAGGTTGACGTACCTACAAAAATGATTGTTGCAAGTTATTGTGCGTTGCTTGTCAAGTAAAACTGAACTATTTGCAACGATTATTCCACCTTTCTATCCCTACCAGCAGCACCACAAAGTGCTGGCTTTACCACATAAACTCTTGCCTAACTCAATGTTTTTGGTCATGTGTTTGTTCTGTTGTCTCTTTCCCAGTCCAATTCTGTCTAGGGCAAAATTATTCATTGACAAAAATTATTCAAAAACCAGTAACTGATTTCTTCTACAGGATCAATTTGTATTAATATCATATCCAGTTATATTTATATGACAGTAGAACTGACAATAGGGTTAGCAATTGTATATTGTGATACAACACTAAGACACCATGCTAGAAATCATAACTTTTATTTTTGATTGAAAATAGTAATCATACATAAGGCACATACATCATTCAGAATGAACTGTCCAAAAAGTTGATTAAATTTTGTTTACATATTACTACAAAAATGTTGGCTTTATGAATTTGTGATAGTGCTACTTTTGTTGTTGAGAAAAGGGGATCATATCAAACTGGCTTTCAGGTGACAGAAAACTGTGGCTGCAGATAACATTTCTGGCATTAAACAAAAAATGAGATCCAACAGAGCATTCTTTATGTGATAATGGGTCTTAGATCCAACAGAGCATTTCTCTATATGGTAATGAGTTTTAGATCCAACAGAGCATTCTCTATGTGATAATGAGTTCTAGATCCAACAGAGCATTTCTCTATATGGTAATGAGCTCTAGATCCAACAGAGCATTTCTCTATGTGATAATGAGTTCTAGATCCAACAGAGCATTTCTCTATATGGTAATTGGGTTTTAGATCCAACAGAGCATTTCTCTATATGGTATTTGGGTTTTAGATCCAACAGAGCATTTCTCTATATGGTATTTGGGTTTTAGATCCAACAGAGCATTTCTCTATATGGTATTTGGGTTTTATATCCAACAGAGCATTCTCTATGTGATAATGAGTTCTAGATCCAACAGAGAATTTCTCTATATGGTAATTGGGTTTTAGATCCAACAGAGCATTTCTCTATATGGTAATTGGGTTTTAGATCCAAGATCCAACAGAGCATTCTCTATGTGAGAATGGGTCTTAGATCCAACAGAGCATTCTTTATGTGATAATGAGTTTTAGATCCAACAGAGCATTCTCTATGTGATGATGAGTTTTAGATCCAACAGAGCATTCTCTATGTGATAATGAGTTTTAGATCCAACAGAGCATTCTCTATGTGATAATGAGTTTTAGATCCAACAGAGCATTTCTCTATATGGTAATGGGTTTTAGATCCAACAGAGCATTTCTCTATATGGTAATGAGCTCTAGATCCAACAGAGCATTTCTCTATATGGTAATGAGTTCTAGATCCAACAGAGCATTTCTCTATATGGTAATTGGTTTTAGATCCAACAGAGCATTCTCTATATGGTAATTGGGTTTTAGATCCAACAGAGCATTCTCTATGTGATAATGAGTTCTAGATCCAACAGAGCATTTCTCTATATGGTAATTGGGTTTTATATCCAAGATCCAACAGAGCATTTCTCTATATGGTAATTGGGTTTTAGATCCAACAGAGCATTTCTCTATATGGTAATTGGGTATCCAAGATCCAACAGAGCATTCTCTATGTGAGAATGGATCTTAGATCCAACAGAGCATTCTTTATGTGATAATGGGTCTTAGATCCAACAAAGCATTTCTCTATGTGATAATGGGTTTTAGATCCAACAGAGCATTTCTCTATATGGTAATGAGCTCTAGATCCAACAGATTACTTCTCTCTGTGATAATGGGTCTTAGATCCAACAGAGCATTCTTTATGTGATATTGGGTCTTAGATCCAACAGAGAATTATCTATGTGATAATGGGTCTTTGATTTAACAGAATCTCTCTATGTGATAATGGGTCTTTGATCCAACAGATCACTTCTCTATGTGATAATGGGTCTTTGATCCAACAGAGCATTCTCTATGTGATAATGGGTCTTTGATCCAACAGAGCATTCTCTATGTGATAATGGGTCTTAGATCCAACAGAGTATTCTCTATGTGATAATGGGTCTTTGATCCAACAGAGCATTCTCTATGTGATAATGGGTCTTAGATCCAAAAGAGCATTATCTATGTGATAATGGGTCTTTGATTTAACATACTTTCTCTATGTGATAATGTGTCTTCATGGAGTGCAATGATAATGGACCTATATAGAGCAGTTCAGGTGATAAAGAAAATGGTCTATCTCTAGTTTGAAATGGTTCATGTTTTGCTGTACACTACATTGGTTCCCCTTTAAAACCATCTCACAACAAACTAAAGGTTTCTAAAGAAACAGACCCCTGATATGAAGTGATGCAGTGATAGTTTTCCTGTGGGTTGTTGCTTTAGAGACATGTCTTATTAAATATATAACATATTTTTTCCTGAGATTATAACGTGACAACTTGAAACAAAGTAATGTTCCTTTTAAGTGAGAACACATCTGATCATCAGAATTACAAGCTCATGTCAAGTGCTGGTGTCATTATCACATCCATTAACTGCCTGTATCATCACAAATAAGGAAAAGGTAACAACACAGCATGGTGTCGAGAATGAAATATTTTAACTTGACAACATTTGAAGCTGAAAGGACCAATGATCTTCCTCACTCTAATGACTTTTTCTAAGTCAAGTACATAAACATTCAATGAATAGAATATTAATGCTACTAATATGGGGCATACAAATTTAAACATTTAATGAATAAACTACTAATGCCACTAATATGGGGCATATAAATTTAAACATTCAATGAATAAACTACTAATGCCACTAATATGGGGCATGCAAACTTAAACATTCAATGAATAAACTACTAATGCCACTAATATGGGACATACAAACTTAAACAGTCCCATACAAACTTAAACATTCAATGAATAAACTACTAATGCCACTAATATGGGGCATGCAAACTTAAACATTCAATGAATAAACTACTAATGCCACTAATATGGGACATACTAACTTAAACAGTCCCATACAAACTTAAACATTCAATGAATAAACTACTAATGCCACTAATATGGGACATACAAACTTAAACATTCAATGAATAAACTACTAATGCCACTAATATGGGACATACAAACTTAAACAGTCCCATACAAACTTAAACATTCAATGAATAAACTACTAATGCCACTAATATGGGACATACAAACTTAAACATTCAATGAATAAACTACTAATGCCACTAATATGGGACATACAAACTTAAACAGTCCCATACAAACTTAAACATTCAATGAATAAACTACTAATGCCACTAATATGGGACATACAAACTTAAACATTCAATGAATAAACTACTAATGCCACTAATAAGGCACATAGAAACTTAAAACTTATGGACTTCTGGAAATATGGTGGATAGGCGACAGGGAACCGTTGAGGCACTGTCTGAAAAGTGTTCCTTGTTGCAGTTTCCTCATATTCCAAGTCCGGCTTCCTGCCGGAGCTACTGAATAGTACTCTGTGCACACCATGATCTGTGTGTTTCATCCGGATAGTGTTTCTATATTCAGATTGCTTACGCTGAATGATGATATCGTAAGGACAGTTCAGTTGCATTCACAGTTAGTGCTATAATAAGCCTTATGTCTTTTGACGTATGCTGTGTTTGCTATGATGGGGACTGCAACTGCCTTTCTTTGGATATTCGATGAGATGTTAATTTGGATGATTCCACTAGTTATTGAGTTATTTGCGGGTCGTCATCATCATTGCACTCCGAACATGTCCATAGGTGCTCAGATCCCCTCCTCAGCAATTCCCTCAGTGTCCAGCGACTGACGACTCCAGTTCTATGTTGGTTGATAAGTCTTCTTACACGGCCACCAAGTTTCTCATTTCTGGCTGTGCCCATCTTAACTCCCATTTCCATCATCCGAAGAAGCGACGTTGATCTGTGTTTGTCGAAGTCCCGTGCTCTTCCCACATCTCGGAGTGCATTGATGATGTCCGCCCGATCCATCGGTTGCCCGTCCTCAATGACAGCGCAGCTAGCCAACCTGTCTGCTCTCTCATTTCCCCGCACTCCCGCATGTCCAGGGACATAGACAAAGGTGACCTTACGTATTTTGGATTTCTGCAACGACTCTACCCATTGCATGCATACAAAGCCCGCCTCCACTTTTTTTATCATGCTCATCGAATCACTCAGTATACATGCGTGGATGTAGTCTTGTGACTCTAACCATTTGAATGCCTTGGTCACTGCCATCACCTCCATTGTCATGCTACTCGTGGTCATGGCGTATGCACCACTGTCTTCATTGGCTATTCTGCCTGCCGAACGTGCTGTAAATGCCCATGCACTTCTTTCGTGTCGTCTTACAGATCCGTCTGTATAGATGACTGCATCTTTCTCATCGGTGTTATCGCAGATGAGACCGTTGACCTCAGCATTAACCACGACCGGGTTCTGTTCCCTACTTTTCCTGTCGAGTGTGACAATACATGAGAAAGTCCCCTTGAATGACGTAGGCACCGGTATCCACTCCTCACCAACGCTGAGATTGGTAAGCCCACAGACCTGTTTGATGACATCTTCTGCTCGGCCCACCCGTGATTTGCCTCTTTTTAGCCTGGTGCCTTTCTCTGTGTTGAGCACGTGGTGCAATGGATGCTCTGCATCTGTACTAATCTTCAGGTATGCTCGTGCTCTCCAGATCTTGATTGGTACGGATGGTTAAGCAATCGTGGATTCGTTTGCAGTGATACTGGGGCCTTCAAATAGCCATAATCATAGAAACTTAAAAATTCAATAAATAAACTATTAATGCCACTATTACATATAAACAAAAATACCTCTTCTGTATATGTCTCACAACGTAGTAATATATATATAGTGAAAATGCACTCACTATGGCACATTAATATATATGTGTGTGTGTGTGTGTGTATATATAAGCACTTGCCATTTATATCAGTAACGTCTGTGTAAATTAATATATAAAAAAAAAAAAGTTATAATATACAAAAGTGGGAGAACTTTATAAAGTGAAGGACAAAGCACTAAATATATATAAATTTAAAAATGTAAATATGTCATTGCAAATTTTAAGAAATATCAAAATGTCACCGAGTGAAACAAATAAGTAGAGAAAAAATAATAAAGAGTCTGAAAATAGAACAAACAAGATAACACTTAACATAACCAAGCACTCATTTTCTTTTGTTGAGATATGGCACTAGAAAGTATGTGAATATCACACGTTTCCCTCATCCACTGTGCAAATGTTTCATCCATTTTCTGCCGTGATGCTGGGTTTCCATTGTTTACTGTTGCTATGATTTTTTGGGGCCGCAGAAACTGAACAAAACGTTTCATCTCCAGGAAGCTGCTATGTTCACTGTAAGGGAGACCTATGGTAAGGACAAATATGAAATTGATTTGTTCAAATATATATACAAACTTGCATACTGTTTCAGACAAATAACATCAGCTATTAATATCTAAAGGTATCATTTCACTTTACAGCAAAAGTATTATGAGATCAATAGTAGACAAAAAAGGAATTAAGGAAAGATCAATAGTCATAACATAAACAATTTGCGACATGCGGATGACACAGTTTTAATATCAGAGACAGAATGAACTACAAGAAATGATAGACATAATAGTAAAAAAAAAGCAACATGTAAGGTATCAGTTTGAATAGTAAGAAAGCAGAAGTAATGGCCACATCGAAGAAATAATCATCACCATCATGCAGCATAAAAATAAACAGGACAAATCTGAAACAAATGCAATGCGTCAAATACTTGAGCACAATAATAACATCAGATGGAAGATGCACCACAGAAACAAAAAGCAAATAGCTCAGACCAAAACAGCATTTCAGAAAATGAAAAACATCTTATACAAAAAGTCTATGTCAATAGAAGTGAGAAAAGGAAACATTTTTTGGACACAACATGAGAAGAGGAAAGTTGGAATAGTTGGTTACAACTGCCAAAATGCAGAGAAAGAGATATCACAGACGACAAAGAGAGAAGATACTAGATAGCTTGGTGTCATGGCATGGAAAACAGTCAACAACAGAATTGATACTTGATACGATGCATGGTGGATAGAAAATTGTGGAATGACATGATCGCCTGCATCAACCAGTATGGCACATGACGATGACAGGTATCATTGACTATGGTGGTCTCAATGGTAGCAACAGTGTTGTGTAAAGCATAGTCAAAAGGATTTTACCATAAAGTGTCACCCCATTCCTGCTCCACTTGGGGCTGATATTGTCCAGAGAGGTTTTACTACTATAGGTCCATCCAGTGGGCTCAAATGCCAAAACATTCTGGAACTGTCTATGACATGCAAGATGTTCAGCTAATGCCTGGAACAAAAAATCATAAACACAGACTCTGTATACTCTGTCCATCAATTGGTGTTTTCGCATCACTTTTACATTACATTAAGGAGTGTCATTAGTATAGTATTAGAACACTGGCTTGGTGATAGAATGTACACACAAGTTCAAAACTAGCCCAAAAATTGTCAGTTGGTGCAGCTGAAATAAAGACTGAATACCTGGCTCACTGAACTGGAGATGGTAATAACAGAGGAGAGCGAATGCCAACTGCCGCTGCTTTCTAAATGATGTAACATTGAAGACACTGTACTCTACTGCCCTACAACATTCCATGTCAGGTAATGTTCTTTACATTTACACCACTAGTCATGTCTAGGTATTAATTCTCTTCTCCACACACACACACACCTCCCACTAGTCATGTCTAGGTATTAATTCTCTTCTCCACACACACACACCTCCCACTAGTCATGTCTAGGTATTAATTCTCTTCTGCACACACACACACACACCTCCCACTAGTCATGTCTAGGTATAATTCTCTTCTCCACACACACACACCTCCCACTAGTCTAGGTATAATTCTCTTCTGCACACACATCTTCCAAACATCAGACATGAACTACCCTATCAGACATGAACTACCCTAACAACACTGAACTGTGGTCAAACACATAACACTCTGCTATATTAAAATGTTCTTCACAAGTATTTTTTCTCTTTATATTATTAGATTGTTGTTTTCTTCCTCAAATGTCATGCTCCAAAGATACCCATCCTAGCATGATCATAACATGCCAAGCTTCTCTAATCACAATTCAAGTTCCACATAGTTCTACAAACTGTGTTGAAGAATATCATTCTCTCTAATTTCACATGTGATAATTCCATCTCATCACTAGACTAAAAGTTTCATCCTTGTTACAGTTTCTATAGATTTCATTTTAGATACTTTCATTCACAAAGGTAAATATCTAGTTGAATTTGTCTTTAACAGCATCTGTAAGAGGTCATCCATTTGAGACACTTTTTCGGTTTACATTTCTTTGTGTACAAAGTCATCTTCTTCCTTCCAGAAGTGGTAGACATCACATAGGGATATAGTGTTTTTTGCTGTCCATCTCTTTTCTCGACAAGATGTTCAATCTTATCTATTGAGTCTATGCATGTCAGCTTTGCTTCTCTTATAAGTGTTATTTTTAGTGATTCTGGGTCTCCCTCTTTTCCTGTATCCTGATGCTTTCAATAAAAGAGCCTGTTTTGAAATTCTCTTGTTCTCCCTTAAAATGTCTGACACATGTCCATCTTCTCTCTGCATGACTCATTATAACATTACAAGATTCTACAACATCCATGTTTTCCTGCCCAGAGGTTTCTCTATTGTCAGTCCCATGCCCAACCGTTACACAGCAAGACAGAAGTAAAGCACATCGTCCATCTCGGATTTAGATGGGACTGGTTGGTCTTAAGGTAAGATGCTGGTCACGAGACAGAGGATGTAAGTTCAAATCCCAGCTGCACCAGTTGGGATTTTTTATTTATGATTTCTCTCTGCAACAACCACCCCTAGTCTCAGCAGCGAGGCCCAGCTTGAAACATCAATTACTCATCAACAGAAAAAATATCAGTACCTCTGAAGATGGAGTTATCTGCCTTTGCGGCAAGGGACATCTTTGCACAGGGATGCCAGGGAAAAATGGATTAACACGTAAAAATTCAGTTCCTAGTCTTTAGTGATTTAGCCAGAGTGAAAGCTGGTGAATGGCCAAAAAAAAATAAATAAAAAATACCAAAAGTCATCCACACAGGTATAAATAAAATGCTTAATATGAAAACAAATGAACTGAAAATAAACATCACAAAGATGGTAACTCTAGACATCTGTAATGTTTTGTCAATTACTGCCCAACTACTCACTTTTTGGTTTAGCTTGTTCATGGGTAATACATGAACTTGTCCTTGAGACCAATCCAAAGTTACTCTGGACCTGAGGTCTTTGTCCTCAAGACAGTCCAGCACCTTTTTCTTGTCCCTTGTGACACAGATCTTTGTGTTTAGTGCTCTGGCAATTGCTGAAGAAATAATATAGGAAACTATAAAGTTTCACAAGAGAAGACAATCTGATCATCAGAAGTAAATCTCATCAAACAAGTGTTCTGGCCCTTTAGCTTCTTGACATAAAGGAGGTGAGAACTGATTACTCTCAGATGCTATCCTCTTGTTACATTCTGAGTTTGAAAGTTTACAAAATTCATGGTGGCTATATTGATGAGTATCAGAAAATGAATGTAGAATACAGGAAACATGAAAAAGAATCACTGACTGCATTACCAGCTTATATCCACTGTCGTTGTCTTATATTTCCTGGACTCTATTTTGGAGTTCTATTTCACAGTACCATTCTACAAGGGGTTTGGATCTTCACAATATTGTTCTATCAAAGGTTTGGATCTTCATGGTATTGTTCTATCAGGGGTTTGGATCTTCATGGTATTGTTCTATCAGAGGTTTGGATCTTCATGGTATTGTTCTATCAGGGGTTTGGATCTTCATGGTATTGTCTATCAGGGGTTTGGATCTTTATGGTGTCATTCTATCAGGGGTTTGTCAGATTTACATCACATTTGTTCCTGAGCTCAAAGCTAAAGCAGACACATCAAATTAGCCCCATTAACAAGTGTTTAACAACTGACAGTAATTGTGTTACGATCAAGTATTATTTCTTTCACACACACACAAAAAAGCATGGCTGAGTAAATTAAACCTGTCATGTCAGTGAATATGTTTGATTCTGGAATGGCCAAGGCTTTTGGCTCTCTAAGGTGAAATGAAACATCTGAACTATGCACAATATGGCAACTGGACTACACATGCAACTTTTTTCATATCTCCTCAGTATAGACTATAAATCACATTACCCCAAAAATCATGTGCCTGTAAAATTTATGGTCACTAACACCATTGGTTATGGAATAACCAATAACTAATGGTGTTAGTGACCATTACTCTCATTAATCAGTTTTGTGATAGAACAATACCATGAAGATCCAAACCAATGGTGTTAGTGACTAACACCATATACCCTATATGTCACTTGGCGTGACGGGGGTACTTTACTTTTTTTTTTTTAGACTATAAATAAGATCATGCCATAAGAGTTTTTTTTTGTTTTTTTTTTAAAAACAATTCTACTGAATTTTTGTTGAAATTAAATGTTACATTCCAGTGCTGTACATTATAGCCATCATCTTCATCACTATCTTCTCAAACACATCATCATGTTGTGCCACCTCCACATCAAAGGTTGACTACCTTGAAGCATGTGTCTTGTTCTCATGGAGCGTGCAATGAATCATTCTCCAGTCCACCTCTTAATGTTATCAACCCAAATTAGTTTTTGTCCACTCTATCACCTATATCCTGTACTTTTCTTTCTAATAGTGACTTTCAGTAAGAATTTTATTTCTTTTTTTTGTGTTTTCAAAATAGTTCATGTATCTAATTCACATAATATCCAAAAAAAAAAATTTTTCCCATTTTCAACAGCTTCAAGACTTCATTATTTGTTCCATCCAATTCTTTATTGTCTTCAGTTTTCTTACCATATTTAATGTCCATAAATGATTGGACATAACACTTAGGTTGGAGCACAGGCCTTCATAAAATATATGTCACATCTTTGCCATCTTGAAATTGTGACTTTCTCTTGTCTGCTGTATCTATCTTGTTCCATCTCACTGTGTTGCCATTTTCTCTGTACATTCACCATTTTATAATTCCTAGAACTGATTACCTTATTATTTGTGTAACAGTATCAGCAACACTGTTATTGTGAAACTTTTAGCAGACAACATTTTGAAGCTCTCATCTAACCTGCAAAGATTTTCTCCTTTCCTATGGTGTATGTTCCACAAACTATCAGCGTTTGTGGGCTCTTGTCCACAGTGGAAAGTGCTAGAGATACAGCAATGTTTATAACTTCATTCTGGGTGGGAAAAGTGTATGATGGACTGCAGTACCTGGAAATAATGTGAATCTATTAAATAACAACCGAAGCATCGCTCACTACAAAGAAAACTGATACAATGTCAACATACACAATCAATTGTTTTAAAATATAAAATGAGCAGTACCAACTGGCAATTTGCAACAAAAAAATTATTTGAAAAGAGGAAAAAATCTTGCAGGAAATAATGCAGGACAAACAGTTATTTGAAAAGACGTAAATCAATCATTCATAATGTATTTCAACTCAAAATATTAAAATGTAAAGTATTGCATTCACCACAGCCCGTCTGAAAGAATCTGTCTCTAGCCAGGTCTCCCACAAGACATTGCATTCACCACAGCCCACCTGAAAGCATCTGTCTCTAGCCAGGTCTCTCACAGAACGTTGCATTAACCACAGCCCACCTGAAAGCATCTCTGTCTCTAGCCAGGTCTCTCACAGAACGTTGCATTAACCACAGCCCACCTGAAAGCATCTGTCTCTAGCCAGGTCTCCCACAAGACATTGCATTCACCACAGCCCACCTAAAAGCATCTCTGTGCCTAGCCAGGTCTCCCACAGAATGTTGCATTCACAACAGCCCATCTGAAAGAAATTCTGCCTTTAGCCAGGTGTCCCACAGAACGTTGCATTCACCACAGCCCGTCTGAAAGAATGTGTCTCTAGCCGTCTCCCACAGAATGTTGGATTCACCACAGCCCACCTGAAACCATCTCTGTCTCTAGCCAGGTCTCCCACAGAATGTTGCATTCATCACAGCCCAGTGAAAGAATCTCTGTCTCTGGCCAGGTCTCCCACAGAATTTTGTATTCATTACAGCCCAGTGAAGGAATCTCTGTCTCTAGCCAAATCTCCCACAGAACATTGCATTCACCACAGCCTGGTGAAAGAATCTCCCACAGAACACTGCATTCATCACAGCCTGTCTAAAAGAATCGCTGTCTCTTGTCAGGTCTCCCACGTCTTCAGTTGTTATGTTCAAGATCTCCTTGATGTCTTGAAATCACCTTCTAGTTTTAAACCAGGCATTTATATTTATGTCTATTCCCCATTCAGGAAAGGATACAATAAGAAAGAAAAGGTAACTATGTTCTTACGTTGTATCCAGGTATAAGTCTGAAATTACAACATCCTTCAGCATTGGATATTCCTCCATATCTTGACTTGCTCTGAAATCCCCAGTGTGCACAATCTTCCTCCCATCTTTCAACTCAAACAGGATCATCACAGCTCCTGGACAGCTAGACATTAACAATTACAGGTCATTATCTTATTGAACATACAGCATTGTTGTTTAAAACAGCAATTAAAGTTTCAATTTCCCACTAGCAAAGAGAACAATTTAGAAAAATAATTTAAAATACCAATCTAGAAATGTAAAACATAAGATAAAAAGAATATTATCCATTATGTGTACATTTTAGACAATCTAAATAGAGTCAAAGAAAAGAAGCATTGGTCAGTTCAAAATCGGTGAAATCTTTACCCAGCTTGTCCTAGAATAGTACTGGCGATGTCATATAAACTTTCTCTGTTCATTGTGTACTTGTATGTTGGGTACCTAGCAGATGTCTGGCAGTCATTTTTACCAGTTGATATAGTCACATTTATCAGAGGTTCACATTCTTTGAGCGTTGAAAAGATGACACTTTAATCTGTTATAACCTGTTCAGAGAAAAAGATTTATTCTTCTGAGTTGGTAGCATGTGTCATTATTGTAACCATGGTATTCTGTATTCCATTTGTCCATGTAGTCGAAGGCCCCGGTGTCACTGCAAATGAGCTAAAATCCAAAATTGCTCAACCGCCTGTGCCAGTGGAATCATCCGAATTAACATCTTGTCTCAATGAAGGATCCAAACAAAGAAAGGCAGCTGTAGTCCTCATCATAATAGATAGCCACAGCACATGCCAAAAGACATAAGGTCAAGCGGCACCGAAAGTGAACCCAGTCAAACTGTCCTTCATCATACAATATCATTCATCGTAAGCAATTGGAATATTGAAACACGATCCGGATGAAACACACAGCTCATGGTGTGCACAGTGCACTAACCTCAGTAGCTCCAGCAGCAAGCCAGACTTGGAATATGAAGAAACTGCAACAAGGAACACTTTTCAGACAGAGACTCAGCAGTTCCTACTGCCTATCTGCCATATTGACCCCATGTCTTCTTGTTCATGTACTCTAACAAATCTCTTGCATTTTTGTTGTTTTCCATCTTACTTTAGCAACTTGTTAGAAGAATTTCAGTTGTAAATTGTCAACGTTCCCTTTTATGTTTCAAACATATAGGCTGACAAAAATTAAATAGTGTTACATGGTAGCTAACTGTCAATGTGAAGATGGCACAAAATGATCATGAAGACTCCTTCTCTTCTGTTTTCGGCTACATTGGTTGCTGACCCATTAGTGTAGGCATGTGATAAAACAGGTTTGTTAATCTTTCTCTGCCTCTTAATGTTATTGTTCTTTGCTGCACATCCTGACTGTTTTTATTTACTTTGTTAAGAATACCTTCTACTAGGTCAGGAAAGTGTTTTCTCCACATTTGGTGTTTGTTGTCACAGAGTTTATTAGATCTACTTCCAGAAAAGCTTTTCTGGATTTCACAATGCTCTTCCACTTAAGTCTAGAAGCCCTTACCAAAACCATTTTTTTCCCTCCCATAAGTTGGAGGTATATCATTCTTTTTCAGCTCTGTGATGGATATTGATCCAACACTACCACCTATAATTCTCGCATGGTTTTGCAGTCTGTTGATCTTCAAAATTTTATTTTGTAGCTGTTGCCAATGTTACAATACCACGATCTAGATCTGGCCTATCTTGACTCACTTGCATCATCTTTAGTATGTTCTCATCTGATCCACAAGTTGTGTCAGTTAATTTTTTTCATGACTGACTTCACTTGCTTATATTTTTACCCTTTTTTTTGTGATTATACTGTTTCCACTTTCATAGCATCTTTAATCTTCAGATGTATTGTTTTTCTTTGGTCTTGTTTTGATATTAATTCTACCTACCAGAAGTGTCAGTTATGTGATGGAGATTCTTGTTAAAACTGGCTATGATCACATTTGACAAATGAAATTACAACTAAGTATTTAGTGAATGAAGTCACTATTTACTAAAACTGTAATTAAAGCAATGCACTTGTCCTCTTTTGTTAATTAGCACTAAAGAAACAGGTTTTCATAAAGAAAATAACTGAAGTCGTAATTGTCTAGGACTTACTGGTTTGCTTCCATTAAAGTTAAGGTCACACCAGCCACCTGGCATGGCTTCCACAATGGTAAATGATTAATCCACTTCTTGTCCACACCTAACCTGTGCTCCACAAGGTTACCAGTCACCTAATGTTGAGGATCAGTAAGCTTTTGGTTTATAACTGATTGATTATATAACAGTAATAAACACATACATAACTATAGAAGGCAGACAACTAAAACAAGTAGATGAATTTAAACAACTAGGAAGTTCAGTGACAAATGACAATTCACAAACAGCAGAAATAGACTCAAGATGCACTAAAGCTTGTCAAATCATTGGACAGCTATTACCACTATTGTCCAACAGGGAAATAACTCTACAGGCAAAACAGGCACTGTACAATATAATCTCATCTCAATGTTGTGCTACCAATGTCCTGTACCCTAGATGCAAGAACAATAAGAAAAATAACTTCTAATGAGACGAAATGTGTTAGACGAATGACAGGAAACAACCTGAGAGACAACATCACAAATGAAGAACTGGGAAAAAAGCTAGAAATAGCTCCTGCCATAGAATATATAAAGAAACAACAGTTAAAATGGTTTGGCCATGTGACAAGACAGAGTAACCAAAACACAACACAATGAGCCCTCAAAAAATGTTGTGAGAATATCAGACCTAAGGGTTGACCATGAAAAAGATGGATCAATGGAGCATTAGAAGCAATAGGAAATGAGCGAACAGAAGAGCAAAAGGCTGCTGAAAGGCAAATGAGGAAGGGAAGAAGAAGAATAAACACATACTGGTTTAGTTTACTTGAAAGGTCATCCTCAATGCACATGTGACAAGTCCATAAGTACCCAGATCACCTCCGAAGTATATCCCTCAACGTACAGTGGCTGACACAGGTACAGACACTGAGATGGTTTTACCATGCAAAAGTAATAAATGCAGATGGTTTATGTCATATGAAAAGGAAAAAATAATGGACGGAGTCAAATAGTTGATATTTTTCGATTCCTTCAAAACATGAGCTTGTCATCATATGCATTCATCATACCTCCTCCCATGCTCTAATTCATTGTGTCAGTAAATTTCATCTATTTCATAATGTTAACTTCAACAAATTTACTAGCTATATTAAACTAAACATCAACAATCAAATTAAACATCTAAAAAGATGAACAAGCAGGTTTTAGGAAGAACAGATCATGTACTGATCAAATAACTACCCTACGTATAATAGTTGAACAAAGTTTAGAACTACAGCCCCCACTTTATATTGGATTCATAGATTACAAAAAGACATTTGATAGTTTAGACAGGAATGATTTGGAAGTGGCTGAGTCATCACGGAATATCCACAAAGTTTATTAAACTGATAAGAACAATGTATGAAGGAATGAAATGTAGTGTGGTGCATGAAGGACAGATTACAGAAGCATTTGAAATAAGAACAGGAGTAAGGCAGTTATGCCTCCTATCTCCATTTCTCTTTCTACTGGCCATAGATTGGATTATGAAAATAAAACAACAGAAATGGAATCCAGTGGTCACTGACCAAGCAACTTGATGATTTTGACTTTCTGATGATATAGCTCTCCTATCACACAGCCATCAACAGATGCAAAATAAAATGAGCATACTTGATGAGAGATCACAACAGATTGGACTGAAAATAAATAGAGATTAGGCCAAAATTATGAGAATTAATACAGTTGGTAATAACTAAATAAAAATAGGAGAAATATCTCTACTGGATGTACAATCTTACATATACATGGGCAGTAATATAGAAAAAGAGGGAGAAACGAAAATGATACCAAAATAAGGATATCAAAAGCAAGAGGAGCATTTGTTGCTCTGGGAAACATATGGAAGTCCAAAGAAATTAGGTTATATACTAAAATAAAAATTGTCAACTCCAATGTTAAGTAAGTCTTATTATATGGCTGTGAAACATGGAGAACAACTAAAATGACAATCATGAAGATACAGACTTTCATTTATGGATGCTTACACAGAATAATGTTATATTAAACCAACTTATAGACTGCCTAAAGGATATAAATCTAGATGACGCAGACATACGACTAATATGTAATTTGTACTGGGAGCAAACAGCAATAATAAGATATAACAAGGAGAACTCTACACCCATGGACATAAAAAGGAGTAAGACAAGGATGCATCCTATCACCAACCTTGTTCAATCTATACACTGAGCAAATCTTTAAAACATCTCAGAGATACCAGGTCTAAACATTAATGGAAAGATAATCAATAACCTAAGATATGCTGATGATACTGTTCTACTAGCATAAAATCCTAAAGACCTACAACAATTGCTTAATGTGATAAACACAACAAACAAAAAATATGAACTAGAAATGAATATCAAAAAGACTAAAACTATGATCATAAACAAAGAAAATTCTCAAGACCTACAATTAAATATCACAGTTGAGGGAACACATCTGGAGACAGTCCAGAGTTACAACTACCTAGGACATACTATAACCAATGATGGGAAATGCAAAACTGAAATAAACAAAAGAATAGGTATGGCAAAAAGTAATTTTAATGCCATGAAAAATATACTAACAACAAAACAAATATCAGCAGGGCTGAAACTAAGAATGGCAAAATGTTACATCTTCTCAATATTCCTGTATGGTGCAGAAACAAGGACATTAGACAAGAAAACAGAACAGCAAATTGAAGCCTTTGAAATGTGGATTTATAGAAGAATAGGTAGAATTGGATGGAAACAAGATAACAAATGATGAAGTTTTATAACAACTGAAAATAAAAAGAGAACTGCTGAACGCAATTAAGACAAGACAAATTAAATTTTTGGGGCATGTTAAAAGACACAAAAGCCTACTAAAAGTAATATTGGAAGGAAAAATACAAGGCAAAAGAGGCAGAGGCAGACCAAGACTAACATGGACGAGTAACATCAAAAGATGGACAAGTCAATCTATGTCAACCTGCACCATCAAAGCAAGAAACAGAGTAGAATGGCGATCCATAGTAGCCAGCCTTTGTTGCGGAGAGGGCACACGATGATGATGATGATGACAAAGAATAAAAGGATAGAAATGGCAGGACAAAATCACTAACATAGAATTATGGAAATGTACCAGTCAAATACCAGTGAATAAAGAGATACAGAGAAGACGATGGCGTTGGATAGGACACACACTGCGGAAGCCAACTGAGAGTATTACACAACAGGCCCTTTTTTGGAATCCCCATGGAAAAAGACAAAGAGGAAGACTAAGGAATTCTTGGAGAAGACAGATGGAAGCAGAGATGAAGATGATAGGGAAGACATGGAATGATCTTAGAAATGGCAAGAAACATAACAGCTTGGAAAGTGTTTGTTGAAGACCTATGCTCCACAGGGAGCTGAAAGGTAGAAGATGATATTAAACTAACTGCTTTTAACATTAATTGACCTGCACCTTCATTTTTTCTATTTAAATAAGGATTCTCTTCAAGTCTTAATTTATATGGGGAATATTGTGTTAGTGCCCCAATTTTTCAATGACAAACTGCACATTTTATGGCTGATCTGGTCAGTATCATGCCAGGCTGCCCTATTTTCTCACCCATTTAAGGATGGGTGCACCTAGGAGCCATCGTTTGGAATTAAACCCGACCTCTTCTCCTTAGTAGTCTAGGTCACTAATCAGTGAGCTTCCGAGGCTCTGATTTTGTTTGAATGACAGTAAGTGTATGAAATTAAAATCATTAACAAAAATGGATATCTTTGACCATGAGATGTATAACTGTGCAACATATTCCATGTTTAACCCTAGATAATGATTCCATCATAAAAATTACTGCATCAAAACACAAATTCTTCCAAATTTGACATTTTGCCATGTTCAAACATTACCTTTCTAATTACGAGTTACAGTGACCTCTGAGAGTTTTATTTGTTTCCATAGTTGCGCATTTGTTTCCATATAGACAGCATTATGTGCATGACTGCACAAGATAAAAGAGTATTATATAACTGACTATGGTAAATATAAGGTATTAAATACAAAGTAGATAGATAGTACTCTGTACTGAATTGCAATAGACATAATATTGTGTATGTGACTGCTATGATGATATTGCAAACATTATGGGGGGACTGGTTGGTCTTGAGACAAGACACCGGCCTCGAGACAGACAGGTTGTGGGTTCAAATCCCGGCTACAACCAGTTGGGATTTTTATTTATGATTTCTCTCTGTGGCAATCACCCCTGGTCTCAGCAGCGAGGCCCGGCTTGAAATGTCAATTATTCGATGGAAAAAATATGAGTACCTCCGAGGTTGGAGTTATCTGCCTGTGCGGCGAGGGACCCTGTGCACACGGCTGCCAGGGAAAAATGGATTAACACGCAAAATTCAGTTCCTAGTCTCTAGGGATTTCGTCAGAGGTAAAAGCTGGCGAACTAAAAAAAAAAAATTGTATACATAAATGTAGTAGACAGACAGTACTATATACCTGACTGCAGAAGATAGGCTGGGCAAATCGTTTAGTGAGTCCACCGTAATGATCATAATGGAAGTGGGTTAGAATGTATGCTTCACACCCAGGAATCACTCCATAGCTGAAAGCATCCACTGTGATTGCCGTGTCTGAAAAATATAACAATGAAGAAATTATGCAAACTCATAATAAATGTCCATAGAGGAATTCAAAGAATAATGTTCTCCATTCCGAAAGATTGGAGCCACGATAGCACAGTGGTTAGTGAACTGGACTACAAAGGACAAGAAGTATGGTTCGATCCCAACCGACGGCTTCCGGGTTCACCCAGCCTTAAATGGGTACCGGATTTTTTTCTGGGAAAGTAAAGCGGCACGGGCGTAATACCGACCACATTACCCCAAAAATCATGTGCCGAAGATCTGTAAAATTTATGGTCACTAACACCATATTCCCTATATGCCACTTGGCATGACGGGGGCTCTTTACTACTTTTTTTTCCTTATTCCGAAAGATTTATAAAGTACAGATGACATGAGATTACTATTAAAACTCTAACAATACTGAAAAAACAGTTTGCCAACAAGTTGCATTGAATTGAGAGACCTCAGAATAACATGATGCTAAATGTAACAGTTCATGCAGCAGAGGCTAATAAGATATTGGATCAATCAACCACGAAGCTGGAGTAGTCCATGAGAAATGACTCACCAAGTGCTTTTGTCATATTGGTCTTTAGAGACAACATGATGGTCATTGCATAAATACTTCCATACATACTGACTGATATATCAAACTCTGAAGTGCTCTCACACATACTGATTGATTATATTAAACTCTGATGTGCTCTCAAACATACTGACTGATATATCAAACTCTGATGTGCTCTCATACATACTGACTGATATATCAAACTCTGAAGTGCTCTCACACATATTGATTGATTATATTAAACTCTGATGTGCTCTCATACATACTGATTGATATATCAAACTCTGATGTCCTCTCATACATACTGACTGATATATCAAACTCTGAAGTGCTCTCACACATATTGATTGATTATATCAAACTCTGATGTCCTCTCATACATACTGATTGATATATCAAACTCTGATGTGCCCTCATACATACTGATTGATATATCAAACTCTGATGTGCTCTCATACATACTGATTGATATATCAAACTCTAATGTGCTCTCATACATACTGATTGATATATCAAACTCTAATGTGCTCTCATACATACTGATTGATTATATTAAACTCTGATGTGCTCTCAAACATACTGACTGATATATCAAACTCTGATGTGCTCTCATACATACTGATTGATATATCAAACTCTAATGTGCTCTCATACATACTGATTGATATATCAAACTATGATGTGCTCTCATACATACTGATTGATTATATTGAACTCTGATGTACTCTCATACATGCTGACTGATATATCAAACTCTGAGTGTACTTCCATACATATTGATTGATATCTCAAACTCTTGTGTACTCCTATACATTTTGACTTATACATCAAACTCTGAATGGATGCATGCTGATATAATGATATATTCAAACACACAATTTAAGGGGAGCGATGTACATAAAAACTGCATAACAAAATATTTCTCAGTGGGCATTGGGGACAAGGGATTGACATAAAGTTATTGAGATTGTAGTAAAGCTAGCCACAGGAAGAATAAAGTAAAGGAAACAAACAATTTTAAAATGTACAATTACAGCTTTAATCACTAACTAGTTGGTAGATCTGTCATCATATCTCTTTATGTCACTTCATGGTTTGCACCTTTGATTTCCAGATGTTTTATTTTTTATAGCTACTCCTTGATCCAACTAGTTACTTTAATTTGTATTTATTTCTATAAGTTTTAGTGTGTTTTGTTTTTCCTGCAGAAGCTTCTGGCCACAATGTTGAGTACTGTCCTATATTGTCTTTTTAAACTGTAAAGTCACATTAATCATACTTTCCTAATATATTATTTATTCATCCAATGTAATTTAACGATATTGAAAAATACTGTCACAATGATAAAGTCATGCAAGAGACATTAATAACAACTGAACAAAATGTTAACATTTTAAAAAGTGTTCAAAAAGAATGTTTAAAATCAAGTGTAACAGCAGAGAAGCCATACCAATAATGTAGTATAAAGGTTGGAAAAGGTGAAAATAACTAGAAATTCACTAAAATGAAAGAACAGTGATTATATAGGTGAACAAAATGCTCTTTTTAGTGTCTCTTTATGATTTCCTCTTTTTCTGTATGCAGATGTTTCTCATTGAAGAACCTGTTTTGGAACTTTCTTGTCTCTTCTCAGCATATGTCTGACATATGTCCGTCTTCTTTCCTTTATTTACTGGAAATGTTTTAATTTATAGTTCCACAAAATACATTTGAAAGGCCTCAAAGTTAGGATAGATTATTTTTAAAGATAATTTTTTTATGAAAAATGGCAAAAAACACAAAGAATCTGACATAACAAAAGCCTGCAACCATACACTCAAGGAAAATCTGCTTCACTTACTGGGGATCTTCTTGTAAAATGGGCATTGTCTTTTGTTTCTTGTAATGTTCCGCTGTGGATTTTCACATTCCACATTCTGCTTTGGTAGAGCTGGAACTGAGAATAACTTATCACTGAGAGAATATTTGGTTGTTGATGGCACAGACAATGTCTTTCCTCTATGTAAATTAGGTCTAGCTGTAACCTCCAAAAGTCTCTTAGACACAGTTTTTGTTATTGGAGACATGTCTGAACAAACACTGAACTTATTTAAAGGTTTTGTTGATGTTTTTGAGCTGGCCCCAAATTTAGCTTTAAAGAATGAAAAATTGAGGTCTGTTTTTGAGTTTTGGATGTTGTCATGCATTTGTCAGGTGAACTTGTAGGGTCATTATGGACAAAACTAGACATTTTAGTGTCATATTTTTTTTCTGTAGCAGATCTTCCATTTAAGTTAATATCTAAAAGTGAATCAGGCTTATTGGAGGTAGCTACATCTGGCACTGTCAAATTATTACCACAACCTGAAAACACTGGATCCTGTGTACAAGCAGCGCTTCCACTAGAAGAACTAGACATGCTGTGCTCACACTGATATCTATATCCATCGTCCTTAATATTGCATGCAAATCCACGAGCATCTCCGTCAACCAAAAACCCACCCTCTAATGTTTGATAATAAACACTCTCAGCACACTCATCTGGACTGCACTTTGCTGAAACATTGCTCTCATCTTCAAGGGAAGCTGCAAAATTAACCATTTCATCCCCAGCCATACCATTAAGCTCATAGCTGGCGGCTTCAATAGTTACGTCCTTTGAGAAGATGTTGATCTGTTACATGCCTCACTAATAATATTCTTCATGCCCGAGTCCACAACTCCCCCAACTGTAGATCTGTCAATAGTTGCAGTGGAACTATCATTTCTCCCCAAGTAATAAGATTGTGCAATGTGATCACTTTGTGAACTATCTACTTTCAATAACTTGCTAACTTTCACACTTGTTTTACAGGTCTGTTCTTCACTGACAAACATAAACTCATCATCATTGAAATCAAAAAGACTGTCTACTGATTCTGAACTTACTCTCTTCTTTTTTCCACTTGGACTAAAATACAAACTGATCTTATGACACTGCAGTGATTGAGAATTGTTTGGAGATGAAGAAGCTGAAACCTGTGTTGATTTAGGACTCTTTGTAGTCACCATTTTAGTTGTTCTTATATTGGTTGATGAACATCTCTTGTTTGAAGACAACTGACTTTTAATCTTTGATTTGTTTATTATGGAACCTGAAGGATCATGTTTGTTTTTAATAGATTTATTATGTTGGTTCGTTACATTATTTAGATTTTTGACAATCCTAGTCCCTGGTATTTCTGATGACACAAATCCATGCTCAGGCTCCATATCCACATCTATCACATCTGCTGAAATGGCTACTTTATTCCTTATGCTGCCTTCAGGGATTGAAGTTGTAGATTTTTCTGAAATAGTTAAAAAAAAACCACATCACAACTCTAGCCACAAGTGAACTGTTCTATTTTCTACACTGAGAAAAACAAACACACAGGTGTGAACCACAAGCAGTGAAAATTGTAGCCATAAGTAACATAGAACTTGTTTTTTTTCAACCAGCCAATAAAAATGTATAACAATGACTAGGAGAAGATAAAAGAATCAACGTTAATTGTTATCAGTATTAAACATATCATGACTTCAGGTAAACAAAAAAACTGACATTACATGAAAAGTCTTTATTTTTATAACAATATTTGTTCTTCATCTTCACTGTTCAAGTCTTGTGATCATGCAAACTTACTTTGTCCTGTTTCATGATGGAGGGGAAAGACCAACATCATGACAAACAATGAGCTGGTTGCGTGATCAGCACTCATGTATGCATGTGAACGCCGATTTCTCTCCTAAACTTGCACCATAGCTGACACTCTATGTCTTTGGCAGGTTGGATATTGGTTTGATGTAGTTTTCCTTCACATAGGTAGATGTCAGCCATGGCTGTTGGACCCACCCTACTATAGTTTCTGTCTGGGTGCTCTCCCATAGTCTTTCCTTCTCTTGATGGTAACTGCTAGGTCATCATCATCATCAAGTACCAAGCCTACTGGCGTAGGTGATCATGTCTCTCCATATCTTTCGATCACGACAGTTATTTATAATTTCTGTTGTTGACCTTCTGCCAAGCCATTCTCTTAAGCTGTCTGGTATCTTTTCTCTTTGCTTCCCTCTATCTCTTCGTCCCTCAATTTTCCAAGTTGTTACAATATATTCCAGTTGTTTTCTTTTCATTACATGACCAAAAAATGATGATTGTTTCTTCCTAATATTGGAAATTAGCTCTCTTTTTGCTTTGGCCTCTTTCAGAACGTTTTCATTACTCTTCTTAGCTGTCCATGGTATTCTCAACATTCTTCTGTAAAACCACATCTCTACACCTACAGTGATTTTCATATCTGTTGTCCTACTGTCCATGATTCACATCCACATGTTAAAACTGGTTCTACATAACATTTAAGAATTCTTTTTCTGCTAGGTAAGAGTAGTTTATTTTTCACCGTGTCCTTCCTTATGGTTAGAGCTTTGAATTGAGCTTTTACTCACATGGCTTACCCAATGGATATAGATGTGTTTTTTAATTGGCGCAACAGTTCCATCTGCTGCACCCACTAGGAGACGCCTTCCATCTGGAGATAATAATAATAAAGAAGGCGCAAACAATTATCTTGGCTGTTTGCTAGCAAAGACAGAAAGTTTATGAAGGAGTTCAAAAGAAGACTGACCACAGCCATAAATAAATTATAATAACTGCACAACATTTGGCACAGCAACAAACACTGAGGTTTTTAAGAGTCTGTATCGTGCTGAAGTCAGATGTGTTGGGCCAAAAGTCACAAACATCACAGTTCTACTGCAAACCACAACACAATGCATACAGGCCCCTTAACATCCTTTTAATTCTTTCAGGACTATTATCCGACACATTGATTCAATAAAAACTGCTGATTTCCGACTATTCACCGAAAATTCGGCTGTGATGAGTGTAGATGAATATTTGTTTCGTTTTCACTGATTTTTGGTTTTTATTTCAACCAATATTTGATTTCAAGATGTAGGAGAGTTCTCACAGAACTTCATGTTGATGCTACGTGATTTCGTAGTTTGGACGTTAGAAAATTTTTAATTTATACTCATTGATTTTTTTTCTCAAATTTCTGTCACATAATGGCCACACCCACTACTGGTACTTCTTGCAGTCGACCACAACGATATAGTGCAGAACAAGCTAGATCTAGGTTCTCAACCTTGTTATTGAGTGATTCAGAAATAGAGTATTCATAGTATTAAGACTCTGACAATAATTTTGTTGTGATAATGGGTCGTATATTAGTAATAGTCAAACCAAGACGATCTGGCTTAGGTTTTGCTGGTGGATACCTCTATTCCAACACTATCAGTGCCTCAGAGGAATCAAATGGTAGTGATTCTGATAACGAAACTGATACTTTAGGGCATATCGCACAAAATAAGTCCAGTTGTGTAAATAAAAATAATGAACTTTACTTGTAAATAATATTGTTGTGACGTCACATAAATTTGTCATATTTTTCATTCTGGGATCATTTACAAAAATGTGCCTAATTTCATTATTTGTGGACATAAATTCATCAAAGAAACTGTATTTCGGGAATTTGGATTATGTTGTATACTATTTCAAGACAAATGGATAGCAACACTTCTAACCATGGAAAAAGGTAAGTGAATTACAATATTTTTAATTAAAAATTATCTACCTTGAATATTTTATATTTTAAAAAAATATATTTATTGCTTTAAATAATCACATATCATAAATATATTGCTATTTTCATTTTCTGTATCCATTTTCCTTTCAAATGATGTATAACACATACCACATTTATCAAAATTATTGTGTGAAGTAGTCAAAGGAAAGAGGTATCTGATGAATTTTTTGGAAACAGGAAAATTAATCTGGTCCAAACCTAAAAATAATGTGTTTCCTGTTTTGGTCCTGAAAGAGTTAAGGGTGGATGATGAAGAGGTGTATTCTTTTAGTCACTGAGTGAAAGCAAACATCAATGTCTTTTCTCTGACAGCAAAATATGGCCTATTGAAATATAAATTATCAACAGATCTGCAGGAAAATCCATAAATGCCTTCGAATGCAAGTGTCGCAGAACACCATGACTGAGAATAAGCAAAATTTTCCATTTGGCAACAACTTAATATTTCACAATACAGGCTGTTAAAGAGAAAGGATGGAAAATAAAATATTTTAGTCACATAAAATAATATGATCACTATAAAGAATCACTATGGAAGGTAAGGTACATGTAAGAGAGGAAGATCAAGAAGATGGTGTATGCAAAATATCACAGATGAGCTGGAATTGACTACTACAGATGCTGGACATCTTGAACAAGGCAGAGACATTTTCAGAGTTTTTGTCAGGGAAGCCTAACAACTACTGCTGATTTCAGGAAGACCTGAGCATAATTGACAAACATTATCACAAACATTTTGTGGTGGAGCGAGAAAACAACTGTCAGAATGACACACTTGGCTGATTCCAATAATGCTGCACAATACTTGTGAATACAATACATAAGTTTTAATCATTAATTTAAAAATAAATCATCATCAGGTTGCATGTGCTTTGCAGAATGTTGCATTCACCATATCCTGTCTGAAAGAATCTGCCTCTAGTCAGACCCCCACTTCTGCTGTTGTCATGTTCAAGGTCTCCTTGATGTCTTGAAACTAACTTTTTCTTGATGTGTCGCCCAAGAAACAAGCCTTCTATTATTGTTCATTCCAGCCCATCTTTTACTATGTCTTTACTGCCCTTTTTCATTATCCAAAGTATCTTATGAATTTTTCTGTAACATTTTGTTTCAAATGAACCCATTTTCTTCCTTGCTGTTTTGCGAGATTGTAAAAAAATAAGTTGTTTTTGCTAACTATAAACTATCAAATGTTAAATGAAGCAAAATGAACAGAAACAACACTTACTATCATTACCCTGACCTGAAGCAGACTTTGGTCCATTTTTCTGAACCAAACCTTTTTCTCTTGCACAAGACTTTGATCTCAACCTTCCAGTACTGCTTCCTGCTTTAGCTTTCACTTTCTTTGGGTGTGCTCTTTCTTTTGCTGAACATTTATAGTTCCAGATATCATCCTCATCAGAATTTCTTTCTTTCACCATGATTGCACAATTCTGCTATAATTTTGGAAAAGAAAAGAACAAATAATGTAGGAAACAGACACTCAAATGCAAACAGACATATATGGTAAGAAATAAACACACAGGTGTAATAAAAGACATGATAGAAAATATAGATACAAATGTAACAGAACATGACAGAACAATAAACACACAAGTGCATTACATCATAAAAACTTACTTTAACTTATAACTGAAGTGGTAACCACAGATCAATAAAAGACTAATCATGTATCTCATAGTTCACATGGTGAACTAGATGACAGCTTTAAGAAGGATATCCTACTGAAGCTAAGTTACAACTATGTACATAATAAAGGATTAAACCATCTGTACACAATCACTTCTACAGAAAAGATATGAAAATGCAATGACCAAAAGCTAACTGAAGTGGTCAGATTTTAATTTGCTTACACCTTGTATTAATAAATTGATCTGGTTTGGGCTGTATGATGCTTATTTTGTTTGCTTCTTTACTGATCCATAATGTTATAAAACAATCACTGCACTTGCTCTGTATCATTGCACTTACTATATATTAGTTCAGTGGAACTAACTCTTCTCACTTGTCTTGAGCCTCCCTAGTGGGTGGTGGCATTGATTGAAGGCTGTAAAGATCACAGAAATATACAAGCTTATTATATGCTGAACTGGATTCTTCTACTAAAGTTCCCCCTTCATTTACCTCTGATTTACTTCACTTGAATGTACACAAAAATCTCTTGCACTCTCAATAAATATGGCCAGGTTTGTGCTTATGACTATATATGCAACGCAATTTAAAGAAGAAATGGACAACAATGACATTTTACTGGTGTTGGACTCAGGAAGAATGCATAAACAAGACAAAGATAAACATAAACGATTAAATCAAGAAATAATAAACAAATGCAAAATAACACAAGAAGAGACGCAAAATGCAACATAAAAATTACCAGGAAGAAAAAAATTACCGTAAGATGGGTGTTTAAAATAAAAGGAAGGAGTCATTGACGAAACAAAAAAGCATAAGAGAAAGGTGGCCAGGTCTTTTTAGTCTTCAACTTTAAAATGAGAAGGTCACATCAAGGAGCTCTATGGTGATAGATGACCAGTGGTAAACATTTAAGATAATGGGGAAGGACAACAAGCACTCGTAAGAGAAGTAAAGAATGTCTTGTGCCATGTAAAAATTGGAAAGTCACCAAGACCAATAATATAAGTAAAGCAAAAAATGGAAGCTATGGGAGAATTTGGAACACAAGTAATAACAATGATGTTGAAAGACATGTTTTAGAAATATAAATGCTAACAACAAAGATCTTTAAAGAAGCAAAGAATAATAAAGAGCATTTATAAGAGTTGACCTAGAGAAACACCAAGAAGATCATTGAAGTGAGAAGCGATGACAGTGTGCATAAACTCTCTCAAGAGACTGAGAGGCTCACCAGATGAGGGACATTGAGGTGGGACAAATGTGCAAAGTCTGACAATTAACAGCAATGATTATTGGGCTTGGAGAGCTTGGAATTTCTGCCTTATGCAACTTTCAGAAGCCCACAAGGGAACATTTTACAATCTTAAAGTGTGTTTATTTTCATTTCACAATTTGACCTTTTCCTGTTTTTGTTACATGCACAGGCTGAAGAACAGAATACCTCTTGAACTATCTATTCATTTCTGATGAAACCTGGTAAATTTTTGTATCTAGTGTGTTACGATGAGCCATCACAGAAGACTTTTTGTATAGCACATACAATTATTTTATTCAGGGGATTATTACCATACCAAGACTCATAATTAGTATCAAATATATAAAATATATATATAATCGACCTGACACATTTATAGCAAATTGATTCTGAGGAACATTGATCACATTCATTGTGCACAAATGTACTAATAAACTGTATTGCTGTAATGTGTATTAATGAGGTAAAAAAAAAAAAAATACTAGAATCTTAGTATGGCTGCTGTTTATCTTGGTTGCCATGATAATGGGGTGATGCCAGCACAAATGTACAGCATTAAAAAAAGTACAATCAATAGCATTATGTTTTCATATTAAAATAACCTACTTAGGATATTTAAATAGAAACAAAATCTGTACCTATCACACTCCCTTAAATTCAATAGCCCTGCATTGTGTACAAGGCACAAAAAAACTAACTACTGACTTTTAACTAATTTGAGTTGTACCCCCTTTTTTTTTTTTGCGTGTTTTTTTTTACCCTCGCCAGCTTTCACCTCTGACAAAATCCCTAAAGGCTAGGAATTGAATGTCATGTGTTAGTTTGTTTTTCTTGGCAGCTGTGTGTAAAGGGGTCCCTTGCCACACAGGTAGATAACTCCATCTTTGGAGGTACTCATATTTTTTTCTGTTGATGAGTAATTGACAGTTCAAGCCGGGCCTTGCTGCTAAGACCAGTGGTGGTTGCCGCAGAGAGAAATAACAAATAAAAATCCCAAATGGTGCAGTCAGGATCTGAACCTGTCTTGCCTCTAGACCAACCAATATCCCAATTGTACATTTAAATCTAAATGTCAGTTGAATGACTGGTAATGCATCAGCTCCAGCATTAGAAATATATTTTGTTAGTACAGCTTACAATACAGTTTGAGGGAAAAAATAAACATGACACTTGATGGGCCCTCAAAATGAATTAGCCAATAATTAGCAATTGAACTATTCAATTTAATATCATCCTCCTCTATAATTAGTAGAAATATTATCAACCCTTACGTATGTACACATTCATTAGATGAAATGTCCTAAGTATAATGACGCAGATGAGACCCTAAAATGATGTAATTGAAGCCTTTCCCCTGACAAAAATTTGGATGTTTCTAACTTACATTCAGGATTGCTGTCTATGCAGCTATCATTATGTTTCCCATGTTTCCACTATGAAAATAGTTATTATTTATGTGACGACGCCAACACTGCGGTGCCTGTTGTTTCAGTTCATCTAGCAAAAAATTTGCTAAAATAACAATTGCCATCCTAATAGCCCAATGTTTATGACTGTTGCTTTTACCAATACTGTGAGCACAAAAATATAGTTCAACTTCCAAGACAAATTTCATGAAATTGAAACCGTTAAAAAATGTATTACTTTCACTTTTACTCACAGAAATTATACAATTTATATTATTGTATAAACAAAGATAGGCGTTCACTGTTAATATGAGAGATTAAGTACCGTGAGTTAAGCTGATCGGAAAATATTATTAAATCACTTATGGTCACCCACGTGGCGAGCACAAAAACATTGACATACTCCAAACATGAAAATAGCAAAAAATGAAATTGTAAAAAAAATTATGACTTTCACTTTTACTCATAGAAATTACAAAACTGTATTTCTGTATAAGCAAATAGAGGTGTTCAATGTTAATAAGAGATTTAAAATGTTAATTAGGTGTATCATAATATAAAATATATCTATCTATCTATCTATTGACCTTTCGAGCCGTAACCGGCCCATAGGGCGTAGACCAAGATACACCTTCTCCTATATGAATTTTTGTTCTAGCAGTTTTCTTTTAAAGATATTTTATCAAATCTCGCCATCTGTCTCTGTTCTGTGCAAGCAGTTCTATCTCATTGAGGGAGCCGATTCCTGCTGCTCTTGCCTCTCTCATCAATGTTCTTCTCAGTGTCTCCCTGGGTCTTCCTCTTTTTCTTTTACCTGTTGTTTCCCATATGAGGGCTTGCTTTGCTATTCGATTATTATCTCTTCTCATCACATGTCCAACGTATGACCATCGTCTTTTCTTTATTACTGAAGATATTAGTGGTTGATTGGCGATTTCTCTAATTTCCTCGTTTGTTTTGAATTCGTTCCATTCTATACCAAGTATTTTCCTTAGACATTTATTTTCGAATGCGTTCAACTTTGTTTCTATATCTCTTGTTGTTTTCCAGCTTTCACACGCATACGTAAGGGTTGATAGTACATTTGATTTGAATAGCCTAAGTTTTGTGTTTGTGCTAATGAGTTTTGATTATTTTTTGATAAAATATATAGTCATGGTGTAATTTTTCTGGGAGTGGCGTGCTAGAGAAACATTCCGGTCAGACTTTGCAGGAGGGAATTCTTTATTTGACATCACAGCTGCATAAAACTAAGGTAGATTTGTAGAAAGAGCAAGTTAAGGAAGGAAGTCTCCCTTCTATAGTGCATGCAACTGCTGACAGAAAGGGTGGAGGGTCGACACAGTCAACAACGGGCTTGAAGGCAGGAGCTGGAAGAGCCTGGCACCTGGGTTCAGGGCAAAACAAGGTCTAAGGTGTTAAGTGGCCTGAACCAATCAGAAAACAACAGCAAACTAATGATTGCAAACTGCCAATTAATCATGACAGCTCCTCAGGGATAGACCAAGAAGAAGGTGGTTTCGAGACATCAAGGAGACCTTGAACATGACAACAGAAGAAGTGGGAGATCGAGATCTGGCTAGAGACAGAGATTCTTTGAGACAGGCTGTGGCGAATGCAACGTTCTGCAAAGGACATGCGACCTGATGATGATGGTGTGCAGTTGATTTCAAAAAGTGCACAATCATTAATGTTAATGATTAAAAAAAACACCCCTTACTATTATTAGATAAAAATAACATTAAGTTTACTTTATAGGTTTACAGTCTGCATTATGTGCATAATTACTCATTAATTTATTGATAATATAATAATATAATAATAATTGGAAATATTTTGTATATTGATACAATGATACATGTAATACCTAAACTATGCAAGTTATTAGTTAGCTACTTAAAAATGGTAAACTTAATTTGACTTAAATAGCTGCTCCCACCAGGCAGGATATACACAGACAAAGGGTGGTAAAAGGCAAAACAAACGTCTCAAACGAGGATTTTGTTAGTGCTCCAAACACTAGAGAACACCGAACGAACACCCTATTCAGTACACAAGTTTTATTAATTAAAATAATAATATATCAATTTAAACTATAATAATAATACAACACATTTTATATATTTACTATAAATAATAATTTACAATGACTGAGTGACATCACTGTAGTATAAGTACTCACATACTTATACTATGCCACATACTGTGAGTGTGTAGTAGTAGAGCTGTTGCTGTAATTAGTGTAAACTAACTGTAATAAATAGTAACTATTGCAAAGAAAATGTTATGTTAAGCCAGCATTCACCTACTAAGCTTTTGCATTCAAAAATATACTGACAGTGCAAGTTTGGTTATTACTAAAACGTCTCAATTTAGAACGCCAGCTTATGTGTTAGCTGTGTAGTGTTGTTGTTAGTCTCTGAAAGTGAAGTAAATTTTTGAATCCTGGAGGCTGGTCAGGACCGCCAGGTCAGGTCATAATAATAAAAACATAACATTCACATTCATTGATTATATCATTATTAAAATTTAAAATAAAATTAGTAGTTCCTGATCTGGTTTAAAATCATAATACATGTTTTAGCAAATGAGTGCATTATATAGAATTAGATAAGCTAATGTAAACATTTCGATATCCACATATGTCAATGCAGATGACAACTACATAAATGATAATGTACAGAAATGATTCCATATCCGCCGACTTACAATAACGACGGTCCCAGAAAACGACTTCTGCTATATCTTCGCAACTTCCTGTTCTGATCACGTGCTGTCTACGGTAGGTGACGGAATCCCGCTAGATGGCTCAAAAACCTGCGATTTTCACCGAAAAATTTCCAGATTTTTATGCCTAAGAATTTAATTATTAAAAAAGCTATTTTTAAACATGCAATTATTACCTAACATGGAAATAAATCATTATAAATTATAACTCACTCAAAATAGCAGGTCATCTGGAACATTATTTATGAAATAGCCGCAATTCAATAGCGCTTGTGTTGTGAGTTGCTTGCTGTTTGGTTCTCAGCTTAATCATTTTGATCACCTTTGTGGGCTGCTAAGGTTCATATTTTCATTAGAACCTCTGATGGCAGTTAATAATCCTTGCAACATTTGTTGTTAGCGCGGTTTATACCTTCCCTTATGTAAGAATTTCAGTGATCAATTCCGTTATCATCCGGTTTTGTAGCTTTGACTTGATGTTCATCAAGCTGAAGATTCCACTTCAGCATTACACCATGGAAGAACAATGGCCAGTGTAACTAGCACAATGAAAAATTTAAAAAATACAGAAAAATGGTATGTTAGAAGCTTTACGTGATAAGTGGACGACACAGACTAAACGACGTTTCGGCCCAATAGGCCTTCAGCATGTACAAACAAGAAAAACAAACACACAAAACTAATAACAAAACATTCAAAACAAAAATATTCGAAATATGTCTATCATATGTGTATGAAAAGGAAATGGTAACAAAAGTGTGGCTGTCGTGAATGTGCAAAAAAGTGCGCAAATGCACACCGAACCAGAGGAGTTCACACAGGGGTCAGTGTGCAAACACAAAGGAGAAAGAATATAACAGTAGACTAACAGGTGCTAAAAAGACGGTAAGAGTGAGATGTCTGAGAGTGGGGTCCTAAAGAGCACAGAAAAAAGGTATAGAGGAGAACACCGAAGTGTCTCATAAGGGACTAGAGGAGAAGAACTATAAATAGCATGGCATAGTAGATAGACCAAAGATCCCAAATATGAAGGCTATGCAAAAGGGAAGGAGCAACCAAAAGGAAAATATGTGTATGAGTGTGATACATTCATGCCTGGTGGGGTCAGCGAACCATACTGGACTATGAGGCGATTTTCCAAAATAAAGCGGCTGCGGTCGCCATAGTAACAAAGGACAATTCCTGTGACACGGATGTCGTCTTTACCCTAGTGATCAGGGGAGTTGAAGTGGGAAGACACTGGAGTACCAGTATTATGTTGGACATCCCGTAGATGTTCACAAAATCTTTCCGCTAATCTTCTCCCAGACTCACCAATATAGGTCATGTGACATCGTTGGCATATGATGGCATAAATGATGTTGCGGGACACACATGTGAAGCCATGCTTGATCTTGAACCGTCCATTAGGGAATAAGACCGAGTCAGTAGGGAGCACATAGGCACAGGTGACACAGTTACGACCACAGGGGGCCGTACCGAAGTGTTGAGAGTGGGAGCGAGGGAGATGGCTTCTAACCAAAATATCTCTCAAATTCCTGTCGCGCTTGAAAGCGATCATCGGGGGATCACTAAAAAGTAGACGGGTAGTGGGATCAGAGAGGAGAATGGAACGGTAGCGGTTGAGTATCTTCACAGCAGCTAAGTTGTGAGGATGATATGTAAGGGTGAGTATAGTTCTCTCAGACGGAGAAGATTATATATGCCAACGATGCCACATGACCTATATTGGTGAGTCTGGGAGAAGATTAGCGGAAAGATGTTGTGAACATCTACGGGATGTCCAACATAATACTGGTACTCCAGTGTCTTCCCACTTCAACTCCCTGATCACAAGGGTAAAGACGACATTCGTGTCACTGGAATTGTCATTTGTTACTCTGGCGACCGCAGCATTTTATTTTGGAAAATCGCCTCATAGTCCAGTATGGTTCGCTGACCCCACGAGGCATGACTGTATCACACTCATACACATAGTTTCCTTTTGGTTGCTCCTTCCCTTTTGCATAGCCTTCATATTTGGGATCTTTGGTCTATCTACTATGCCATGCTATTTATAGTTCTTCTCCTCTAGTCCCTTATGAGACACTTCGGTGTTCTCCTCTATACCATTTTTCTGTGCTCCTTACCCCTCATTTGTTTTTGTTTTTATTGTACCCCACTCTCAGACATCTCACTCTTACCGCCTTTTGAGCACCTGTTAGTCTACTGTTATATTCTTTCTCCTTTGTGTTTGCACACGGACCCCTGTGTGAACTCCTATGGTTCGGTGTGCATTTGCGCACTTTTTTGCACATTCACGACAGCCACACTTTTGTTACCATTTCCTTTTCATACACACAGGATAGACATATTTCGAATATTTTTGTTTTGAATGTTTTGTTATTAGTTTTGTGTGTTTGTTTTTCTTGTTTGTTCATGCTGAAGGCCTATTGGGCCGAAACGTCGTTTAGTCTGTGTAGTCCACTTATCACGTAACGCTTCTAACATACCATTTTTCTGTGTATTTTTAATTTTTCCTTATATTCAGCTTTACTGCAGCTTCGCATTTTTATGCATTCATTTGCATTTCTTTGCCTTAACCCCTAATTAGCACAACCAACTCTTGACATATATTGGCATCGGATGCATCCTTACAGATAGCGCAAGATAATCAACATCAACTGGCAGGAGAAAGTAATCAACTCCAAGTAACGAATATCTTCATCATCATCGTCATCAAGTATCATGCCTGCTGGCGTAGGTGATCATGTCTCTCCACAACTTTTCAATCTCGACAGTTATTTATCATTCCTGTTGTTGACCTACCAAACCATTCTCTTAAGCTGTCTGGTATCTATATGGCCAACAAAATTATGAATGTTTCTTCATAATATTGGAAATGATCTCTCTCTTTGCTTTAGCCTCTTTCAGAACGTTTTCATTATTATTCTTAGCTGTCCATGGTATTCTCAACATATTTCCTGTAAAACCACATTTCTACAGACTCCAGTGATTTTCTTGTCTGTTAACTTATTGTCCATGATTCACATACATATGTTAAGACTGGCTCTACATAACATTTAAGACTCTTTTTCTTGTTTCTATTGTCAAAAACGAATTGCACACTATCTTCTATCATTTTTTCTTTTGGAAAGCTGCTTTTTTGCCTGAACCATTCTGCATCTCACCTCTGTTGCACTTCTACAATCTGAGGTTAATATTGTTCCTAGATTTTTAAATTTAATCACCTATTTTAATATTCTTCCAATTGTCCTTATTGTGCATTGCAATGATGTCTTTTTCTTTGTTGCTGCTATTACATATGTCTTTTTGCTATTAAGGCTGAGTCCTTTATTTTTGGTTTCCTTCACTATAATGTCTAACATTAGTAGTATATTGGCATGTTTACAAGTTTACAAGTGCAAGCACATGCACCGAAACTGCACCAAAGACAATGGATTTTGCATCGAAACCGCATCGTGCAAAATTGTCTGCGGCGTGACGGCTCGGCGTGCGGTGGGGCGTGACGGCTCGGTGGTCGGATCGTGGCGTGCGTTGCGGCGTGGGGAAAGGGGCGCTACATTGCTGACGTTTTATTTGAGCGGTTCTAAAACTTGGGGAAAGGGGGGGGGGGAACAGAGCGGTTCTAAAACTTGGGGAAAGGGTGCCTTTATTGGTCGAGTGTGTTATTAGTATCATCTTGTGTCGATTGGCGTAAGATTGTGCTAATAATCTAACATTAAATAGTGACGCTCTCTCTCTCTTTCACATTCATAGTAAAGCAAAACAAAATTCGTTCTATATTTCACAGCTTTATTATTAATACAACAAATATATTTATTAATACAACAAATATATATATATATATATATATATATATATATATATATATATATATATATTATTGTCCGGTTGTTGATAATTTTAATCGTCTGGGTTTCCTCCCTTCTGTTTTGGTGGTACTGTTTGTTTGTGTTAAATGTCTATCAAACACAGGTGCATAGGAAGTTTCATTAGCCTTCAAAACACAACCTCCCTCCATTTTGACAAAACCTTGATCAATGCTGGAATAGGTAATTGGTGACTCTGCTGAAACACCCGGATCATCCATATTGGCTGCCGGATCTGTCGTCTCATTAACAAGAGTGAGGTTCCCTTGGTTAACAAAAGGGGGCGTGTAGTTGATGAGATTCGGGTTAACAAGAGATGGTATGTAGTTCTGGTGGTTAACAAGAGATGGCATGTAGTTCTGGTGGTTAACAACAGGCGTGTAGTTGATTTGGTTAACGAGAGGTGGCGTGTAGTTGATCTGGTTAACGAGAGTGGCGGGTAGTTGAGGTTAGCATAAACGGTTAAAATTTCTTCTCGCATCTCAACTAACGTGATAAATTCCTCTTTCGATAGTGTTATCCCAGTTCTGGTAGGAAACTTCAAAAAACTATCACCGCTATATGTCCTTATATTTATCAATGGTCTGTTACGAAAAACACAAACCGAGACTGCCTTAACGCCATCTTTAGACAATGGGACTACAGTCTCATTACCACGTGACATAAATATGCGCTGATCGCTGACATCAAGCGAAGTTGGCTACACGACTCCATATTCAAAGAAAACAAACACAAGCCACCTGGCAACAGACGCTGGTTATCTATCTGTGTGTGTACACTGATCGACTGGGGCTTTATACCCTTACGGTTATCGGGTCGAGGACCGTCTATTTATAGTAGCTAACGCAATACGTTATCAGGCGTGGTAATACTTATTTTGCGACATGTTCAGTGACCTCTGGAACTGACCCAATAGGGTGATGTGTGGGAAATCCCCAGCTGACATGGCCGATGGTGCGTGTAACAATTTGGTCTCAGGTAATGCGTCCAAACACGTCAGCATTGTAGCGCCCCTATCCCCACGCCGCGACGCACGCCACGGCCCGACCACCGAGCCGTCACGCCCCACCGCACGCTGTCACGCCCCCACCGCACGCCGAGCCGTCACGCCCGTCAAGCCGCGGACAATTTTGCACGGTGCGGTTTCGGTGCAAAATCCATTGTCTTTGGTGCAGTTTCGGTGCATGTGCTTGAACTTTTAACAGCATAAACATGCCAATATACTACTAACATTTCTTTTAACTTATTTTCACTCTTAGCTGTTAAGACTATATCATCAGCATACCTTAGATTATTTATATTATGACCTCCGATTGTTATTCCAGGCATGCCCTCTAATGTCTTGCAGCTAGCTAAACTCGTATACATCATGGCAATACTTAGAAGTCGAAGACTAAGGTGGCTGCGTCAGAAGAATGGAAAACAATTGTATTCCCAAACAATTATTGTATAGCGAACTTCGGGACGAAAAAAGACCAACAGGCAGACCAGTGCTGAGATATAAGAATGTTCGCAGGGCTTCGTTAAGTGAAATCTCTGTCTTCGAAATAAATTCCTGGCATCAGATCGTAGCACATGAAAAACAAATACTGCAAAGCAGCATTCAAGGAAGCCAAAAGAAGACAAAATGCGCAGGAGAAAGGATCGAGGCCAGGCACCACAAATACATGGTCCGAAGTGGAATCGAACCCGTACTCAGTGGCACCGCGCCTTGCCACGAGAAGCGTTCGACTTCTCGTGGCAAGGCGCGGTGCCACTGAGTACGGGCTCGATCCCACTTCGGACCATGTATTGTTCTTCGTTTTTTTTCTATTGTTGTTTGTCTGTCAATTTTTCCGAGTGCTAACACATACTTCTTTGTTCTATTATTCTCTATTATCGCCTCGGAAGCTCCCCATATAATAATATTTATGTATTATTATTTGTACCCAGTATATAACCACTGGAAACTACTATTCGTGCTGTTTCGTCCGATAAATGTTTGTCTACAACACAAGTATTCAGCCCTACTGGGAGATACTTGCATTAATAGGAAAGTACAAATATACAATTTATTTCCGTCTGTGATCGTTACCCTGTGCTATAGTCATTGAGAACGTCATCGTGTAAGACACTGCTACAATAGCCAATTTTTTAGTTGGCTGCGTGGCAGTGTGCCAAGCGTTCGGCTTCTCGTGGCACGGCGCGGTGCCACTGAGTACGGGTTCGATCCCACTTCGGACCATGTATTGTTCTTCGTTTTTTTCTATTGTTGTTTGTCTGTCAATTTTTCCAAGTGCTAACACATACTTCTTTGTTCTATTATTCCCTATTATCGCATCGGAAGTTCCCCATATAATAATATTTATGTATTATTATTTGTACCCACCACAAATACACCTTGTTCATTCTGAGGTGGAATCTGTCTATCCAATATTGGTAGATTCAGTAACGAGAGAGGTCATTCAGCAAAACAGCATTCAACATAAGCCACTAATATTTTACTGAACTACTGACTAATCATGATTGCTTGCTACACCGTCTGTCAAGACGCCAAAGCCTATATATAAGTATGAGAACGATCCATTATATTTAGAACAGCTGGATGTTCTTTGACATCACTGACACCAATCATGACAGTGCCGCCCCCCCCCCACACCCCTTTGCCCAATCCTTTGACGTGCTGCACAAACCATGGATGCCAATGATCATGTTGTGGATAATTTCAATTTCCATTTAGGGGACCAGGTGGGTTGAAAGTGTGGCCAACGCAGAGAAATTCCATCACTATAATCTATGTTGCTGCATCTGTGGTTTCGATACACTAATATTGCCTTACCACAATGCTTTGATCCACAATACGTAAGGTCACCTTTGTCTATGTCCCTGGACATGCGGGAGTACGGGGAAATGAGAGAGCGGACAGGTTGGCTAGCTGCGCTGTCGTTGAGGACGGACAATCGATGGATCGGGCGGACATCATAAATGCCCTTCGAGATGTGGGAAGCGCACAGGACTTCGACAAACACAGATCAACGTCACTTCTTCGGATGATGGAAATGGGAGTTAAGATGGGCACGGCCAGAAATGAGAAACTTGGTGGCCATGTAAGAAGACTTATCAACCAACATAGAACTGGAGTCGTCAGTCGCTGGACACTGAGGGAATTGCTGAGGAGGGGATCTGAGCACCTATGGACATGTTCGGAGTGCAATGATGATGACCCGCAAATAACTCAATAACTCAATGCTTTGATGAAGTATACATCAACATCGTCGATCCATTGAATTTCCATTCAAACTAATCAGAACATAAAACAAACATATTTTTTTTTTTAATAAGTCAAAGAAATCCCTTCGTTACACGATGCAAGCAATCTAGGGCTATTTGATACAGAGAACTGTAGTCTTATAGAGTTTAATAGCCAAATTTGCTTTCTTTTGTTACAAAAATCACTAACTCGCTCATTTATTATGAAGATGAATTCATTATTTACCTCTAGAGTTATTATATAGTTAACACTGGAGGCAGATTATGCACTCTACAATACAATCTTCATCCCAACGTGCTACTAATGCCAGACCTTACCCTAGGTGCAAGAACAACCAGAAAAATAACATCTACCGAGATGAAATGTGTTAGACGAATGGCATGAAACAGTCTGTAAGAAAAGATCAGAAATGAAAAGTGAGGGAAAAAAGGTAGAAATAATTCCCGTCATTGAGTAAATAACGAAACAACAAATAAAATGGTTTGGTCACGTGAAAAAGCAGAAAGAGCAAAGCACAACACAGGAAGCCTTCAATGAACATTGCGAGAAAACCAGGCCCAAGGAAAAATATGCATTGATGGAATATTAGAAACACCATGTTTGAGATCCTACGAAAACATTTGTTTTCAAAGGCATAAATTTCCTATCTAAAGTCTTGGTATTGTGGATTTCCAACTTTCACATCCATATGTTAGCACAGGTATCGCATTTATATGTTAGCACTGGTATCACATCTATATGTTAGTGTTATAGTGTGACTCAGTCATGGGCGATAATGGAAGAATAGAAGAATATGACGATAGACAGAAGAATAAAAGAATGAGGCGATGACGATGTGAAGTAGGATAGTTTTAGGCGGCGTAGAAAAGACACTCTTCAGAGGATTAGGAAGGAGACGTTAAGTCTACCCAACTCAGTCGCTGAGTCGTAATCAACTTGAAGATTACCAGTGAAATGCGTACAGGTGGTCAGCCTAAAGCCAGACAGATGTTTGCTCTGGTCGACAAAGTTGCGTAACGCAACGACACGGCCGCTGGTTCCTAGGAAACTCTTATATCGGCAGACGCCTTGAAGTCCAGTGAAGACCTGAGATGAAAGCGGACAACTAAACTGCCCCGCGTAATCAAAAGACCAGGTTATCTTTACGTTCAACAGTGATTACTCTTTGAGTCTCTGAATTGGAAATCGCCTGGAGTTTTAGTTGTTAGGGGACGGACTTAGGAAGATGGACAGGTTCGACAGGACTCCTAAAGTAATAAGACTTTGGAGATAATTAAAAAAGGCGGAGCTAGAGAGATAGTGACGGTCAAGAGACGTAGGTTAGGCCGTATCAGTGGTCGGGGGGGTGTGGTCACCTGGGACTTAAACCCCGAGACCCTGGGAACTGGGGAGATTAGGAGAGGAGAGGCCCAGAATGCTTTTGGGGCGAGGAGCAGTAGCTAGAGAGACATTTAGCTACACTCGGGCAGACTCAGCTACACTCAGCCAGACTCGAGACAATTCGGCCACACTCGGCCAGACTGAGCACATTCAGATACTAGTTCCTCAGCACTATCAGAAAGAGACAGGCAGATGTACTTAAGAATACTATACGGAGTATACGGTCAACAAGATAGATAGATAACCACAGATAGAACTTTATGAATACGAAACGGCCACACACAAACGTTATTTGACAATTCATCATCGCCGATAGGCTATGTCAAGTAACACCAATAAAGACCTTGTTTATACTTGTACTAAAAAGATTGATGAGTTATATATGTGTGTGTCAAATGAAAGTACAAGTAGTAAGGTCAGAAAGAAGTTTGAAAGAAACCCTGCAACATCCCATTACTTTCTGTTGCCGTGACGCAGGATTCTATTCTTTAGAAAGGACCTGGAGAGAAAAAAAAAAAAGAGTAAGAATTTTCTCTTAATTAACCAAGACGTCCACCTACGTACTTCCAGTATAACCAAGAAGTACTTCCAGCAACGAGTGCAGTCCTCATAATTTGCAAGTACCCATGAAGTTGAGCCTAGTAATGTGTTTGTGTACAACACACCAGCGAACCTTGTCTACAGAAGTTAATCAAGCCTAGCCATCTGTGTCCAAAATAGTACATCGAAGTCCAGCGTAAGAATGGCTGCCTGTTTGTGAGACTACACCCTGTTTATCTTAAAATCCCGAAGAAGCGACTAGAAGTGCCAACCCGCAGTGATCTTTCCCCGAGCTATATCAAAGTAGAAGTGAACATTCATATTCATAAAGTAGAACTTCCTGTAAGGAAAGAAGTAAAAGTGAAATAGACAGAGAGAACAAAATGTGAAAATGATGTCCACATTGAGAACCTGAAAGAAGACTAAGTAGTTAATTATTGTTTTAAATTAGTATATTATTGTGTAGTTGTTAGGATGTTATAAGGTGTGTTAGGTATTCCATGGACTTCAGAAGCATGTAAGTTGGATTTTTCTTATATATTTTAGAGATGCATATGATATGTTGTAACAAGGTTGTGTGAAGTAAATAAGTTTTTTCTTGAGTGTTAGTGGAAGAAAGTAGAAATTCTTTGACTGATCTAAATAACTTGTGTGTTAATTTATACTTAATTTATAATTAATTAATTAATTATCAAGATGAAGAGAGGCATGACTCCCACTTTGCAGACCCTGCAAGAAATTAGTAGAGTCATCACCGGTTTAGAAAATAGTTTTAGACAGCAAGAAATGAGTGCCAGTATCTCAAATTACTCTGGCGACCCATCCATGTTCAGACAATGGATGGCAGAAATTGAAAAGTATGCTCTCATTTTTCCTATAAATGAGGAAGACAAGAAATTAATAGCTTTTAAAACAAGTAGAGGCGAAGTATCTGACTTCATCCAGAGAAGGCTAAAGAATGAACCTTCAAGCACATGGAAGTCCCTCAAGATAGAATTAAAAACTAGGTATGCTGCTGTAGGAGATGCCTACACTGCTTTCATACTTTTGAGGAAGTTTAAACAAGAAAGAGGAGAGACAATAACTGCATACAGTAATAGACTTTTAGAGCTAGCAGAGGAATCTGGTTTAGAAAAAGATAATTTTGGTAGACAATTAATAGAGACTTTTATAGATGGACTAATATCCACAGATCTAAAACTACACTTAGCGAGGCTGAACCCTGAGACGCTAGATGAAGCTATTAATGTCTCTATTAAAGAAATCGGGTTCATGAAGAAATTGAATTTAAACCTACCTGAAGAACGCCCAACCATCAGTGAATGGTTTAATAAAGAAAAATAGTAGAAAAGCCTAGGGAAGTTAATCAAGCGAGTATTAGATGGAGAAATAAGGGACGACTAAGTGAATTGAGTAAAGAAGTATATGCAGTGAGAAGGGAAACAAGGCATGTTCACGGAAGAAGATTAGCACCCCAGGAATCTAGGTGGAGATGGAATGACAAAAGACAAACTGCTGGACGTAAGAGCTATGAAATAAATAGTGTAGACAGGATTGAAATGAATAAAGTGAATAGTAAATCAAACTTTTGGCCACAGCATATTAACCAAACACCCTGGCGTGGTTGGCAAGATCCCTCTGGAGTCAAAGAGAAGCGCGCAACCAAGCACGTGGATGCGAGAACGACCAAGTGGTCCAAATCAAACGGCCCAAACATCAAGACAAACAGGCTGTCTAGCCTGAAACAATACAAATTAATCAGAAAGGAGAAGGAATTAGAAGAGACTGAGAACAGAATGATCGACAGTGCTACACAAACAGAAGGTACTGATAGAGAAGTATTAGTGACACAGGTAAGCAGTGCACAAACACAGACTGTAGAGGTTAGAGGACAAACTAAACATAATGATAAGATAACACAAACGAGGGAGGTGAAGAAACAAGTTAGAGACGCCTGTGTGGCTACAAACATCTTAGAAGATGTGATATCAAGAAAAGATGCCGAGATAAGAATTATGGAAAAGAGAAGTGAAAGAGATGAGTTGATGCTACTAGAGCTGAAAGACACAGTAGATAGGCTAGAGTGCAAAAACAAGTGTCTAGAGACAAGAATTAAAGAGCTTGAAGAACAAGAGTCTGAGACTGACAGACACAGTGTATGTATGATTCGAGAAGTTGATGAGATGAAAGCACAGAATAGCCAACTTTTAGGTGAAGTTAAAGTGTCCAAGGATTTAGTTGTAAGTTTAAGAAAGGAGAAATCAGAAGTAGATGACAAAGTAAAGAACCTAATACGAGAGAAGTCTGACTTAGAGGAAGAGGTAGCGTCTCTAAGGCGAAAGAAATCTACTACAGAAAATTTGAAGAAGGAAAACGAGAAAGGGAAACTTGATAGGATAGAACGCAACAGTGATACAAATAGTGTAGAGGTTGTAAGTAAAAGTGCTGAGAAGAAAATTAACGAACTAGCAGTGTTTCATGCATTAGAGAAAGCAGCTGATAAATATGCGCGTGAAATGGACAAGGAATTAGAGGATATGGCAGATGGGGTAAAAGATAGCAAGAAACGTCCTGAAACTGACAGATTGCCTACAATACGAGAAAGGAGGGTTGCTGCCATAAATGAAGAGTTTGAAAAGACCCAAATAGAAAAGGCAGAGCAAGTGAAATTTTGGCCATTGGGAACACCAGAACGTGATGCCATTATCGCTGAAAGAAGAAGAAAAGACGATGAAAGAGTCAAAGTAGACCTGCCTTTTGCCATACGATTGGGACGACGGCAAGAGTTTTTTGACCACCAGAAAGAAATAGATAAAGGTAACAGATTCAGAGAAGATCATAGGTCAGAAAGAGGAGACCTGACAACCACTAGTGATGGAAGAGATAAAAGATACAAAAGAAGAAACATACATATTAAGAATTGTAATTATTTTACTTGTGGATGTTGTAACTAATAAGGTGTAAGAGTCTACTAACTTTGAGACGAATTTTATATGTATAATGTCAGTGTGCACTGAATGATGAGTAGGAGTCTGTAAATGTACTGTTGCCTTAATGAGGAGACAGAACTATATGTATGAAGATGTTAGTGAGTCACCTGAAGTAAACAAACAAAATGGTAACCATGTTTACATCGGTTTAAAAAAGGTTTGAGTCAAGTTAAGAGAACTCAGAATTTACAGAAAATAGAGTATTCATGGAGAGAAAAACATAGGGAACTAAGAAGAGTGAGTCAGTGACCCGAGTTGGAGAGACTCTATGAGTTATATAGGAATTCCAAGTGTGGAACAGCATTGTGAGATGTACACATGTGTGTATGAAGTGTGTTGTGGATAGTTTAATGGAAGTCTAGACAGACTAGATTCTGTATCAAATTTAAGTCATAATTTTGATTGCTATGTGTTTGTGATTACTCTATGCTTCAATGTTCGGTCTGTCCAAGACTGTGGGGTGTATGATTTGAGGAGAAACATGTTGTGAAATGCACATTTTTTTTAAAAAGACAATTTTATGAAAATGTAATTATATGTAGACGGAGAGAATTGCCTAAAATTTAGGAATATGTGGTGAGAGAGAACACATAAGAAGACTTTCGACCCGACATGAGTTGACCAGTAAATTAAGCCTGTGGCTAAGAGATTCTGTAAGAAAGCGTATTGCTATGCAGACAACTTTATTAGCAGTGCCAGAAGAGCACGTGTTCAGGGAGAATAAGAGAACAGAGTAGACGGGTCTTGTTTCTTTTTCAGAACTGGCACAGATATGATGCCGAAGAAAGACTAAACACGTCTTATTAGGCAATTAAGAGAGTACAGTGCGAAGGCCGATCGAGCCTTAAATATTTCAGAATTGATGTTTCCACAAAATGTTTTGTATACATGGGACACATGTTGTGTCGCAAAAGATGTTTATTGAATGTCATGATATTGTTGTAGAATTATGAATGTTGTATATGTAAACACCAATTACAGAACCTACCAGTTTAAATTAAGAGACGGAAAGAAATGTGGGTTAGACATAGACAAAACAGACGATGACCTCAATTTAGCTGGCCTACATTCAGGCTAGGTCCAGAGTGACGTCACGTTAGTCAGAGGCTTCAAAGCAAAACAAAGTGGCATGGCAGAGCGATGTTGTAAGATGATTGTATACATGATGGATTTTCCTTTTGAGCTTCCAGTTTATAGATGTTGAATTTGTATTTCTAATTGTTGTAATAATTGATGTACAATGAGAAAAGGAAATTAGTTAGCCCATTAAGGAAGTAGAAAGAGAGCAGTCACACTATGTTTTTATTTTGAGTTAAATTGATCTATGAATATATCAATTCAACTGAAATGTTGACGGAGATATATGTTATAGTGTGACTCAGTCATGGGCGATAATGGAAGAATAGAAGAATATGACGATAGACAGAAGAATAAAAGAATGAGGCGATGACGATGTGAAGTAGGATAGTTTTAGGCGGCGTAGAAAAGACACTCTTCAGAGGATTAGGAAGGAGACGTTAAGTCTACCCAACTCAGTCGCTGAGTCGTAATCAACTTGAAGATTACCAGTGAAATGCGTACAGGTGGTCAGCCTAAAGCCAGACAGATGTTTGCTCTGGTCGACAAAGTTGCGTAACGCAACGACACGGCCGCTGGTTCCTAGGAAACTCTTATATCGGCAGACGCCTTGAAGTCCAGTGAAGACCTGAGATGAAAGCGGACAACTAAACTGCCCCGCGTAATCAAAAGACCAGGTTATCTTTACGTTCAACAGTGATTACTCTTTGAGTCTCTGAATTGGAAATCGCCTGGAGTTTTAGTTGTTAGGGGACGGACTTAGGAAGATGGACAGGTTCGACAGGACTCCTAAAGTAATAAGACTTTGGAGATAATTAAAAAAGGCGGAGCTAGAGAGATAGTGACGGTCAAGAGACGTAGGTTAGGCCGTATCAGTGGTCGGGGGGGTGTGGTCACCTGGGACTTAAACCCCGAGACCCTGGGAACTGGGGAGATTAGGAGAGGAGAGGCCCAGAATGCTTTTGGGGCGAGGAGCAGTAGCTAGAGAGACATTTAGCTACACTCGGGCAGACTCAGCTACACTCAGCCAGACTCGAGACAATTCGGCCACACTCGGCCAGACTGAGCACATTCAGATACTAGTTCCTCAGCACTATCAGAAAGAGACAGGCAGATGTACTTAAGAATACTATACGGAGTATACGGTCAACAAGATAGATAGATAACCACAGATAGAACTTTATGAATACGAAACGGCCACACACAAACGTTATTTGACAATTCATCATCGCCGATAGGCTATGTCAAGTAACACCAATAAAGACCTTGTTTATACTTGTACTAAAAAGATTGATGAGTTATATATGTGTGTGTCAAATGAAAGTACAAGTAGTAAGGTCAGAAAGAAGTTTGAAAGAAACCCTGCAACATTAGCACTGGTATCACAGGAGTTGAACAATCTAAGCTTTGTTCGTTTACTGAGAACTTTGGATCTCCAGATGGGATGGTCGTCTGTTGAAACCATTTGATGATAGAACGATTCATGTCATGATTTCTGATGTTATGTCTCCATCTCTAGACATTTCGCTGTCTGGGTAGGTACAATTTGTAAACAATACACCTATGGAGTAATTGTTTTCTATATCATGTTTCATGTGGCCTTCTTCTTTCTTATCGCTAGAGGACAATGCTATTATCTATTCCCTTGGAGAGAAAGTTAAACTCATTGACAACCTATTTCAAGTTTGTTGAGCTTCTCAGCTCCAACGACAGCGTAGTTTATCGGTCTGTAATTGAAGAAGGTGACATCATCATCAAGCGGGTTTTAAATGTACCAATGAAAACAGTCAATTGTTGCGGGCAGACATTTGAATATTTCCACAAATAATTAGTTGCTGAAATGGAAAAAAATAATGTTTTATATCATCATCAAGTACCGGGCCTAGTGGCGTAGATGATCATGTCTCTCCACAACTTTCAATCTCGGCAGTTATTTATCATTTCTGTTGTTGACCTTCTGCCAAGCCATTCTCTTAAGCTGTCTGTTATTTTTTCTCTTTGCTTCCCTCTATCTCTTCATCCCTCAATTTTTCCAGTTGTTACAATATATTCCAGTTGTTCTCTTCTCATTACATGGCCAAAAAATGATGATTGTTTCTTCCTAACATTGGAAATTAGCTCTCTTTTTGCTTTGACCTCTCTCAGAACCTCTTCATTACTCTTCTTAGCTGTCCATGGTATTCTCAACATTCTTCTGTAAAACCACATTTCTACAGACTCCAGTGATTTTCTTGTCTGTTGTCCTATTGTCCATGACTCGCATCCATATGTTAATACTGGCTCTACGTAACATTTAAGAACTCTTTTACTTGTTTCTTTTGTCAAAAATGGACTGCATAGTATCTTCCTCATTTTTTGGAAAGCTGCTTTTGCCTGAGCCATTCTGCATCTCACCTCTTATTGTACATCTTCCGTCTTAGGTTAACAAAGTTCCCAAATATTTAAATTCATTTACCTGTTTTAATATTGTTCCACTTGTCTTTATTTTGCACTGAGGTGATGTCTTTTTCTTTGTTGTTACCATTACCTCTGTCTTTTTGCTATTAAGGCTGAGTCCTTTATTTTTGCTTTCTTTCACTATAATGTCAACATTTCTTGTAACTCATTTTCACTCTTAGCGATTAAGACTGTATCATCAGCATACCTTAGATTATTTATATTATGTGTTATTCCAGGCATGCCCCTTATGGATCTTAAAATAATCTCACTATAAATATTAAACAAATCTGGCGACAGCACACAACCTTGTCTAACACCCTGTTTTATTTGTTGAAACATTCCCAATTGGTTTCCAGTTCTTATAGCCGCTAGTTTACCCTTCTGCATGAGTGTTCTCACGTTCCAAGTAACTATCATTAGAGTTTGTTTAATCTTTATTTTGCTTACAGTAGCTTGATGACGATCGGTATCACCTGTAGCACATGCTATCCCCTACCGAACGAGGGTTTTCCATTGGAATCCCCCTTAACGTTGTTGTCGTTATGTCTAATGTTGTGGCGATTCATGATTATACAAAGAAATTATGACGGTGGTTTTCTGTTGCCTTCCGTCGGTTTGTTGACGGTTGGCTCCGCTAGCCTTTGACTAAAAAGTCTCACCCACAAGGCAGTGGGGTTGTTTTACTTCGGGGTACCCTCCGTTAGCCTTTTGCTCTCCCGAGCTTACCTGCAAGGCAGCAGGACAGCCACAGGTTGTAATGTTTACTGCATACAGTAGCAGGTAAAATTACCCGACCTGATAGGTATGTTTTATATATATGTATATATATTGAATTGCTTCCCTTGCATAATTAGTGAGATTCTGAGTGAGAGCTTATGACGCCGTTGGGAAAACAGGTGTCCTTGGTAAACATGATGTTAAGCTCCATAACGAGGCTGGAACAAAGATAAGTGAAATCAAATTTACAAATAGATATGATTATATAAATAAATTATATGTTCTTTCGGTACATTTATAAATAGGCAAAGATGTAACAAAGTTTGTCAAATCATCGGACAGCTATCACCAACATTGTCCAACATCAAATAACACGAGGCAAAATCTTCCACTCTACAATACAATCTTCATCCCAACGTTGTGCTATCCAAACAAGAACTGGACCCTAGATACAAGAACAAAAAAATAACCTCTACTGAGATGAAATATGTTAAACGAATGATAGGAAACGGCCTGAGAGATAAGGTCAGAAATGAAATAAAGACAAAAAAAGGCTAGGAATAATTCTCGCCATAGAATACGTAAAGAAACATCTAAAATGGTTTGGTCACGTGATCAGGCAGAAAGATAAAAACACAACATAACGAGCCTTCAATAAATGTTGCGTAAACATGAGACTCAAATGAACTATCATCAATAGCAGCAAAATGGGCTTGAGGTCAATCATGAAAGACTAAAGTCATGAAAAGTTTAATTCCAACAAGTGACAAAATATACATGGAAAACAAACCAGTAGAAGAGATCGATCACTTCATCTATCTTGGAAGTCACATTGATCGAGAAGGGGATACGAGCAAAGAAATTAGAATCAGACTGGCTAAGCAGCAATGTCTTTCAGAAGCCTTGAAAAGTTGTGGAAATCAAAACTCATTAGCACAAACACAAAACTTAGGCTATTCAAATCAAATGTACTATCAACCTTACGTATGCGTGTGAAAGCTGGAAAACAACAAGAGATATAGAAACAAAGTTGAACGCATTCGAAATAAATGTCTAAGGAAAATACTTGGTATAGAATGGAACGAATTCAAAACAAACGAGGAAATTAGAGAAATCGCCAATCAACCACTAATATCTTCAGTAATAAAGAAAAGACGATGGTCATACGTTGGACATGTGATAGAAGAGATAATAATCGAATAGCAAAGCAAGCCCTCATATGGGAAACAACAGGTAAAAGAAAAAGAGGAAGACCCAGGGAGACACTGAGAAGAACATTGATGAGAGAGGCAAGAGCAGCAGGAATCGGCTCCCTCAATGAGATAGAACTGCTTGCACAGAACAGAGACAGATGGCGAGATTTGATAAAATATCTTTAAAAGAAAACTGCTAGAACAAAAATTCATATAGTGAAGGTGTATCTTGGTCTACGCCCTATGGGCCGGTTACGGCTCGAAAGGTCAATAGATAGATAGAAACATGAGACTCACGGACCGATCACGTAAAAGATGGAATGATGGAGTATTAGAAAACATAACAGCTGCACGAGCCAACACAAGAGAAAGAGACCGCAGATTGTATCGCCCCTCGACGCTGAAAGGCAAATGTGGAAGGAAAGAAGAAGGTACACTTATTCTTGAGAGAGTTCATGCGATGCAGGAGCCCGCATGGGGACTAGAGAACAATGACGATATCAGGTGATGCCATACCAGGCACGTTATAAGAGACTACGAGGAGAGTAGCGCATTGAACTGGCTAGGTAGTAAAGCCACAGTGCCAGATGAAATTCTTTCAGACACCATCATTTTTAGAAAAATAGATCCTGTACGAAACAAATAACCAATTCATGTATAATAGTTGAACAAAGTTTGACATTTCAGTCTCCACTTCATGTCAGGTTTGTGGATTACGAAAAGGCATTTGATAATTTGGACAGAGAAATGCCATGGAAGTTGATATGGAATCATTAAGTTTATTAACTTTGATAAATTCAAATATGTGACAGAATAAAATGTAGTGTTGTACATGAAAGGCAGCTGACAGAAACATTTGAAATAAGAACAGGAGTAAGCCCGGGATGCCTGGTATCACAATTTCTCTTTTTATTTGCCATACTTTTTGAATATGAGAATCATCATCATGTGCCATACCGGTTTGGGAGGTAGAATAAGGTTATGGGGTTGAGAGATAGGACATTGTTAAGGGGCTGGGATGTAGGATAAGTTTAGTGGGCTGAGAGGTGGGATAAGGTTAGTGGGCTGAGAGTGGGTTAAGGTTATTGGACTGAGAGGTGGGATAAGGTTAGTGGGCTGAGAGATGGGATAAGGTTAGTGGGCTGAGAGGTGGGATAAGGTTAGTGGGCTGAGAGGTGGGATAAGGTTAGTGGGCTGAGAGATGGGATAAGGTTAGTGGGCTGAGAGGTAGGTTAAGGTTGTGGGCTGAGAGAGGTTAAGGTTAGGGCTGAGAGGTGGGATAAGGTTAGTGGGCTGAGAGATGGGATAAGGTTAGTGGGCTGAGAGGTGGATAAGGTTAGTGGGCTGAGAGATGGGATAAGGTTAGTGGGCTGAGAGATGGGATAAGGTTAGTGGGCTGAGAGATGGGATAAGGTTAGTGGGCTGAGAGGTGGGATAAGGTTAGTGGGCTGAGAGGTGGGATAAGGTTAGTGGGCTGAGAGGTGGGATAAGGTTAGTGGCTGAGAGATGGGATAAGGTTAGTGGGCTGAGAGGTGGGATAAGGTTAGTGGGCTGAGAGGTGGGATAAGGTTAGTGGGCTGAGAGGTGGGATAAGGTTAGTGGGCTGAGAGGTAGGTTAAGGTTTGTGGCTGAGAGGTGGGATAAGGTTAGTGGGCTGAGAGGTAGGTTAAGGTTTGTGGGCTGAGAGGTGGGATAAGGTTAGTGGGCTGAGAGGTGGGATAAGGTTAGTGGGCTGAGAGGTAGGTTAAGGTTTGTGGGCTGAGAGGTGGGATAAGGTTAGTGGGCTGAGAGGTGGGATAAGGTTAGTGGGCTGAGAGGTGGGATAAGGTTAGTGGGCTGAGAGATGGGATAAGGTTAGTGGGCTGAGAGGTAGGTTAAGGTTAGTGGGCTGAGAGGTGGGATAAGGTTAGTGGGCTGAGAGGTGGGATAAGGTTAGTGGGCTGAGAGGTGGGATAAGGTTAGTGGGCTGAGAGATGGGATAAGGTTAGTGGGCTGAGAGGTGGGATAAGGTTAGTGGGCTGAGAGATGGGATAAGGTTAGTGGGCTGAGAGGTAGGTTAAGGTTTGTGGGCTGAGAGGTGGGATAAGGTTAGTGGGCTGAGAGATGGGATAAGGTTAGTGGGCTGAGAGGTGGGATAAGGTTAGTGGGCTGAGAGGTGGGATAAGGTTAGTGGGCTGAGAGATGGGATAAGGTTAGTGGGCTGAGAGGTAGGTTAAGGTTTGTGGGCTGAGAGGTGGGATAAGGTTAGTGGGCTGAGAGGTGGGATAAGGTTAGTGGGCTGAGAGGTAGGTTAAGGTTAGTGGGCTGAGAGGTGGGATAAGGTTAGTGGGCTGAGAGGTGGGATAAGGTTAGTGGGCTGAGAGGTGGGATAAGGTTAGTGGGCTGAGAGATGGGATAAGGTTAGTGGGCTGAGAGGTAGGTTAAGGTTAGTGGGCTGAGAGGTGGGATAAGGTTAGTGGGCTGAGAGGTGGGATAAGGTTAGTGGGCTGAGAGGTGGGATAAGGTTAGTGGCTGAGAGGTGGGATAAGGTTAGTGGGCTGAGAGGTGGGATAAGGTTAGTGGGCTGAGAGGTAGGTAAGGTTAGTGGGCTGAGAGGTGGGATAAGGTTAGTGGGCTGAGAGGTGGGATAAGGTTAGTGGGCTGAGAGGTGGGATAAGGTTAGTGGGCTGAGAGGTGGGATAAGGTTAGTGGGCTGAGAGGTGGGATAAGGTTAGTGGGCTGAGAGGTAGGATAAGGTTAGTGGGCTGAGAGGTGGGATAAGGTTAGTGGGCTGAGAGGTGGGATAAGGTTAGTGGGCTGAGAGGTGGGATAAGGTTAGTGGGCTGAGAGGTGGGATAAGGTTAGTGGGCTGAGAGGTAGGATAAGGTTAGTGGGCTGAGAGGTGGGATAAGGTTAGTGGGCTGAGAGGTGGGATAAGGTTAGTGGGCTGAGAGGTGGGATAAGGTTAGTGGGCTGAGAGGTGGGATAAGGTTAGTGGGCTGAGAGGTGGGATAAGGTTAGTGGGCTGAGAGGTAGGATAGGGTTAGTGGGTTGAGAGGTAAGATAAGGTTAGGAGGTGGGATAAGGTTAGTGGGCTGAGAGGTAGGATATGGTTAGTGGGCTGAGAGTGGGATAAAGTTAGGAGATGGGATATGGTTAGTGGGCTGGGATGTAGGATAAGGTTATTGGGCTGAGAGGTAGGACAAGGTTAGTGGGCTGAGAGGTGGGATAAGGTTAGTGGGCTAAGAGGTGGGATAAGGTTAGGGGGTGGGATAAGGTTAGTGGGCTGAGTGGTAGGATAAGGTTAGGAGGTAGGATAAGGTTAAATGGTTAGGATATATGGGTAAGGTTGGGGGGTTTGGGAAGTAGGGCATGGTTGATGGGGGTTGGTTGGGAGGTAGGGTAAGGTTTAGTGGTTAGGAGACCTGCCCTGAGACTGAAATATAAGAAGTCCATCGCTACATTGGTTTTGTTCTCAACTTTGTAGTCAAGTCAGCCAGGCTGTATGTGACACCGATGTGGTAAGCTATTAAGTGACAGACAGGAAAATGCGGCATGAGAGGACACTGCAAACAGGCCGTAGCAGACACAATGGGACTTGACTATCAGAACAGACGACAGATATCACAAGGTATGAGGCAGATACCACAAGGCACAAGACATCACAAGGCATACCGACAGATATCACAAGACATACAGACTAATATCAAACAGGGCGTACAAATAAGTATTACACAAGGCATACAGACAGATATCACACAGGGCGTACAGACAAATACCACACAAGGCGTACAGACAAATATCACACAAGGCATACAGACAGATTTCACAATGCATACAGACAGATATCACACAAGGCATACAGACAGATATCACACAAGGCATACAGACAAATATCACATAAGGCATACAGGCAAGGCGAACTGACAGCCTGGACACAATGACAGAAATCAGGGCGGGAGGTGATAGACAAGGTGGGACAGGGCAAACAGACGGCATGACTTAAATAGAAAATAGGACAGACAGACACACACGGCAATACAGGGCAGATAGACAGACAAGAATGATATGTAGATATAACAGAGAATCAGACGACAGAGAGACACGCAGACAGGATAGACAAAAAGGACACAATAAGACAGACAGGACAGTTCCGAGTGGACAGAGCAGGTCAGGACGAGATCAGACAGGAGAGAACGTGGCGAGTTAGAACATGGAGACAAATAATAATAAATGAATATTATTCTAGAGGGAAACTTCCGAGGCGATAATCAGCGAATCAATTCAGAGGAAGAGGTATGTTTACAGCACTCTGAAAAATTGACAAACAATCAACAACAAAAAAAATATGGACCAAAGCAGGATCGAACCTGCACTCAGTGGCACAGCGCCTTGCACGAAAAGCCAAACGCTTAAAAAAAAAAAAACACGCTAACTAAAAGTTAGCTGAGTGGCAGTGTTCCCTAGCGTTTGGCTTTTCGTGGCAAGGCGCTGTGCCACATGTAAACATACCTCTTCCTCTGAATTGATTCGCGAGTTAGAACATGACGTGACAGACATGCAGGATGGACATACATGACGTGACAGACATGCAGAACGGACACACATGACGAGGCAGACATGCAGGACGGACATACATGACGAGGCAGACATGCAGGACGGACACACATGACGAGGCAGATATGTAGGACGGACATACATGACGTGGCAGACATGCAGGACGGACATACATGACGAGGCAGACATGCAGGACGGACATACATGACGAGGCAGACATGCAGGACGGACATATATGACGAGGCAGACATGCAGGACGGACACACATGACGAGGCAGACATGTAGGACGGACATACATGACGTGACAGACATGCAGGACGGACATACATGACGAGGCAAACATGCAGGACGGACATACATGACGTGACAGACATGCAGGACGGACACACATGACGAGGCAGATATGTAGGACGGACATACATGACGTGGCAGACATGCAGGACGGACATACATGACGAGGCAGACATGCAGGACGGACATACATGACGAGGCAGACATGCAGGACGGACATATATGACGAGGCAGACATGCAGGACGGACACACATGACGTGACAGACATGCAGGACGGACACACATGACGAGGCAGATATGTAGGACGGACATACATGACGTGGCAGACATGCAGGACGGACATACATGACGAGGCAGACATGCAGGACGGACATACATGACGAGGCAGACATGCAGGACGGACATATATGACGAGGCAGACATGCAGGACGGACATACATGACGAGGCAGACATGTAGGACGGACATACATGACGTGACAGACATGCAGGACGGACATACATGACGAGGCAGACATGCAGGACGGACACACATGACGAGGCAGACATGCAGGACGGACATACATGACGAGGCAGACATGCAGGACGGACATACATGACGAGGCAGATATGCAGGACGGACATAAATGACGAGGCAGATATGCAGGACGGACATACATGACGAGGCAGACATGCAGGACGGACATACATGACGAGGCAGACATGCAGGACGGACATACATGACGTGACAGACATGCAGGACGGACACACATGACGAGGCAGATATGTAGGACGGACATACATGACGTGGCAGACATGCAGGACGGACATACATGACGAGGCAGACATGCAGGACGGACATACATGACGAGGCAGACATGCAGGACGGACATATATGACGAGGCAGACATGCAGGACGGACACACATGACGAGGCAGACATGTAGGACGGACATACATGACGTGACAGACATGCAGGACGGACATACATGACGAGGCAGACATGCAGGACGGACATACATGACGAGGCAGACATGCAGGACGGACATACATGACGAGGCAGACATGCAGGACGGACATACATGACGAGGCAGATATGCAGGACGGACATACATGACGAGGCAGATATGCAGGACGGACATACATGACGAGGCAGACATGCAGGACGGACATACATGACGAGGCAGACATGCAGGACGGACATACATGACGAGGCAGATATGTAGGACGGACATACATGACGTGACAGACATGCAGGACGGACATACATGACGAGGCAGATATGCAGGACGGACATACATGACGAGGCAGACATGCAGGACGGACACACATGACGAGGCAGACATGTAGGACGGACATACATGACGTGACAGACATGCAGGACGGACATACATGACGAGGCAGACATGTAGGACGGACATACATGACGTGACAGACATGCAGGACGGACATACATGACGAGGCAGACATGCAGGACGGACATACATGACGAGGCAGATATGCAGGACGGACATACATGACGAGGCAGATATGCAGGACGGACATACATGACGAGGCAGACATGCAGGACGGACATACATGACGAGGCAGACATGCAGGACGGACATACATGACGAGGCAGATATGTAGGACGGACATACATGACGTGACAGACATGCAGGACGGACATACATGACGAGGCAGATATGCAGGACGGACATACATGACGAGGCAGACATGCAGGACGGACACACATGACGAGGCAGACATGTAGGACGGACATACATGACGTGACAGACATGCAGGACGGACATACATGACGAGGCAGACATGTAGGACGGACATACATGACGTGACAGACATGCAGGACGGACATACATGACGAGGCAGACATGTAGGACGGACATACATGACGAGGCAGATATGCAGGACGGACATACATGACGAGGCAGATATGCAGGACGGACATACATGACGAGGCAGATATGCAGGACGGGCATACATGACGTGGCAGATATGCAGGACGGGCATACATGACGAGGCAGATATGCAGGACGGGCATACATGACGAGGCAGAGACACATATACAGGATTGTGCGCACAACATGACGTGACAGAGAGACGAACAGAACGTGACAGACATAAAGAAAGAACACGACATATAAAACAGAAGGGGCAGATAGGACATACATACAGGCATACATGCTAGGACATCTGGTCAATATGACGGCAGGAACCTTTGAGGTTTTGTCTGAAAAGTGTTCCTTGTTACAGTTTCCTCATATTCCAAGTCCGGCTTACTTCCGGAGCTACTGAGTTTAGTGCTCTGTGCACACCGTGAGGTGTGTTTTTTTAAATCCGGATCGTGTTTTGATATTTCGATTGCTTACGACGAATGATGATATCCTACGACGAAAATAAGTTCAGTTGCGTTCACTTTCGGTGCGGCTGCGCCTTATGTCTTTCGGCGTGTGCTGTGGCTGCTATGATGGGGACTGCAGCTGTCTTTCTTTGTTTGCATCCTTCAATGAGATAAGATGTTAATTCGGATAATTCCACTGGCACGGACAGTTGAGCAATTATTGATTTTAATTTGTTTGCGGTGATACCGGGGCTTTCGATTCACCATAACTATAACTGTGCTAGTACACTACAGGCAGACGTATAAGACAGACAGTCATTACAGACAGGACAGACATACAGACATGATAGACAGATTGAACAAACAGACAGGACAGTATTGGATAAACCGTATAGAACAGAAAGACATGATAGACAAAAAGACAGGCAAGAATGGATAGATCGGCGAACAGAACAAGACAGTCGTTTGCAGGTTGGCCAAGGTAGCCAAATCTGTGACGGTTTTCTATTTCGCTTATTCAGAGAACTACAAGAGTTTAAATTGTCGATTACTATTTGATCGCAGTCATTTACCGAACGTCACCAAAAATAGAACGCGCAGCGTTCTTTTGGTTATCAAACATACGGCCAGTCTTGGTGTATCTTCTTAGCAACACCTTATATTTTAATATCTCAAAATTTGTTCTCTTTTTCTCTTGTCCATGCTTTCACAGCACGTTTATTTTCATTTACCTTCCCCATTTGCACATCAGAATGATAGCTCCAGCGGGCACCGGGGTTAATAGCGCCCACCGGGGTTAAACAGCGCCCACCGGGGTTAATAGCGACCACCGGGGTTATTAGCACCCACCAGGGTTAATAGCGCCAAGTGGGAAACGATGCTGATTAGTGGTGGCCAAATGGCGGCCCGCGGGATAGACTCGGCCCGTTAGTGTTTTTTCGTGGCCGCTGAAGCGTCCACATCAACTAATAATTCAATTGAATATCCACAAATACAAACCAACGTAAAGATTAAAATAAATAAAAACTATAAATGCCGACAATAATGAAAGGCTTTGTTTATAGTTGACACTACAAAGTCGCTTTTCTGTCAGTGATAGCGGATGCGCATGATTATTTATGACTAGACCACATCATGTCATTTGTGACGATAGTTTGGCTCTCTGGTCCTGGCTTTGGCTCGACCCTCGGTCAACCTTAAGTGGTCACTTGTTGGTCTCCATCATCGCTAGCATGTGGATAATGTGGAGTCTGGGTCATTCTTATGATAACTGAATGGTACATAAGACGCGCACATTTGTCGGGCACATCATGAGAAGAGGAAAGTTGGAATACTTGGTTACAACTGGCAAAATACAAGGAAAGAGAGATCGCGGACGACAGAGAGAATATACTAGATAGCTTGGTATCATGACATGGAAAACAGTCAACAGCAGAACGGATACGATGCACTGTAGATAGAAGATTGTGGAAGGACATGATCACCTACTCCAGCCGGTATGACACATAATGATAGCAGACGTGTGGTCCTCGCCGAAGGTCAAGAATAAGAATTTGTTGTCCGTTACAAATCTGTAATGAAGATGACTGTTTCTAAAGAGAAATGTCGGAGGCACTTGCTACCACCTTTAGTGTGGGCTGGTCGTGTTGTTGCTACTGTTACTATAACAATCTTCTCGATAGTATTGTTCTTTATGCGTTCTTAAAACAATATCTCCAACTCTTTCATTCTTTTTTTTTCTCTGTTTGTACAATTCCACAGGACAAGTATGTCGTGTCCACATGTTATTATTGGCTTGAGAACTTCTTCCTCGTTGAGAACAATTTTCAATAAAATCTTCTGTAACTGTATCCAGATGTAAAAAAATTCTTGTTGCAACTCTTTTGTTCATGAATATCGCTGAAGTAGTGTTTTATCATGTTCATTATCCTCTTGTTCAGCTGCTTGTTGCTGTCCTACCTGAATGAGATCGTTCTCTGATAATTCTATTTTATTGATAACTAATATTATTTTATTCCATCCGATCCACATCATTCACTTCTACTTTAATCAACCCGGCCGCTGTATGTGGACTTCAAAGTAGATTTTTTAATACATTTTGAAAAGAGCCAACTATCTTGACGTAATTTTCTCATTATTGGGTTTTGCCGGGGGGGACTTATAGAACCGGAGAATAAAGACCGCTTGTTCAGTGCCGTCGCCGCGAGGTGTTCGGTTCTGAGTTTTAATTTCATCCCCGATAGAAAAAAAAACAACTTTGAACCTACTTGGATTTGAACCCACATTCTCCTAATTTGGAGCTTGACAGGTTATCTATTCAACCACCCGCTATACCCGGCCAACAACGTAACAAATAAACAAACGCCAAAGACTGACACTTACACAACGACCCGTTGCCACTGTCAGACTGGGAGTGCCGTCATCGAACATCTTATAACATTAGACAGTAATTAATATTTCTTTGTTCAACTTGGTAATAACGAAACAACATTAAACGAAAGGACGTTAATCGAAGGGATCGGTGTATAACAAAAAGTCCACAAATGTTACGAAAGTTAAGAGGCTTTTAATATTTCTGATGATTCGTTCGCATAGCGATTTGTGCTGCATTCTGTTATGAACCTTGCCATCAAGTGCATGTCGAGCATTTGAATATTTTAAACGATTGCTTTGTGTACTATTTTTTATGTGTTGCTGTCTTCAGAAAACGTGCATTTCTCGTACCAATCAGATTCCTCAGACGGTCATGTCATCAGCCCAGGGTGTCTTCCAGGAAGGCAACGACGAACTCGTTCAAGGGACATAGCAAAGTTATACTAGCATGTCTCAAGTGTGGATAACGTTATCGCTCTCGTATGCTGAAATCACAAAACGTTTTCGCTTCAATCGCCCTTCAATAATAGCGAATGTCCCCCACCCTCCGCACCCCAGAAATCTGCCCCTCTCCAGACCACGTATCGTCAGAGCTTTAAACCCATACTCAAACCTGTTTTCTAACGGTCCGCTGGGCACTTGTGCCAGAACAACTTCGCCTAAAATTAAGGGGGCCTTTACTCGATGGGCGGTCCGTTCACCGATTACGGCGACGTGTTGTCACGTCCCTCTAGTGATAGGGTGCACCAACTATCCCTCCAAATCAGCTTGGACGAGTGGCTAACGCCGACATAGATTGAACCCTAGAATCGTGATTGTCACTGGCAATATCCAGTCCCAGTATATTTGTATATTATAATAATTTTGTGAACTTTTGGTATTTTTTTTTTTTGCACTTTAATTTTCATAAACTCTAGAAATAATAATATAATATAGTTGTTGTTGATAATTCTGAGCCACAGGGACAACACCTGTCAACGGCTATTGTTTCACTGTTCGGGAAAAGTTTGATCAACAAGTTTAGATGACCCGATGAGAGTGTTTCACGGCTGAGCTATGACAGACCAGAGACCCATTGGTCACTGGATCTGCATCTCCCTGATTTGGCTGGTGTGGACCACATGTGCTGAAGGTGAGTTCTCTTGCGTCACCAAGTTTAAACGCGAGTGCTAGGAGATCTAAACATCTTCTATTGTTGTGTTACTATCATAAACAAAAACAAAAACAAAACAAATGTTGTATTTACAAGTGAAGAACGGAAATGTGCACGCTGGTATTATTTTGTACTTATTGACTCAGTTTGACTGCGGCATAGCACATTTGTATTATTATAAGACAGCATATTGCGCGTTCACATTTATTACTATTTTTGTTATGCTCAAGTGACATATTTTTGTTGATACTCGGTTATTTCACTCGCTGAAAATCTGGACATAAGAAATATTTAATGGGACATTTATATAATAGTCTATATATGAGCTTTTATAGAAAACAATAGTTGGTAGCAGTTATGTTATGGAATTTTGATGTTTGCGTTCTCTTCTTCTCTTCTACCTTTCAGCTCCCAGTGGAGCATATGTCTTCAACAAAAACTTTTTCAAGCCATTCTGTTTCTTGCCATTCTTTTAAAACCATTTCATGCCTTCCCCATCATCTTCATCTCTGTTTCCATCTGTCTTCTCCAAGAATATTTTGGGCTGCCCCTTTGTCTTTTTCCTTGGGGGTTCCAAAAATAGATTATGTTGTGTAATACTCTCAGTTGGTTTTCCGCATGATGTTTGCTTTCGCCATGTCTCTAGCAAAGTCCCGAGGGACTGAATTTTGAGGGAATTTTCCTATTTTTTTTCCTTACCAGCAGCCATGTGTTCATGTCTCCCTCGCTATTCGGGCAGATATTCTCCGATTTCAGAGGTACTCTCATTTGTTATTTAATCATCGAAAATGTTGACGTGTTTGGATATATTTCTCGTCAACTATTGCGCGGGTAGCGCCATTTTTGACCTAATCTCTTCGATTTCCAACTTCTAAACTTTACGTACATTTTGTCCCGTTATCCGAGAGGACTTGACTGCCCAGAGACCCGGGGAGGGTAAGAAATCATGTATTCGATTTTTGACAATTTCCACCGCCTTCGGCGGGGATCGAACCCGGGACCTTTCTGTGTAGAGGTCGACGTCTTACCTCTAGAACACACAGCCAACCTTCCCCTCCCCCCCTCCCCCACCCCCCTTTTCCCCCACCCTGCTGATTTTAATGAACTAACTATTTAAAAGAAGATATTATATAGAATAAGTAGCTGATAGTCAATACAAAAGTGTTTCGTTATTAATACTTTCTGTTGTCCTGAATAACTATATTCACTATATAAAAAAAAAAAAGTAAAGTACCCCCGTCACGCCAAGTGGCGTATAGGAATATGGTGTTAGTGACCATACATTTTACAGACCTTCGGCACATGATTTTTGGGGTAATGTGGTCGGTATTACGCCCGCGCCGCTTCACTTTCCCAGAAAAAAATCCGGTACCCATTAAAGGCTGGGTGAACCCGGAAGCCGTCGGTTGGGTTCGAACCCTACCCCTTGTCCTTTGCAGTCCAGCTCACTAACCACTGAGCTATCGCGGGTACCTATATTCACTATATACGACTCGTGATCTACTTCCGTAGACTTCAATGAGAGCAAACAGCAATAATAAAATATAACAAAGAGGTTTATGATGTAAACAAAGCAGTTTTGTCATTGCAAGTGAATAATGTCCACACCTATAATTGGTCAGGATTGTGTAGCAGCAGCAGCTTTATAGCGAACACAGAAAACATCACAGGATTGTGCTGTTCTGAAACAGCTATGCCATGCTATCCTAGAATTGCCTTTAATGGGATTACTGTGACCACAAACCACTCTCCATGTGTGTGCCACATATTTACACCCCAGAAAGAAATACTGAATATAACAACATCATGTGCCGTCTGTGATATTAATGACCACAGACCAGGAGCCTCCAGTATGATTGATACAACTGTTGCACCAAGCATTTCATCAGCAGAGCCATATCTATGGAATGTTAATCTGACATTGTTCTTGAATGATGTCCAAGTTAATAAGACATCAGAATCGTGTGGCGGCAGCTACAAGAAGGGAGCGGAGAACAACAAGTTCTGCTGCTATAAAGGAGACTTGCCTTGCTATCCCAGAATTGCCTTAAATGGGATCACTGTAGTTGAAAACTTCTCCTCTTGTGTAAACTACACATTCACATCTAAGAGTGAATCAGTGAAGGTCACAAAATCATATTCTCTCTGTGGTTTTACTAACTACAGGTCATGTGGCTTCTGTTGGATTGGAAATGATAACTTACCACCACTGTGTGTCTATATGTTTGGAATTGGAGTCATCAATGACGGCCTAACATCATCAAGTGCTATGACGATCATCATTTTCGGGAGGACGCGAACTTCCATGGTATATGGTGGATAGGCGGCAGGAACCATGAAGGCTATGTCTGAAAAGTGTTCCTTCTTGCAGTTTCCTCATATTCCAAGTCCGGCTTGTTGCAGGAGCTACTGAGTTAAGTGCTCTGTGCACACCGTGAGCTGTGTGTCTCATCCGTTTTGTTCATCCTACTTCGATATCCCGCTTGTTTACGATGAATGATGATATCGTATGACAGGGAACAGTTGACTGTGTTCACTTTCTGCGCGGTTTCGCCTTATGTCTTTTGGCGTGTGCTGAGACTGCTACGATGGGGACTACAGTTACCTTTCTTTGTTTGGGAGATGAATTAGTAATTCGGATGATTCCACTGGCACGGGCGGTTGAGCAATTATGGATTTTAATTCGTTTGCTGTGATACCGAGGCCTTCCATAACCAATAACCAATAACAAAGAGTTCTCTACACCCATTGATATAAAAGAGGAGTAAGACAGGGATGCATCCTATCACCAAGCTTGTTCAATCTATACGCTGAGCAAATCTTTAAAACATCACAGAGATGCCAGGCCTACAAATTAATGGAAAGATAATCAATAACCTAAGATATGCTGTCGAAACTGTACTACTAGCAGAAAATCCTAAAGATCTACAACAATTACTTAATGAATAAACAAGCAAAAAATATGGACTAGATATGAATATCAAAAAGACTAAAACTATGATCATAAACAAAGAAAATACTCAAAACCCACAAGTGGATATCAAAATTGAAGGAATAGACCTGGAGACAGTTCAGAACTACAACTACCTTGGACATACTATAACCAGTGATGGAAAATGTACAATTGAAATAAACAAAAGAATAGGAATGCCAAAAAGTAATTTTAATGTCATGAAGAACATACTAACATCAAAACAAATAACACCAGGGCTAAAACTAAGAAAAGCAAAATGTTACATCTTCTCAATATTCCTATATGGTGCAGAAACATGGACACTAAACAAAGAACAGAGAATTGAAGCCTTTGAAATGTGGATATATAGAAGAATATGTAGAATTGGATGGAAGGAAAAGAAAACAAACGATGAAGTCTTAAAACAAGTAAACATGAAAAGAGAACTACTAAGCACAATTCAAACAAGACAAATGCAATTTTTGGGCCATGTTAAAAGACACAACAGCCTACTAAAAGTAATCCTGGAGGGAAAATACAAGGTAATAGAGGCAGAGGCAGACCAAGACTAACATGGACGAGTAACATCAAAAGATGGACAAATCAGCCTATGACAACCTGCACCATCAAAGCAAAAGACAGCAGAATGGCGTTCCATGGTAGCCAACCTTCGTTGCGGAGACGGCACTCGATGATGATGATGATGAAATGAGTTCAGCGCAATGAGAGACACAACAGCTATGTTACCATCATCGATATCTTTAGCACGGGAGAGGGGATTGCTTACATATTTAATGAGAGTTTAGCGTTTAAGGCAGCCAGAGGCAACCATACATACACACACCCACACACACACAACAGAAAGATATAACGTAGTGAGAAATATAATTAATCAGAAAGAAGTATACATGGAAGAAAAGTCAAAGTGCACTACTTTGTTTATCTCGAAAGTTGCATGATAAATCAAGAAGGAGACAACTAACAAAATCCGAAAAAGAACAGCAATGGCTATGGCTTTCAGGAATCGAGAGTAAATGTGAAAATAAAGAAGAAAAAAAGTCCTAAGTATAAAAACAAATTTAGATTATTCCATTCAAATATATTTTTTATTCGTATAATAACGAATGTGTTCGAAAACAAATGTCTCAGGAAAACGCATTGTATACCATGGAATGAGTCCAAGACTAATGGAAATGGCCAAACAACCAACAATTTTATTTATCTATAGCCAAGAAAATGTGTCGGTATATGTCGACCTTGCGATGAAAAGAAATAACAAGAAAACCACAAAGCAAGACCTCAAATATATATTTATAAGAAGATGGCGTTGGAAATACATCCGTCATGTGCTGAGAATGAATAAAGAAAGACTTTCCCGTCAGGCATTCATTTGGAAGCCGCTTGGTCAAAGAAAGCAACAAACATGGATTGGCTTAAAGCTATAAACTGACTTTGATTTATTGTGCTGATGTTTTGTACGTTTACTCAATTTTACATTTATTATTGTTATTTATGATGTCTTTTTTCTTATATATTATATGTATTGCATTATTTACAATATTTTTTATTTATTTGCTAGCTCTTATTTTGCGTTCCCCATTAAAAGCTTTTTTGTGTCGTTTTCTTACAAAATAAAGTCATAAAGACACGGGCTTACGACATATTTCTTTATTATCCAACGCAGCGTGTTGGTCCGTGCAAACGTTGATGTTAAATAAAGTGTAAGTGACGTTTCCTCATTGGTTTGTCCATTGGGGTATGTACTCAATATTTTTAGTGGGAACCACAGCCGAATATAGATTGAATTAGGCCTGAGGCCTGAGAGGGAATTTCCTGGAAAAAAAACACCAACTAGCGTGACGTAGCTTTGCGAGCAGGAGTGGTTGGAGGTAGAGTGAATTCTGTAGTCTAACCTCCTATAGTTGAACACGTCACGCTGGTTGATGAGTTTTCCGGTTTATTTTCTGCCCATGGGCCTTAGTAATTCTATTGTTGGCTGTGGGTGAACAGACCACCAGTACTAGGAAAAGAGAAGAGGATAAAGAAAAAGATTTTTTTGAATCTATCACGCCATGTGACGTAATGTGTACATAATGAAGAATACTCAGCCGGGGGGGGGGGGGACGCAAAACCTGGTGTGGGTGGGTCGACTACCCCTGTGTATCGTGTAATTTTTCTTACATTTAGAACTATCTATTAATATCTTATAATAATATATAATATAGAATGTTGAGAGTACCATGGACAGCTAAGAAGAGTAATGAAAACGTTCTGAAAGAGGTCAAAGCAAAAACGATAACTAATTTCCAATATTAGGAAGAAACAATCATCATTTTTTGGGCCATGTAATGAGAAGAGAACAACTGGAATATATTGTAACAACTGGAAAAATTGAGGGACGAAAAGATAGAGGGAAGCAAAGAGAAAAAAAATAACAGACAGCTTAAGAGAATGGCTCGGCAGAAGGTCAACAACAGAACTGATAAATAGCTGCCGAGATCGAAAATTGTGGAGAGACATGATTACCTACGCCAGTAGGCACGGTACTTGATGATGATGATTAATATCTTGAGTAAACTGCAAAAAAAAAGGGACATTTAATAAGAAATTTTTGGGGCGGGTTTTATTTTTTAAATTTTTATCCTTTAATGCATCCTGTCTCGGAACACTAACTGTATCTAGACTGACAGATATGTCCCGGAGACATCCATATAACGCCCGGACATAATGCGGACAGTAACTCATAGCTGACTGTTTGCGTTTGGATTAGTGAACAAGAACTGATCAAGATGCCACTCCATCCTCCAGTGTTGCCCCTGGATGGAAGACAACCAGTATGACCAAGCGAGAAGAGGTCAGATATAAAGGACAACTCGGTCTCCAGAAATGCCATGCTGACGTCGGATGTGTTGGGCCCAAATGCTCCGATATCACAAATTGGTGTAAAACCGCAAGACAACGCAATTACGCCGATTTAACGCCCTTTAAGGACGAATAACGAAAAAAAGATGTTATTGAGCTAACTCGAGGCTATCCAGTGATGCATGTGCCTAGCCCTTCTTGTCTCTATGGCAACCGAGGCTAGCATTCAGCATGTTACACAAAATACATCCATTTTCAGTGTTCTTTCTCTGCATTTCAAATTTGTTTAGAGTTGTTTTAAAGCTACACTTATCGAACTAGAAGTAGTCAGCTGCAGAATTCAGCATCGCTTACTTCAGCCGGCATAGAACACATTGCTCATGTCAATATTGGTGCATTTGGGGGCCTCAGTAGCCTACGTGGGAAAACCACCAGACTGGGCAACCGACGCTCAGACAACCCGTGTTCAAATCCCGCTGGAAGCTGTGTGAATTGTACTCGTGGTTGGACAAAAAATACCCGGTCGACCCAGCCGCTGGCGGAAGTAGGTACAGTTCGTTCACAAATTCGTGCCTACAGAGTTGATCAATTATCTCGGAAACTGATCAATTTTTGTAATTCTTTTTCATGAAATCTGATTTTTTCACCGATCTTTAGATTTGTTAACATTTAAGTACAAAGGTAGTCTGAATTTTGCGCAAATCGTTTTTTGTTATATAATTGTAGGAAAAAATCAACCGCGCGCTCTAAACATTAGATTTTACTGTAAATAGGCAGGCTATTACTCTTAGAAGGTGAGGAATGCCGCTCGCATAGTGAGTTTCGATGCTTAAAGTGACACTATACAGAAGTCTCCGAACACTTATAGATAGGCGGCCGAGCACATATGGGTGAAAGCTAGCGTGCTAAGGCATCAAGTCTCGTACCTTTACCTAAATAATAGTAGCATCAAAGGATATGAATAGCTTTTTTAAAAAAATGCAAGATTGATGATGATGCGTTCGCCCGATGATTTGAGGTATTCTAGCGGATACGAACCGTAGCCTTCCTCCTCGTCATCCGCCCTTAAAAGGACGTTAAGTGGACGTAGTTACGTTGTGTTGAAGTTTGCAGTGTAACACTGTGATATCTGCGCCTTTCGGCCCAACACAACCGACTTCAGCCGACATTTTTGAGTACCGGGTTTGTCTTCCCTCTTCGATCCCTGCTCGCTTGGCCAGACTAGACAGGTTAGTCTGTTTCTGGAGGCACCGCGGAGAGGTGTAGCAGGGTCTGGATGGTTCTGGTTCACCGATCCTGGCGCAAGCCATCAGTTATGAGTCACTGACGACTTCCAGCTCTGGTGCTGGGTGGGGCGCGCCTTCGCCTCCAAAATGCAAGATTAAAAGTAAAGAAAGAATCAACATTATGTATGCTTATGGGGCTATTATAGAAGCTTATCTAATGTTAGCCTCAGCTATTGCAATATGAGGCTATTATAGAAGCTTATCTCAGGTCAGCCTCAGCTATTATAATATGAAGTTGTTATAGAAGCTTATCTCATGTTAGCCTCAGCTACTGTAAAATGAGGCTGTTATAGAAGCTTATCTCATGTTAGCCTCAGCTATTGTAAAATGAGGTTGTTATAGAAGCTTATCTCTCTCATGTCAGCCTCAGCTACTGTAATATGAGGCTGTCATAGAAGCTTGTCACATGTCAGCCTCAGCTATTGTAAAATGAGGTTGTTATAAAAGCTTATCTTATATCAGCCTCAGCTATTGTAAAATGAGGCTGTTATAGAAGCTTACCTCATGTCAGCCTCAGCTATTGTAAAATGAGGCTGTTGTAGAAGCTTATCTCAAGTCAGCCTCAGCTATTGTAAAATGAGGCTGTTATAGAAGCTTACCTCATGTCAGCCTCAGCTATTGTAAAATGAGGCTGTTGTAGAAGCTTATCTCAAGTCAGCCTCAGCTTTTGTAAAATGAGGCTGTTGTAGAAGCTTATCTCAAGTCAGCCTCAGCTTTTGTAAAATGAGGTTGTTATAGAAGCTTATCTCAAGTCAGCCTCAGCTTTTGTAAAATGAGGCTGTTATAGAAGCTTATCTCATGTCAGCCTCAGCTACTGTAATATGAGGCTGTCATAGAAGCTTGTCTCATGTCAGCCTCAACTATTGTAAAATGAGGTTGTTATAGAAGCGTATTTCAGGTCAGCCACAGCTATTGTAATATGAGACTATTATAGAAGCTTATCTCTGGTCAGTCTCAGCTATTGCAATATGAGGCTGTCATACAAGCTTGACTCATGTCAGCCTCAGCTATTGTAAAATGAGGCTGTTATAAAAGCTTATCTCATGTCAGCCTCAGCTACTGTAATATGAGGCTGTCATACAAGCTTGACTCATGTCAGCCTCAGCTATTGTAAAATGAGGTTGTTATAAAAGCTTATCTTATGTCAGTCTCAGCTATTGTAAAATGAGGCTGTTACAGAAGCTTACCGCGTGTCAGTGTCAGTCTCAGCTATTGTAAAATGAGGCTGTTGTAGAAGCTTATCTCAGGTCAGCCCCAGCTATTGTAAAATGAGGCTGTTATAGAAGCTTATCTCAAGTCAGCCTCAGCTATTGTAAAATGAGGCTGTTATAGAAGCTTATCTCATGTTAGCCTCAGCTACTGTAAAATGAGGCTGTTATAGAAGCTTATCTCATGTCAGCCTCAGCTATTGTAAAAGTCAGGTTGCAGTCAGGGATTCGCTATCTTTTCAATATGAATCTGTTACCAAGTACTTCATGCAGTACAGTGGAGTTATTAACGAAACCGCAGATAACAACCCAGCCGTGTCTATGCACTCTTGTGTGAGCCGCGAAAAGTCTTCAAATATGTCAGTGTCCGGGGGTTTGGAGCTGGGTTGGAATCACCGTCACAGATCGAGCGAGCTATAAAAAGCGTCGTTAGTATCCACTCATGCACATACAATGTGTTGAGAATAGTCTAGTCTTGTTCACTGGAGTCTCGACGACTCCTAAAGTGGAGATACACAGGCAGAACTTAACATCATTTACCCACTTCTGTTTAGTGGATCTTTATGTGTTGTGTGCACATCTTTATGTGTTGTGTGCACAACGACACAATGGAATAATCATTCGCATGACTGCCCAACAACCGCTGTCACGTTAAAGCACAAATAATTGCAGACAATAAAGATGTTTCCACGTGTTTGTGCCCGTACATCTACCCTTCACTGCATTTCCCGCATTTCCCCATTCAACGGGCGGTAACTCGATATACCCACATCTAGACAACAAAACCTAAACAGTACAATGTTACTTACATTTATAATATTGACGAGAACACCATGTGTGAAGCAGAGAGAATGGGAGAGAGATAGAGAGAGAGAGAGAGAGAGAGAGAGAGCGAGAGAGAGAGAGAGAGAGAGAAACAGGAGACGTTTCGTTTTACATAAAGAATTGAATTTTCAATTAGAAGGCAATTAAACAGTAAAAGGACAAAACATGAATCATCATCATTGTCAAGTTGTCTGCTGGTGTAGGTAATCATGTCTATCCACAACTTTCGATCTCGACAGTTATTTATCATTTCTGTTGTTGACCTTCTGTCGAGCCATTCTCTTAAGCTGTCTGTTATTTTTTTTCTTTTGCTTCCCTCTATCTCTTTGTCCCTCAATTTTCGCAGTTTTCACAATATATTACAGTTGTTCCCTTCTCATTACATGGCAAAAAAATGATGATTGTTTCTTTCTAATATTGGAAATTAGCTCTCTTTTTTCTTTGGCCTCTTTCAGAACGTTTTCATTACTTTTCTAAGCTGTCCATGGTACTCTCAACATTCTTCTGTAAAACCACATTTCTACAGACTCCAGTGATTTTCTTGTCTGTTGTCCTATTGTCCATGATTCATATCCATATGTTAAGGATGTTACATAACATTTAAGAACTTTTTTCTTGTTTTTATTGTCAAAAATAGATTGCACAGTATCTTCCTCATTTTTTGTTGTTGTGGAAAGCTGCTTTTATCTGAGCCATGCTGCATCTCACCCCTGTTGTACATCTATTATCTGATGTTAACAAAGTTCCCAGATATTTAAATTCATTTACATGTTTTAATATTGTTCCACTGGTCTTTATAGTGCATTGCAGTGATGTATTTTTCTTTGTTGCTACCATTACTTCTTTCTTTTTGCTATTTCACTTTTTGCTTCTCTTCACTATAATGTCTAACATTTCTTGTAGCTCATTTTCACTTTTAGCAATGAAGACTAAGATACGAGTAAACGAAATAAAAACAACAGCGATATATGTGTATGTGTGTGTGTCTGTGTGTGTGTCTGTGTGTGTGTGTGTGTGTGTCTGTGTGTGTGTGTCTGTGTGTGTCTGTGCGTGTGTCTGTGTGTCTGTCTGTGTGTCTGTCTGTGTGTCTGTCTGTGTGTGTGTCTGTGTGTCTGCCTTGATCTCCAGGATGCATACAATCGAGTGCACTAAGGCACACTCGTACACCTACTTTGTGAGATAGACTTTCACCCACGGCTCGTGCCCTGGCTGACACCTGTTCTAATGAGAAGACTAGTGGCGCTACGTTTCGGTACCTGGACATCTCAACCGAGATATATAGGCCTCGAGGATAGCCGTTATCACATGCTTTGTTCAATTATATACACTGCCAGGGTAGCGCAACTGAATATTTCGGACCCGGTCGCTCTTTCGCCTTTACAGGTGACATTATGTACGTATGTACACGGTCGCAATAGGTTAAAATAGCTAGGCAACGCCAAGAAAGCGTTGATTAGATAACAACTTGGTGCAACCGCTGCATAGTACTCATTAACCCAAACATGTCTTCTGTCATGCAGTTTTCACTAAACAACAGAATAGTAAAAGACACCCCCCACCTGCTCTCAGTTCTGGATTATGGTTTGGGTATGCTCATTCTCTCATGTAGGTTGTGCTGCTCTCAGTACTGGATGATGGTTTGGGTATGCTCAATCTCTCATGTAGGTTGTGCTGCTCTCAGTACTGGATTATGGTTTGGGTATGCTCACTCTCAACTCAGGTCGCAGGTTTGGAAATGGTTCAGAATGAGAGTCTACAGGCAGTTCACGGATGCACCATATACACCTGTCCGTTCAATAAGGGACTTACTTGACTTACCGAGCATTAGAGTGCGACATAGATCTGCTCAATGAGATACTTGACTTACCGAACATTAGAGTGTGACATAGATCAGCTCAATGAGATACTTGACTTACCGAGCATTAGAGTGTGACATAGATCAGCTCAATGAGATACTTGACTTACCGAGCATTAGAGTGCGACATAGATCTGCTCAATGAGATACTTGACTTACCGAGCATTAGAGTGTGACATAGATCAGCTCAATGAGATACTTGACTTACCGAACATTAGAGTGCGACATAGATCAGCTCAATGAGATACTTGACTTCCCGAGCATTAGAGTGCGACATAGATCTGCTCAATTAGATACTTGACTTACCGAGCATTAGAGTGTGACATCGATCTGCTCAATGAGATACTTGACTTGCGGAGCATTAGAGTGCGACATAGATCTGCTCAATGAGATACTTGACTTACAGAGCATTAGAGTGCGACATAGATCTGCTCAATGAGATACTTGACTTACCGAGCATTAGAGTGCGACATAGATCTGCTCAATGAGATACTTGACTTACCGAGCATTAGAGTGCGACATAGATCTGCTCAATGAGATACTTGACTTACCGAGCATTAGAGTGCGACATAGATCTGCTCAATGAGATACTTGACTTACCGAGCATTAGAGTGCGACATAGATCTGCTCAATGAGATACTTGACTTACCGAACATTAGAGTGTGACATAGATCAGCTCAATGAGATACTTGACTTACCGAGCATTAGAGTGCGACATAGATCAGCTCAATGAGATACTTGACTTACCGAGCATTAGAGTGCGACATAGATCTGCTCAATGAGATACTTGACTTACCGAGCATTAGAGTGCAACATAGATCTGCTCAATGAGATACTTGACTTACCGATCATTAGAGTGCGACATAGATCTGCTCAATGAGATACTTGACTTACCGAGCATTAGAGTGCGACATAGATCTGCTCAATGAGATACTTGACTTACCGAGCATTAGAGTGCGACATAGATCTGCTCAATGAGATACTTGGCTTACCGAGCATTAGAGTGCGACATAGATCTGCTCAATGAGATACTTGACTTACCGAACATTAGAGTGTGACATAGATCAGCTCAATGAGATACTTGACTTACCGAGCATTAGAGTGCGACATAGATCAGCTCATTGAGATACTTGACTTACCGAGCATTAGAGTGCGACATAGATCTGCTCAATTAGATACTTGACTTACCGAGCATTAGAGTGCGACATAGATCTGCTCAATGAGATACTTGACTTACCGAGCATTAGAGTGCGACATAGACCTGTTCAATGAGATACTTGGCTTACCGAGCATTAGAGTGCGATATAGATCTGCTCAATGAGATACTTGACTTACCGAGCATTAGAGTGCGACATAGATCTGCTCAGGTCCGAGCTTATTTGAACGTGGTAATGGACATGAATCATTCCTTGCATTCAGAATTGGCTTCAACCAAGGGCAGGCAACTCAAGCGTGGAGAATCCTGGAAGGCCGAGGTGAAAGAGTCCATAAGGAGATCATGTGATTTGAATGACATTAAGTCTGGCAAGGATTGGATAGAAGTAACAGCGGAGAAGAAGGGGCTAACCAAAGTAATATTTGAGCTCGCCAGGGAGTGTCGCATTTGGGCCTATGGAACTACCGAGGCCGTTATAAGGAAATCCATAGAGATTGTGTCGTCACCTCAACATCGGATCATCTACACGGATGGTTATGTATCCCACGGACAGCGCAGCGGTTGAGATTTTGTGGCATACCAACATGGTAGAGAAGTAGCTAGTGAATCTGGCAAGTGTAGCATTACGGTGTCCAGCATGAGAATGGAGATAGAAGCAGCAATGGCGACGATAAAATGGTTGGTTACACAGAATGTGGATCACGCAGTCTTGATGATAAAGTATGCTACAGAAGAATGACAATGTCTGCGGCAGGAATTGGTACAGCTCTTGGATGGCTCTACAGTGAGCCCGTTAACCTTGGTGTACTGTCCAGGGCAAGCCGGTTTATACAGCAATGAAATAGCCAAAAAGCTCGCTGGTAGCCCTGGCACAGTGTGTGCCTTACTCAGGATAAAGGGACATCGTCAAGTGTGTTCTTCATTCATTGAGAGAAGAAAGGAAAATGTGTGGGACAGTGATGTATATATTGAGAGACTGAGGAGCCTAAAGGTGGAAAAGGGATCTAGTCGATCTGGAGTGCTCAGTGGGAAAATCAGATGTAAGGTAAAGTAAAGGTAAAGTACGAGACTTGAACCGGCATCTTAGCACGCGAGTTTACACCCATATGTGCTCGGCCGCCTATCCAGAAATGTTCGGATATTTCTGTATAGTGTAGCCTCAAGCATCGAAACTCAGATGCGAGGCAACATTCCTCACCTTCCCAAGGTAATACCCTGGTACCCATTTCTGCCAACGGCTGGGTCGACCGTGGGGGTATTTTTTTTTTCCAACCACGAGTACAACTCACACTGCTCCCAGCGGAATCGAACACGGGTTGTCCGAACGTCGATAGTCCAGTCGGGTGGTGTTAAATCAGATGTATCTATAATCAATGCTTGGACAGTCGGTGCAGCGGATATGGGGATGCAATGAAACTGATTCCATGAATAGAACAGAGAAGGCCAGTAGCTAGCAACCAACATCACCACAAACTGTACCACACGTACTACTACAGCACTGCAGCCAATACAATGTTATGAGAGAAGGACATTAGCAAAATAGAATTACATTAAACCGAAAACTTGATGTCCATACATGAGCTGTGAAAGATAATCACATGTATTGAAAGGTCATTTTTGTAGATATATACAAGTATACCATGACAAACGACAGAAAAATAAAATGTAGGGTAGATAAATGTAGCTTGCACAAATAACTTAACGTTAGATGTCATCATCATGATGTGCCATACCGGTAGACGTAGGCGATCATGTCCTTCCACAGTTTTCTATCCACAGCACATCGTATAAATTATGTTGTTGACTGTCTTCCATGCAACGACACCAAGCTTTCTAGTATTTGCTCTTTGTCGATTGATTTTCTGATGTTTTTATGGAGCTCCCATTTTGTGCTGGTCTCTTTGATAATTTCTTCGTTGGCCTTTTTAGCTATCAAGGGAACTCATAACATTCTTCTGAGAAATCCCATTTCTGTGGCCTTTAATCATCTTTTCATTTGTTTGCATACTGTCAATGATTCGCTTGCATAGGTCAGAATTGGTTCTACATAACACCGACGAACTCTTTTTCTCGCTTCTAACGACATAGACTTGTTCATTTTCTGAAATGCTAATTTGGCCTGAGCTATTTTGCTCTTTGTTGGTGTGGGTGTTTTTATGTCAGTTATTATTGTACCTAAGTATTTGACGCTTATATATATGGATATAAGGTAGATAGATATAAGGTAGATAGATATACGGTTATAAGGTAGAGAGATATAAGGATATAAGGTAGAGAGATATAAGGATATAAGGTAGATAGATATAAGGATATAAGGTAGATAGATATAAGGATATAAGGTAGATAGATATAAGGATATAAGGTAGAGAGATATAAGGATATAAGGTAGAGAGATATAAGGATATAAGGTAGAGAGATATAAGGATATAAGGTAGATAGATATAAGGATATAAGGTAGATAGATATAAGGATATAAGGTAGATAGATATAAGGATATAAGGTAGAGAGATATATGGATATAAGGTAGATAGATATAAGGTAGATAGATATACGGTTATAAGGTAGAGAGATATAAGGATATAAGGTAGAGAGATATAAGGATATAAGGTAGATAGATATAAGGATATAAGGTAGATAGATATACGGATATAAGGTAGATAGATATAAGGGTATAAGGTAGATAGATATACGGATATAAGGTAGATAGATATACAGATATAAGGTAGAGAGATATACGGATATAAGGTAGATAGATATAAGGATATAAGGTAGATGGATATACGGATATAAGGTAGAGAGATATAAGGATATAAGGTAGAGAGATATAAGGATATAAGGTAGAGAGATATAAGGATATAAGGTAGAGAGATATAAGGATATAAGGTAGAGAGATATAAGGTAGAGAGATATATGGATATAAGGTAGATAGATATAAGGTAGATAGATATACGGTTATAAGGTAGAGAGATATAAGGATATAAGGTAGAGAGATATAAGGATATAAGGTAGATAGATATAAGGATATAAGGTAGATAGATATACGGATATAAGGTAGATAGATATAAGGGTATAAGGTAGATAGATATACGGATATAAGGTAGATAGATATACAGATATAAGTAGAGAGATATACGGATATAAGGTAGATAGATATAAGGATAAGTAGATATACGGATATAAGGTAGAGAGATATAAGGATATAAGGTAGAGAGATATAAGGATATAAGGTAGATAGATATACGGATATAAGGTAGAGAGATATAAGGATATAAGGTAGATAGATATAAGGATATAAGGTAGAAAAATTCAGCTGCCACGAATAATAACTCTAACCATTAGATATCAGGATATAAATTTAGCAACGACGATTAATTTAAATGAATAAATATTACCATGCGACCAAGGAGAAACGTCTTTATCCGCTGTGACTTAATTATTACCATTGGATGTGAGAGAAGCAAATTTGACAAAATCGATTCATGATTTCTATCGTTGGAAATATGGGAGGTGGACTTAGCAATTATAACTAATAAATCATTGGCAGCTATCACCACTATTGTCCAACAAGGAAATAACTCGAGGCAAAACGGGTACTCTACAATACAATCTTCATCCCAACGTTGTGCTACCAATGCCAGACCTGGACCCTAGATGCAAGAACAATAAGAAAATAACCTCTACTGAGATTAAATGTGTTAGACGAATGACAGGAAACAGCATGAGAGACAAGATAAAAAATTAAGAACTGAGAAAAAAAAGCTAGGAATAATCCCCACCATAGAATATATTTAAAAAAAACCCCCATAAAATGGTTTGGCCACGTGATAAAGCAGAAAGATGAAAACATAACACACTGAGCCTTCAACAAACGTTGTGAGAACATCAGACTCAAGGGCCGACCACGAAAAAAGATGGATTGACGGTATATTAGAAACATTATGAAACATAGCAGCAGAGTCGAACAGAAGAGCAAAAAACCGCAACTCATACCTCCTCTCGACTCTGAAAGATAAATGAGAAAGGAACGAAGAAGAAGACTAATAGATCTAACCATGAGATATAGAGGAGTCAATGTCTGGGAAGATTAATCGTAAATCAGTCTCACTGCTACGTTCGTGACGCTCGTACATTGTTTCCCCTACTCTCTCCCATCCACACACAAACTTTGTCTCGCCACATAAGAACGATCTATATATAGTGAACGACACAACATATCTTTGTTTAGCCACATAAGAACGATCTAGTGAGCGACACAACACATCTTTGTTTAGGCACATAAGAACGATCTAGTGAACGACACAACATATCTTTGTTTAGCCACATAAGAACGATCTAGTGAGCGACACAACACATCTTTGTTTAGCCACATAAGAACGATCTAGTGAGCGACACAGCACATCTTTGTTTAGCCACATAAGAACGATCTAGTGAGCGACACAGCACATCTTTGTTTAGCCACATAAGAACGATCTAGTGAACGACACAACATATCTTTGTTTAGCCACATAAGAACGATCTAGTGAGCGACACAGCACATCTTTGTTTAGCCACATAAGAACGATCTAGTGAGCGACACAGCACATCTTTGTTTAGCCACATAAGAACGATCTAGTGAACGACACAACACATCTTTGTTTAGGCACATAAGAACGATCTAGTGAACGTCACAACACATCTTTGTTTAGCCACTTTTGCATTCATATAAGCTAAAGTTATTTCTCTTTTCTTCTTTATTTATTCTTAAGTTCTTCTGTTACTCTCCTGAGCAATTCAACCGTTTTTGTGGACGTGAAACTTTAACGTATTAGGCTCCATTCTCATCGTTCTTGTTTGCCATTTTTCCTTGTGCGAATGTTTTTCCCCGATATCTTCTTGTAACATTGAGCATACCATCTATAGCGAAATGTAATATGACGATTGTATAAGAGCAGAATATGAGAAACATTGACCTATCATTATGTTCATGAGGACAATATACCAGTTTTATGTTTCAGAATATTTGGCAAAATAATTATAATTAAATATAACGAACCATAACTGGTCAAGATGCTCATTACTTTCATGCGGCGGTCGGGGAAACAGTTGAGCTATTGATGGAAGAGGATATCACGATTAATACTATTTTCGTCCGAATCATAAACTGTCGATTTTCTTCCTTGGTTTGACCACACCATTTACAGATTCTATGTTCTGTCTTATCCATTGAACGAAAGATCTTCTATCTACACCTATGCTTTGCCTTGTTGTTGTATCTGGTTCCTTGATGTCGTGACACATCTTACCTATCTTCCTACATCTTTTAACTACCTTACAGAAATGTATGTTCGATATTATTTACCTTTTGCATAGTTGAGGGAGCCGCGATAGCTCAGTGGTCAGTGAACTGGACTACAAAGGACAAGAGAAAGGGTTCGATCCAATCGACGGCTTCAGCATTTAATGGGTACCAGATTTTTTTCTGGGAAAGTAAAGCGGCACGGACGTAATACCGACCACATTACCCCAAAAATCATGTGCTGAAGATCTGTAAAACTGATGGACACTAACACCATATTCCCTATACGTCACTTGGCGTGACGGGGGTACTTTACTTTAGAATAAAATAAAACTGTAGAAAATAGCATCTATTCTTATTGTTGGACAAACTAAAGGTGGGAAATTTACAATAAACAAATATATACATATTTTATATCTATATAAATATATTTTAATGTTTACACAAGATATCATTTTTATTAACTTTTTTTTTTTTACTTTTGCATAGTTGTGGATTTAAACTTCAAATTCATTTTGATTTTCGTATTCAGAAAGCCACTTCAATTTTAAAAAATGTTTTGTGTTACACAATTTATCATCATTATAATAAAGACTCCTCTGCCAAATAAACAATGAGAAATACGTCGTTGATGACAAGGTAATTACACCACAGCTGAAACCGTGCAGATTGGTTCACGTAAGAATAACATCTTCGTTCATGCGTTTAAGCTGTACATTGAAAGTGGTGTGCATTAATTCAGCGGAAGAGTGGAATGGTCGGTAGAACTTAGAATTGCCTAAAGTTGAGAGAACTTCCGGTAAGATGGTGGATCTAGGTCACGGTATCTCGATTGCTGCAGAAAGTCCATTCAGAATCTGATTAATTTCGGTTCTCCGTAGTACTTTTCTGCGTTAAAGTATAAATGATGATCTACTTATTACATCTGTGCGGCTAAAGCGAAGTTGTACGCCGACAACAGTCCTTTTTTGACAAATCAAGTGTTGTGAATGCGACCTTCCAACGTTTAGACTTGATCTGCGCTTTACGTCACATTGGTGCTGTTCATGGCCGTTGTTGGAATTCCTTGACGTAAGTTAATTCCATGTTACTTATTAATGTAAAGTACTTCGTCAGCCACAGTTTTGTCTCTTTGAGGAATTTGCACCGTTTTGTTTGCCATAGGCTGCTTTCACTAGAGTAATTGGGAATCTAAAGGGAGCAAAATTGTGTGTGCGACATTTTTGTGTGCTACGTCATCGTAATGATGGTGATGGTCTAATCACCAACTAATTACCCCATAAAGCTTGGGCAGATGGTGCTCGTAAGCCTGGGAGGGCAGACCATCTAAGGACAGAATCCCACTACAGAAAAGACAATCTGCTGCCTTGCAGGAAGATTGGGGACAATCAAAGGCTAAGGAAAGGAAACCTGAATAAAATGCTGGCTGAAATCTGATGCACTGGGCCTCTGGCACAGAACACAGTGCAACGTTTTAACAAGTAATCAATCAGACTGGATTTAACAGACACATGATAGAAACTACCACTGACCGGAAAGGCTTCAAGAAACAGCTGAATATAACACACTGGAATACGGAGGGCATATACCACAAAAAACAAGCTCTAACAATCAGACTAACAGAGGAGGAGATAGATGTTGCCTGCATCCAGGAAACTCATCTTAATCCTCAGCACAGATTTAGGATCAGGGGCTACCAAACATTTAGACAAGACAGGGAAGGTCACAATGGTGGAATTATTATATTTATTAAAAATTCCATCCCAGCAAAACTGATACATGTAGTCACAAACGGAGAGGCAGAGATCATTGGTACAGACCTATACATTAACTCCGCTAGTATAAGGATTTTTAATGTATACTGTTTAAATGACAAATTACTGAAGCTGGAGTCAATGGAAATAACACCATCAAAGTGTCTGGTAGTAGGAGACTTTAACAGTCACTCTGAAAGATGGGGATATAAGGAGTCCAATGTTCGAGGTGAAGAAGTGGAAGAATGGGAAATAGACATCAACCCATTCCTCATAAACTCTAGGGAGGACACCCTCCCCCCCCCCCCCCAACCTTCTACTCAAGAAGATGGAAAACAACTTTCACTCCCGACCTAGCGTTTGCAACTGGAGACATATCTATCAAAATAACCAGAAAAGTGCTGAACCAACTTGGAGATAGTGACCATAGACCAATCAAACTTACAGTGGATCTTGCTCACAAACAGGAGTTGCAAATACCTCTTCCCCGCTGGAACTATAAGAGAGCAGATTGGGCAAAGTTTGCAAGGCTCACTGATGCATATACTGCGCCTATCAACACACACGAAAAGAAGGTCAATAATATGATAGAACGGTTAACAAATGGCATCCTGAGAGCTGCTAAAGAATCCATTCCTAGAGGAGCAAGAAGAAACTACAAGCCATACTGGAGCAAGGAAATACAAAGACTAGAGCAGGAGCTGGACTCTGCCAGAGAACTAGCTGAAACAACACACAGCATAGAGAGCAACATTGCCTTCAAAGCAGCCTCGGCCAGATACAGACGTGAGGTCATGATATCAGTAAGACAGAGCTGGATAGACAAAACAGAGAGCCTTAATCTGGACAAAAATGGTCATAAACTATGGAAACTTGCGAAAGTTCTGAGTGACGAAAACAACTGCCGACCTCCAATATCATTAGCACACGATCAGAACATCCTCACAGGCAAAAGGGCAGCAAATCTACTGATAGAGACTTAGAAAAACATTAGTAGAATAAAAAATCCAATAGACAAACAGAAAGCTTCAAGGCGGGAAAACCAAGATGCAAAACACATGCCTTTAGCACCAGAAGAGCATCAGACGACCATCTTTACCCCAACTGAATTAGATGTTGCCCTCAAAGGATTGAAACTCAAAAGTTCCCCTGGTAAAGATGGAATCTCAAACAAAATGCTCCTAAATCTGGGACAGAAAGCCAAGAGCCAGCTTCTAAGGATAATAAATGCTAGCTGGAAGAGAGGTCATGTGCCGGCAATCTGGAAAGAAGCTATTATGGTGCCCATCCTCAAGTGTGGAAAAGACCCACTAGACCCAAGTAGCTATAGACCAATTAGCTTACTGAGCTGACTGAGTAAACTCATGGAAAGGCTGGTTAACAGAAGACTTATGTGGCATTTGGAGACAAAACAACAAATCGTACCACAACAAAGTGGCTTCCGTCAGCACAGATCAACCGAAGACCTGGTCACAATCATTGCACAGGAAATAGAGGATGCTCTACAAGAAAAGAAACACACACTGGCAGTGTGGGTCGACATAGAGAAGGCTTTTGATAGGGTATGGCGAGAGGGTTTAAAGAACAAGCTTTTCAGACTTGGCATCCAGGGTCGTTTATTCAATTGGGTCTCTCAATACCTTCAGGATAGAACGGCCAGAGTACAAGTTCAAGGTCAACTAAGTAAGAAGGTCTCTTTCGAACAAGGTGTCCCACAAGGCGGAGTCTTTCCCCAACACTCTTTTTAATTTTCATAAATGACATCGTAAAGGACATTCCACCCAGAATACACTCAGCAATATACGCAGATGATCTGGCGTTATGGGCTCGTGAGGAAAGTATGTTGGTGGCTGGTCCCAGGATGCAAGATGCCCTAGGTGAACTTGAAAAATGGACGAACACCTGGTTCTTATCAATCAGCGAAAAAAAAAACTACATATACAATTTTCAGCCTATCAAGAAACACATTCTCTGCAAACTTGAAGACAAAAGACCATACACTCCATATTGACCAAAACCCAACATATCTTGGTGTCACCATGAATCGCAGAATGACTTGGAAAAATCAGATAGACAGAGCAAGGAAAAAAGCCAGAAAGCGAACAAATATTATGAAGAAATTGGCAGGAACGGACTGAGGGGCAGACAGAAATATTTTGAAAAAGACTCTACGTAGGAAGAGTCAGACCAGTTCTAGAGTATGAAGTCACAGCCTGGGCTATCGCTTCCAAATCACACCTTAGCAAAATTAACAGAACACAGAACCAAGCTGCCCATATCATGAAAATGAAATGGTGCTATGAAATCTACACCTATCGAGACTCTAGAAACAGTAACATGTTTACAACCCTTAGATGACAGACGGGCCACTAAAGTATTACAACAAGCGGAGAAATATAGAAGGCTCATTAGCCACCCCATGCACCAAAGAATATCTGGTTCCGGAATTGTACGACTAAAGAGGAGCAACTTCGCTGCAATTGCCAATGAACTAACTACTGGAGACCCAGTACTTTCCCAAACAATATCGAAACCCTTGGGCCCATCTGATATGTCTCCTCATGGAAAGCATAGAATACCAGAACTTAAGGAAAATATAGTAGGAATCATGAAAAAGGCATCAAATCAAACACAGAAAGAAAACACGTAGCAGAAAAACACATACACGATACCTACACACAGGACTCTTGGTCCCACATATACAAGACGGTTCTGCTACAAAGCCACCAGAAATGGAGGGGGAGGTGTGTTCTTGACGCTGAATAATCAGGACAAGATCACCAAGTCAATAGCTTCTGGAAAATTCTCAAACAACTTTAAAGTAGAAACTGAGGCCATCAGAGATGCTGCAACACTGGCTACTCAACACAAAAAAAAACACGCACAATAAATTGGTGATTCTGACTGATGCACTGTCAGTATTATCAGCTCTTAAAAGCCCTAAGAACAATGAACTAGATGACTTGAGAACAACCCAGGACCAACTATGCAATAACTTTCAGAGAGCAGTCACTCGGTGGATACCATCATACTGTAATATACACGGGAACGAACGCGCAGACAAATTAGCTAAAGAGGGAGGGAGATTACCACAAGAGAACCATCCGCTCAGTTATGATGAAGCCAAATCCATCCTCAAGGGTCAGTTCCATGAAAAATGGAAACGAGAACAGCCAAAGCATAACGAGAGTGACGGATACCACCAACTATCAAGGAGGGATCAAGTCATCATACTTCGCCTACGCACTGGCCACCAATAGAATGAGAAATCACATGTTCACCAAATTCAAAATAGGTACAACCAGCCTATGCCACTGTACAGTGGACAATATGACTACAAAACATGTTCTACTGGATTGCCCCCAGTACACAGACCTGAGAAGAGCAATGCGATCCACACCCACCTCCCTGGAAGAAAAACTATATAGGACAATCGATTCGCTTAAACAGACAGCTGCCTTCATGAGAGAGTCTGGAATCCTACTCTGATTGAGTCTTGATCGCAGAGAGAGAGAGAGAGAGAGAGAGAGAGAGAGAGAGAATTGTCTGTCCCGACAGATAGAGGTATTTATTTTACATAACATCAATAAGACAAATCATTCTGGAGATTAGTTTTCTAAAGGGGAAAAAAACTAAAAAAAAATTAAAATCGAAGTGTTGAACAGAACACAAGCCAAGTTTCATTTCATAATCTCAGAACGTTATGAATCTGCGATTTGTGTTAATAAATTGATGAAGGGACTATAGTAATTGTTATAGTAGTAGTAGCGATGCATATCTTCTTCTTTTCATTCCTCTATTTAACTGGTATCTCAATTAGTCAGTACTGCGCTTACCGTAAACGCATCTATTCATTAAGTTTGATCATGTGTTTAATTTCAATATGGTGAAAATATTGGAAATCAAAGTGACAGACTAGTTTGTGCGTTCGCTACCACCCACTACTTATTTACCAAACAAGTGCAAGAAATATAACGATGCATTCAACATTTGTGAGACGTCTTTGCCATTAAACTATGCGTATATTGATGGCGAGGCTAGGATATATTTTTATTCCGACCATTTCTTCATCCGTGTCAAGTGACAATTTTTATTCTTCTCCACGTGAAGTAATCTCCCAACCGTGACCACATCACAAAGAGCATGTTCGTCCTCTTGGAGAACGGAAGCATCTCCGCGAAGTTCTAACATAGAGAAACATGTCGAGCGTACAGTAATGACGACATAGGCAGCCAGCAAAACGATGTTCTATTTATAAAAAAAAGAAAAATGCCTTCAGCTATTTCATATTTTTGCTCTATTGGAGATGTCACATACCACTCGGGCTCGTCACATGGAATCTGGTTCTGCGTTTGTGCACCACGGCTCTCTCCTGGCACATTAAAAAGTTTAAAAAAGTAAAGCAACCCCGTCACGCCAAGTGGCGTATAGGGAATATGGTGTTAGTGACCATAAATTTTACAGACCTTCGGCACATGATTTTGGGGTAATGTGGTCGGTATTACGCCCGTGCTGCTTCACTTTCCCAGAAAAAAAATCCGGTACCCATTAAAGGCTGGGTGAACCCGGAAGCCGTCGGTTGGGATCGAACCCTGCCCCTTGTCCATTTGTAGTCCAGTTCACTAACCACTGAGCTATCGCGACTCCCTCCTGGCACATTAGCATTTCTAAATAAACGGTCCTTTCAGTTTAGGTTTATAATGCACGGTCTCCGGCAACGAGATATTCAGGGATCTATACCATTCAAGGGAGCCGCGATAGCTCAGTGGTTAGTGAACTGGACTACCACGGACAAGGGGTAGGGTTCGATCCCAACCGACGGCTTCCGGGTTCACCCAGCCTTAAATGGGTACCCGGATTTTTTTCTGGGAAAGTAAAGCAGCACGGGCGTAATACTGACCACATTACCCCAAAAATCATGTGCTGAAGGTCTTAAAATATAGGGTCACTAACACCATATTTCCCTATACGCCACTTGGCGTGGTGGGGGTACTTTACTTTACTTTTTTTTATACCATTCAGGAATCCATACAATTCAGAGATCCATATCATTGAGGAATCAATACCATTTAGGATTCAAAACCATTTAGAGATCTATACCATTCGGGTTTCTCTCTCTTTTTATAGCTTGATTTTGAAACAGGTTGTGACTGAACATAGGTTACATTTCTATAATATCCTCTGCCCCGTCATTCCGCCCAGTCATGTCTGCTGTTTGTTAAACTGAGGAAAAGCTCGAAGTCTACTTGTCCACTGTTACAACATGCTACTCCCACTGTTACTACAAGCTACTCCCACTGTTACAACATGCTACTCCCACTGTTACAACATGCTACTCCCACTGTTACTACAAGCTACTCCCACTGTTACAACATGCTACTCCCACTTTTACAACATGCTACTCCCACTGTTACAACAAGCTACTCCCACTGTTACTACAAGCTACTCCCACTGTTACAACAAGCTACTCCTACTATTGTTCTGTCAGAACCATGCCCCACGTTCCCACTGTTACAACAAGCTACTCCTACTATTGTTCTGTCAGAACCATCCCCCACGTTCCCAGTGTTACAACAAGCTACTCCTACTGTTACAACAAGCTACTCCCACTGTTACAACAAGCTACTCCTACTGTTACAACAAGCTACTCCCACTGTTACTACAAGCTACTCCCACTGTTACAACAAGCTACTCCTACTATTGTTCTGTCAGAACCATGCCCCACGTTCCCACTGTTACAACAAGCTACTCCTACTATTGTTCTGTCAGAACCATCCCCCACGTTCCCAGTGTTACAACAAGCTACTCCCACTGTTACAACAAGCTACTCCCACTGTTACAACAAGCTACTCCTACTATTGTTCTGTCAGAACCATCCCCCACGTTCCCACTGTTACAACAAGCTACTCCTACTATTGTTCTGTCAGAACCATCCCCTACGTTCCCACTGTTACTACAAGCTACTCCTACTATTGTTCTGTCAGAACCATCCCCCACGTTCCCACTGTTACAACAAGCTACTCCTACTATTGTTCTGTCAGAACCATCCCCCACGTTCCCAGTGTTACAACAAGCTACTCCTACTATTGTTCTGTCAGAACCATCCCCCACGTTCCCACTGTTACAACAAGCTACTCCTACTATTATTCTGTCAGAACCATCCCCCACGTTCCCACTGTTACTACAAGCTACTCCTACTATTGTTCTGTCAGAACCATCCCCCACGTTCCCAGTGTTACAACAAGCTACTCCTACTATTATTCTGTCAGAACCATCCCCCACGTTCCCACTGTTACAACAAGCTACTCCTACTATTATTCTGTCAGAACCATCCCCCACGTTCCCACTGTTACAACAAGCTACTCCTACTATTGTTCTGTTAGAACCATCCCCTACGTTCCCACTGTTACAACAAGCTACTCCTACTATTGTTCTGTCAGAACCATCCCCTACGTTCCCACTGTTACAACAAGCTACTCATACTATTGTTCTGTCAGAACCATCCCCCACGTTCCCACTGTTACTACAAGCTACTACTACTATTATTCTGTCAGAACCATCCCCCACGTTCCCACTGTTACTACAAGCTACTCCTACTATTGTTCTGTTAGAACCATCCCCTACGTTTCCACTGTGCCATTACATTGTCCAAGATATGTTTTATACCGCGGACTACGTTGACACTAAAGTTGTCACCTATAGGACTGCCTGCCAAACTCTATCAAATGTTTTATTTTTAAAAGTCCATGAACATACGTTATATTTCATGTTGGTGTTGGATGTACATCTCGCAGAGAATTCGAAGATTGAAGTTCCCCTGCAATCGTCTTTTCTTATTGTGATTTTAATTGGTTGAGTAAGATTTGTTGATGTTTTCTTTGCTTCATGGTTATGGTTGTAGTTGGTCGAAGGCCCCGGTATCACTACAAACGAATTAAAATCCATAATTGCTCAACCGCCCGCGCCGGTGGAATTGTCCCAATTAAAACTCATCTCATTGAAGGATCCAAACAAAAAACGGCAGCTGCAGTCTCCATCATAGCAGCTACAGTGCACACGCCAAAAGACATAAGGCCAAGCGGCACCGAAAGTGAACGCAGCTGAACTGTCCTTTGCCGTACGATATCATCAGTCATCGCAAGCAATCGTAATATCGAAATACGATCCGGATGAAACATACAAGTCACGGTGTGCACAGAGCACTAAACTCAGTAGCTCCAGCAACAAGCCGGTTTCTTTGCTAGGATGGATGATGAGACTGATGAATCTGTTGTTGTGACTCGGGGGGGGGGGGGGGGGATTTTCTTTTGGGATAGTAATAAAGAAGGATTGGGCCGATAGCAATGGTCACTCCTTTGTCGGTCAGATCTTGTTACAGATAACAGTGAGTGAATTGACCAGGGCCTCCCCATACCTGAACTAGTAGAGCTGGAATGTTGTGCTCGCCTAGAGATTTCCAGAAAAGCTGGCTCCGAAGTATTTTGTTCTTGGCGCGTGTTAAAAGTTGAACTTACAACAAGACTTGGCACATCATGATAATTAATGTTCTCGTATTTGTTTAACTCACCAAAGCCTTGTCATTTTTCACATTTTCCTAAAGAGATGAATAACAAAATTGAAGTCGGTCAGACTGAGTTAATGAAGGCAAATCATGTCAGGTCTATCAACTCTCACTCCCGCTACGATTCTGTTGACAGGTGCTGTCTCTTAACGTTGCATTATTCTCTGTAAAACTGACACTCTCAAATTGTTGTCACGCCCAACAACTGCGGTTAGATCTAACCAATAGAACTGTAACTATCGAAATTTGTATGAGCAAGATCGTTAATAAAGTTACGCCCACTGGAATGCAACTCTGTCCTTCATTTCTGCAACAGTTCTCTCCCATGTTATTAAGATTCCGAGATATGTATGCTACCTTCATTTCTACAGAATCGCATACTATACAAGAGTTTTCATTGAGTTTTTCTTTTGTTATAGCTGCAATATTTGTTACATAAATATCGTGTCACTGCTCATTGCACTCCGTGCACCCACGTTAATCTATAAACCTTCCTCATTCTTCCCAACAACAAGTTTCAACAATCATTTTGTCATTTTCAAACATTCACCACCAGAGAATAGTTAAATCCCATTGACTGTTCTTCAAATCTACAGATTATTATCTCCCATTGTAGCCTTCCCTTCATGCGAGACTCTTCCATTCAGAACATGCATCCTGCCACTTCTTTTTTACTTACCAATTTAGATTCAAACATTACAGGACCCCATGTAGACAGACGGATATTGTTTAACAACTGTTCTTGTCCACGTGATATGGAATAAAACCTTGACGACTCCGCACTCAATAAACGTCAACATAACATATGAAGACAAGATGAAGACAACAACAAATCAAATTTGGTCGGAAAATCAAATGTCACCGCTGTGTGGATATTAGTAGCTTTGAATTCCCACAATTGATAATGGCAAAAACAGCAAGCAAGACATTCCATTTGCTTTTCAGCGTCGAGGAGAGACATAATTTGCAGTCTTTTAGTCTTCTGTTGGCCTTTGCTGTTATATTTCCTAGTGTTTCTATAATTCCATTAATCAATCTTATTCACGTTCGCACTTGGGTCTGGTGTTCTTGAAATATTTATTGATGGCTCGTTGTGTTGTATTTTGATCGTTCTGCCTTATCACGTGGTCAAACCACCTTCCTGGTCCCCCTTTGATAGAGTATATGTGTACTCCCCTCACAAGAATGTGTACTCCGCTCACTAAAATGTGTACTCCGCTAACAAGAATGTGTACTCCCGTCACAAAAATGTGTACTCCGCTAACAAGAATGTGTACTCCGCTAACAAGAATGTGTACTCCCTCACAAGAATGTACAATGTACAAAGAGAGCAAATAAAAACACTACCTCCATGTAAAAACAGTGAACTGGAAATAACAATAATGGAAGGCATGGTTCCAGAAAAAAGAAACAGGGGCAGACCAAGAAGAAGATTGTTTCAACATCAAAGAGATATGGAACATGACAATAGAAGTGGAACTTCTGGTTAGAGACATAAATTATTTCTGTTGGACTATGATGAGTCAGCGTTATACAAATGACGTGCAACGTGATGTTCATGATGATGATGATGACGACGGCGATGATGATGATGATGACGATGATGACAACGACGATAATGATGATGATGACGATGATGATCATGATGATCGTGATGATGACCACGAAGATGATGATAATGACGACGATGATGATGATGACGATACTAATGATGAGGAGAATGATGATAATGATGACGACGACGATGATGATGATGACAATGACGACGATGATGATGATAATGATGACGACGACGATGATGATGAAAACAATTACGATGATGATGATAATGAGGACGATGATGATGATAATGAGGACGATGATGATGACAATGACGATGATGATGACAATGACGACGATGATGATGATGACGATAATAATGATGAGGAGAATGAGGATAATGATGATGACGACGATGATGATGATGACAATGACGACGATGATGATGATAATGACGACGATGATGATGATGACGATAATAATGATGAGGAGAATGATGATAATGATGACGACGACGATGATGATGACAATGATGCCAATGACGACGACGATGGTGATGGCAATTACGGCGACGATCATGATGATGATGATAACGACGACGACGAAAATGATGAACATACTTATAATTTGTCGGGCTCCAAGCCAGGAGACCCCGGGTTCGAATCCCTGTAGGGTCAAACGTTTTTTCTACCGGAAGTGAAATGAAAACTCAGACCTGAACACTTCGTGGCGAATGCGCTGGACAAGCGCGACGTTTATTCACCGGTCCTATAAGTTCTCTCAGCAGACAACCACCCCCCCGCCCCCACCCAAGTAACGGAAAAATCCCGTAAAGATAGTTATACATCATCATCATCATCAAGTACCTGGCCTACTGACGTAGGTGATTATGTCTCTCCACAACTTTCGATCTCGACAGTTATTTATCATTTCTGTTGCTGACCTTCTGCCAAGCCATTCTCTTAAGCTTTCTGGTATCTTTTCTCTTTGCTTCCCTCTGTTTCTTCGTCCCTCAATTTTCCCAGTTGTTACAATATATTCCAGCTATACCCTTCTCATCACATGGCCCAAAAAAATGATGATTGTTTCTTCCTAATTTTAGAAATGAGCTCTCTTCTTGCTTTGGCCTCTTTCTGAACGTTTTCATTACTCTTCTTAGCTGTCCGTGGTATTCTCAACATTCTTCTGTAAAACCACATTTATACAGCTTCCAGTGATTTTCTTGTCTGTTGTCCTATTATCCATGATTCACCGTTATCATATATATATATATATATAATATATATATATATATATATATATATATATATATATATGATAACAGTGGTACATGGGAACGGAAAACGTTCACACTTTGCTCATGATGATATATTGTACACGAGAGCCGCTGATGCATTGTACACGAGAGCGGCTGATACATTGTACACGAGAGCCGCTGCTAGATTGTACATGAGGCCGCTGATACATTGTACACGAGGACTTTATTCCCCAGAGCTAAAATAAAATACCACAACCAGAGTTGGATCGTGGTTGTCCTTCACCTTGAACGTGGGCGGACGAGCTATAAAAGCTAAACCAATATTAGCCCTTCACTTAAGTATTGTAAGTGTTGACCCATGCCAGCATGGGGGTAAGTCCAACAACAGTGTCACCATCAACATTTTGTGGGAAAATAAAGCGAACAACACACACTTTACATTTGAATAAAACTGAAGAATTTATAATGTTATTTTGAAGTCAAAACGCGATCAAGCAAATATTTGGTTTTTAGTCGGCAGCTTGAAGTTGGTCAGGGATATCATATATCACATTTATCACTGTACTCATGTGTATTTGAAGTGGTAATAACTACAGAGTTTTTTTTTCTCCAGTTGTGAAGAGTGCTGCATGTATTGTAGATTGTAGCGCTAAAAATACATTCGATATTCATTCCAATGTACTAATTATATGTTGTCCTATAAGATATTCATTCCAATGTACCAATTATATGTTGTCCTATAAGATATTCATTCCAATGTACTAATTATATGTTGTCCTATAAGATATTCATTTCAATGTACTAATTATATGTTGTCCTATAAGATATTCATTCCAATGTACTAATTATATGTTGTCCTATAAGATATTCATTCCAATGTACTAATTATATGTTGTCCTATAAGATATTCATTCCAATGTACTAATTATATGTTGTCCTATAAGATATTCATTCCAATGTACTAATTATATGTTGTCCTATAAGATATTCATTCCAATGTACTAATTATATGTTGTCCTATAAGATATTCATTCCAATGTACTAATTATATGTTGTCCTATAAGATATTCATTTCAATGTACTAATTATATGTTGTCCTATAAGATATTCATTCCAATGTACTAATTATATGTTGTCCTATAAGATATTCATTTCAATTCACCAATTATATGTTGTCCTATAAAATATTCATTTCAATTCACCAATTATATGCTGTCATATAAGATATTCATTTCAATTCACCAATTATATGCTGTCATATAAGATATTCATTTCAATTCACCAATTATATGCTGTCCTATAAGATATTCGGGCAAGATCACTCACTGTATTATGTCTTCTAAGATATTAGGTCACGATCACACATTATATTATGTCTTATAGAAGATATTAGGACAAGATCACTCATTATATTGAGTCTTATAGAAGATATTAGGACAATATCACTAATTATATTATAGTCTTATAATTATATTGAGTCTTATAGAAGATAATCGGACAAGATCACTCATTATATTGAGTCTTATATAAGATATTAGGACAAGATCACTCATTATATTATGTCTTATAGAAGATATTCGGACAAGATCACTCATTATATTATGTCTTATAGAAGATATTCGGACAAGATCACTCATTATATTATGTCTTATAGAAGATATTCGGACAAGATCACTCATTATATTGAGTCTCATATAAGATATTCGGACAAGATCACTCATTATATTGAGTCTTATATAAGATATTAGGACAAGATCGCTCATTATATTATGTCTTATAGAATATTCGGACAAGATCGCTCATTATATTATGTCTTATAGAAGATATTCGGACAAGATCACTCATTATATTATGTCTCATATAAGATAATCGGACAAGATCACTCATTATATTGAGTCTCATATAAGATATTCGGACAAGATCGCTCATTATATTGAGTCTCATATAAGATATTCGGACAAGATCGCTCATTATATTGAGTCTCATATAAGATATTCGGACAAGATCGCTCATTATAATATGTCTCATATAAGATAATCGGACAAGATCACTCATTATATTGAGTCTCATATAAGATATTCGGACAAGATCGCTCATTATATTGAGTCTCATATAAGATATTCGGACAAGATCGCTCATTATAATACGTCTCATATAAGATAATCGGACAAGATCACTCATTATATTGAGTCTTATATAAGATATTCGGACAAGATCGCTCATTATATTGAGTCTCATATAAGATATTCGGACAAGATCGCTCATTATATTGAGTCTCATATAAGATATTCGGACAAGATCGCTCATTATAATATGTCTCATATAAGATAATCGGACAAGATCACTCATTATATTGAGTCTCATATAAGATATTCGGACAAGATCGCTCATTATATTGAGTCTCATATAAGATATTCGGACAAGATCGCTCATTATATTGAGTCTCATATAAGATATTCGGACAAGATCGCTCATTATAATATGTCTTATTAGACATCGGCTCTCTGAAGAACAAAAACGTGTGATGTCCAAGTTATAACAATTGAACGTTATTGTTTTCCGCAGTCACCCAACTTGTGCATGTCCTTTACCTCAACTGTGTAGACAGTACCTGTATAAATTCATTGCAAATCTGAAATGGTAAACAAGCCCAACGATTGTGTTTAATTGTCGTGCTTGTTTACCATTGACCAACAAAACTGATAATCTACATCTTCAGTTAAGTTTCCGGTTTTCGCCACGTATTATCTTTGTCAAGCATTTTGCAACATCCATAATGTGTATTCGTTTCTTTTGTCCACAAAGCAACAATTTTGTTTTGTCTATTTTTGCATTTATCGCCCCAACAGAGAACAATGAAGTCGAACATACCAAGTACATAATGAATGTACTTGGCATGTAGACCGAACACACCAAGTACATAATGAATGTACTTGGCATGTAGACCGAACATACCAAGAACATAATGAATGTACTTGGCATGTAGACCGAACATACCAAGTACATAATGAATGTACTTGGCATGTAGACCGAACATACCAAGTACATAATGAATGTACTTGGCATGTAGACCGAACATACCAAGTACATAATGAATGTACTTGGCATGTAGACCGAACATACCGAGTACATAATGAATGTACTTGGCATGTAGACCGAACACACCGAGTACATAATGAATGTACTTGGCATGTAGACCGAACATACCAAGTACATAATGAATGTACTTGGCATGTAGACCGAACATACCAAGTACATAATGAATGTACTTGGCATGTAGACCGAACATACCAAGTACATAATGAATGTACTTGGCATGTAGACCGAACATACCGAGAACATAATGAATGTACTTGGCATGTAGACCGAACACACCGAGTACATAATGAATGTACTTGGCATGTAGACCGAACATACCAAGTACATAATGAATGTACTTGGCATGTAGACCGAACATACCAAGTACATAATGAATGTACTTGGCATGTAGACCGAACACACCAAGTACATAATGAATGTACTTGGCATGTAGACCGAACATACCAAGTACATAATGAATGTACTTGGCATGTAGACCGAACACACCAAGTACATAATGAATGTACTTGGCATGTAGACCAAGTAATAAAATCAAATCTATCATTTGTACATAAACATCACAATTTAAATTAGCGGACAGTAATTGGGAAGATATTTGTCTGTTGTTGGATGGAACTTAACTGATTCAGTTACTTTTTGTTTTAATTATAATCCCTACAAGATCATACCCTGAACCACATCATCAGGTACCATGCCTGCTGGCGTAGGTGATCATGTCTCTTCACAACTCTCGATCTTGACAGATATTTATCATTTCTCTTGTTGACCTTCTGCCAAGCCATTCTCTTAAATTATCTGGTATCTTTTCTCTGCTTCCCACTGTCTCTTTGTCCTGCAACTTTCCCAGTTGTTAAAATATATTCCAGCTATTCACTTCTCATTTCATGGTTAAAAAATGATGATTGTTTCTTCCTAAATTAGAAATTAGCTCTCTTTTTGCTTTGGCCTATCTCATAAGGCTTTCAATACTCATTATTACTATATTCATACGTCAACTCGTCCTGCTAACAACTGTATTCATACGTCAACTCGTTCTGCTAACGACTATATTCATACGTCAACTCGTTCTGCTAACGACTATATTCATACGTCAACTCGTCCTGCTAACGACTATATTCATACGTCAACTCATTCTGCTAACGACTATATTCATACGTCAACTCGTCCTGCTAACGACTATATTCATACGTCAACTCGTCCTGTTAACGACTATATTCATACGTCAACTCGTCCTGTTAACGACTTTATTCATACAACTCGTTCTGCTAACGACTATATTCATACGTCAACTCGTCCTGTTAACGACTTTATTCATACAACTCGTTCTGCTAACGACTATATTCATACGTCAACTCGTCCTGTTAACGACTTTATTCATACAACTCGTTCTGCTAACGACTATATTCATACGTCAACTCGTCCTGCTAACGACTTTATTCATACAACTCGTTCTGCTAACGACTATATTCATACGTCAACTCGTTCTGCTAACGACTATATTCATATGTCAACTTGTCTTTCTGTGCAACACGTTAAGCATACGAAACTGAATGCTGAAGAGGAAATCCAGAAGAAGAAGACAGTTTAATTAAAACCATTTGTTACTTCGCTCAATTAGTGTGGCGGTAAAACCTTGCTACTTTTAGCTTCTGGTGGCTACCATGGAGCGCTATTCCGATCTGTCTCTTGCCTTGATAGTGCAGGTTGTCATAGGTTGACTTCTCCATCTTTTGTTGTTACTCGTCCATGTTAGTCTTGGTCTGCCTCTTTTACCTTGTATTTTCCCTTCCAAAATTACTTTTAGTATGCTGCTGTGTCTTTTAACATGCCCCAAAAAATCTCATTTGTCTTGTTTGAATTGCGTTTAGTAGTTCTCTTTTAATTGTTAGTTGTTTTAAGACTACATCGTTTGTTTGTAAGACTCCATCCAACTTTTCCTATTCTTCTATAAATCCATATTTCAAAGGCTTCAATTTTCTTTTTTTTTCCCTTTTGTTTAATGTCCATGGTTGTTCACCATACAGGAATGTTGAGAAGATATAACATTTTGCTATTCTTACTATCCTTCATATCTGGTAATTAATTTTACGGCCGTTAATCTTATTCTTGCAAAAAAATCATACGACCTGGTGATACAACACACACACAAACTATGGTGCACTTTTGTACATTTTATAATATGAGTTTCTACATAAAAGTGCACTTTTATTGTAAGAACTTAATCTGTAAGGATTATGTGGAATTGTTTTATGAAACTTGTTCGGCAGAAATAGGTTGATTGCATCTTCTCAGTTTTAAATTAAATTGTTCAGGGGTGCGGTCCCCCTATAACATAAACAAAGGTTGTTTACAGCTGTGTGTGGGTCAAACTGTACGAGTTTGCAGGCTGTTTGGCCGAGAGAGAGAGAGAGAGAGAGAGAGAGAGAGAGAGAGAGAGAGAGAGAGAAAGAATGAGAGAGAGAGAGAGAAACAGCGACAGAAAGAGGGAGAAAGAATGAGAGAGAGAAAGAGAGAGAAACAGCGAAAGAAGAGGGAGAAAGAATGAAAGAGAGAGAGAAAGAAACAGCGACAGAAAGAGGGAGAAAGAATGAGAGTAACAGAGAAAAAGAATGAGAGAGAAAAAGAGAGAGAAAGAATGAGAGAAAGAAAGAGAGAGAGTGAGAGAGACAGAGGGCTAGTGCCCTGATGTATGTGATAAGTCATTCATCATTATCTAGTGCCGTCTCCGCATCGAACGTTGGCTACCATGAAGCGCCATTCTGCTCTGTCTCTTGATTTGACAGTGCAGGTTGTCATAGGTTGACTTATTGAGTTATTGAGTTATTTGCGGGTCATCATCATTGCACTCCGAACATGTCCATAGGTGCTCAGATCCCCTCCTCAGCAATTCCCTCAGTGTCCAGCGACTGACGACTCCAGTTCTATGTTGGTTGATAAGTCTTCTTACACGGCCACTAAGTGTCTCATTTCTGGCTGTGCCCAACTTAACTCCCATTTCCATCATCCGAAGAAGTGACGTGGATCTGTGTTTGTCGAAGTCCTGTGCTCTTCCCACATCTCGGAGGGCATTGATGATGTCCGCCCGATCCATTGGTTGCCCGTCCTCAACGACAGCGCAGCTAGCCAACCTGTCCGCCCTTTCATTCCCCCGTACTCCCGCATGTCCAGGGACATAGACAAAGGTGACCTTACGTATTTTGGATTTCTGCAACGACTCTACCCATTACATGCGTACAGAGCTCGCCTCCACTTTTTTAATCATGCTCATCGAATCACTCAGTATACATGCGTGAGTGTAGTCTTGTGACTCTAACCATTTGAATGCCCTGGTCACTGCCATCGCCTCCATTGTCATGCTACTCGAGGTCATTACGTATGCACCACTGTTTTCTTTGACTATTCTGCCTGCTAAGCGTGCTGTAAATGCCTGTGCACTTCTTTGGTGTCGTCTTACAGAACCGTCTGTATAGATGACTGCATCTTTCTCATCGATGTTATCGCAGATGAGACCGTTGACGTCAGCATTAACCACGACCGGATTCTGTTCCCTACTTTTCCTGTCGAGTGTGACAATACACGAGAAAGTGCCCTTGAATGACGTAGGCACCGGTATCCACTCTTCACCAACGCTGATATTGGTAAGCCCACAGACCTGTTTGATGACATCTTCTGCTCGGCCCACCCATGATTTGCCTCTTTTTAGCATGTCACCTTTCTCTGTATTGAGCACGTGGTGCAATGGATGCTCTGTATCTGTACTAATCTTCAGGTATGCTCGTGCTCTCCAGATCTTTATTCTGAAATCCATGGTTGGAAAGTCAAGAAGATACCTCATTGCTACACAGGGAGTGTCCCTCGTACATCCCAGGATAATGCGCATGGCTTCATTTTGTATTTTCTCCAGCCTATCAATTTGAGTCGTACTGACAGTAAGAATTGCCAGGGCATACTTGATTGGTGCGAGGACTAATCCCTGGAACAGAAGAGTAAGTAGCCTCTGCTCGATGTTGGCAGCTGCCATGACCTTCAAGGCGGCTAATCCTTTGCGGGATTTTGTTATCACATGGTCGACGTGGTCCTGAAAACACAGGCTGCGATCAAACTTAACTTCGAGGTATGTCATCAACTTGTCCCTGGTCACCTCATCAGCTCCCATTCGTACTACCGGTGTGGTCGTATGAACGATATGATTGTTAAGGGAGAACCATGAAACTGATGCTTTTTTAGGATTAACCACGGCACCTGATACCCCACACCAGGAAGAAATGCGATCGAGTTCGTCTTGCATTGTGGAGGCGATTTCCCGTCTGTCTTCTCCCTGTCGATATACCAGAATATCATCAGTAAAAGTCATAGTTCTTCCCCTCCCATCCACCTGTTGTTCCGTAATCATTATTGTGTACACGTTAAATAGAACTAGTGACAACGATGAGCCTTGTGGCAGCCCTGGACAAATGGATGTTGGCTGGGAAGACAAACTTCCACATCTGAGTATCACCTTCCTCTGAAACAGTGCCACGGCGATCCATCTAATGAGGAAGGGGTGCACCGCCAGTTTGAGGAGCATATGCATGAGATATTCAAATGGTACCCTGTTGTATGCATCCTCCAGATCTATAGCAGCAGCACATGTCTCCTCTCGTCTGTGGAAGCCCTCGAAGACGTCATAGGGAAATACTGCCGCATTGAGCCATGTCTCTTTGTTATATCTATAACCTCCGATTGTGGGTGGGAATACACGTTTCTGTTCAAGGTGACAGGTGAGGACACGGGCAACTATTTTCTCCAGCAGCCTGCCCGCAGTGTTCTGCATTGTGATGATTTTGACATGTTGACTTGTCCATCTTTTCATGTTACTCGTCTACGTTAGTCTTGGTCTTCATTTGCCTCTTTTACCTTGTATTTCCCCTCAAAGATTACTTTTAGTAGGCTGTTGTGTCTTTTAACATGGCCCAAAAAATCGCATTTGTCTTGTTTAAATTGAGTTTAGTACTTCTCGTTTCACTTTTAGTTGTTTTAAATCTTCACCGTTTGTTTTCTTTTCTTTCCACGCAATTCTACATATTCTTCTATATAACCATATTTCAAAAGCTTCAGTTCTCTGTTCTGTTTTCTTGTTTAGTGTCCATGTTTCTGCGCCATAGAGGAATGATGAGAATAGCCATTCCTATTCCTTTGTTTATTTCAGTTGTACATTTTCCATTACTGGTTACAGTATGCCCAAAGTAGTTGTAGTTCTGAACTGTCTCCAGGTCTATTCCTTCAATTGTGATATTCGCTTGTAGGTTTTGAGTATTTTCTTGTTTATGATCATAGTTTTACTCTTTTTGATATTCATATCTAGTCCATAGACTGCTAGTAGTACAGTATCATATAGGTCATAGATAGGTCATTATTCCTTGTTATGTCAGTGCACCACACAATGTGCATTGCATTAAATTTTACGTCTGGTTTTGCGCGCGCACACACAAACACACAAACAGACGCATACAAAAATAGACACAGACACACACACTGCCACACACACAGACACATACACAGACACGCACATAGACACATCACACATAAAAGCATTTCACATGTGTTTCATAAGTTGTGCCCAACTTTTAAAATCAATATCTTTTAAACCGCTTTTTGTATTTTTTTCAAAATCTGCATGTAAAGTTATAATGATTAGAACCCAACAGGGAATTCATTTCATTAAAAACAAACATTTGGTTATTATTATTGCTTATTTGATTTATATAAATTTATAACGACCCATTGATGTAGTCAAAACTTAGTGTTTACAGTATTTAAGTTAAAAATAGCGATGACAAATCTATACACTGTCAAATTTACGATTTTTCACGCTTTAAACGTGAGTTGTCTGACACAATTAGACACTTGTAGAAAACACGAGGCATTGTGTGTTCCATTTCCGTTCATTCATAGGTGTAGACGTGGAACGCTAACATTTATCATGAGTCTTAAAATGAAATTCTGCAGTTTACAAAACATCGCAATAAAAATGTATGACTATTTTTGCAAAGAGGCTAAACGAGGAAGATTATTTCATTCTTTAGAAAACCCTGAGAATAGGACAAGACACATTTTGGATTTATCTAAACGGTCATTTAATCGCTGGATTCAAGCACGTGACCGTCAATGTTCCAAATATACAAAATCACAAGGAAGAGCAAAAATGTTGGATAATTTCGACAGTGAACTTATTAGAAGTGAAATTCGCAAAATGTTGGGTATGAATGAAACTGTTACAATAAGAAAATTAAAAGTATCGCTGAAAAAGAACAACAGTATTGAAATATCAAAGTCTACATTATGGAGGAATGTGAGAGCTGCAGGCTTTACATTCAGAAAGTATTCCAATGGACGAAACATCATCTGTGAGAAGCCACATATAGTAGTCATGAGAAGCAAGTACTTACGTGAAGTAAAAGAGGTGCGCAAGCAAGGTTATGATATTGTGTACTTGGATGAAACATGGATCAATGCTCACCACACTAACCAAAGGGAATGGCAGTCATCAGATGGAAAGATTAAGAGATTAATACCTAGCAGCAAAGGACAGCGCTTGATAATTGCTCATGCAGGTAGTCGACAACATGGACTAATACAGAATGCAGAGCTAATTTTTCTTTCAAAATCCATAGACAATTGGGATTATCACTCTGAGATGAATGGTCACATATTTAGACATTGGATTGAAAATTCTGTTCTCCCATCACTAGATCGACCATCTTGTCTAATAATGGACAATGCAGCGTACCACAACATTGTTGCACTTGAAGATAAAGTCCCGACGTCATCCAGTACAAAAGATGCTATTAAGATATGGCTCACAAAGGAGCACATACAATTTAATAACATGTACTTAAAACCTGAATTACTATCTCTAGTAAAGCAAAAACAGAGGACAAAGATTTTTCAAATAGATAAGATTATCCAAGAGCACGGTCATATAAGTTTGAGGCTGCCACCTTACCATGCTCATTTAAATCCAATATAACTAATCTGGGCAAAATTAAAAGGACAAGTGGCAGATGAAAATACAACATTCAAAATATGCGATGTAAAGACTCTTGCTAATCTCGCTTTATTAAATATAGACAAAGATTATTGGGCTAAATGTGAAGACCACGTCTTAAAACAGGAAGAGGAATATTGGAAAAAAAATGGTTTGTGGAATGTTCAACCCCAAACAGTTATTAATCTTTTAGACTCGTCTGATTCAGAATGAAAGTATATAGCCCCCACAATGTTGGCCCCTATATTACCTTAAATTATTTCAACAAACGGTCCTTTTCAGGACCACACAACTATGAAAATTGGACATACAGGTATACCTTGATATTATTATCGTCCGTCCTCGAACTGAGCAGACAATAATTCTCCTGGTGTTTTGTTTTATCCAGTTATTCCCCATTACGGCCACGCCTTTACCTAGTGAAAATTAATTGTAGACCAGCAACTACGGTAATTTCTATTCTTTAGGGCTTCACAATTTACAATTTTGACAAACATCAAAGAAATATCGCCGCTTTAAGAAAACTGCAGCTGCAAGATATTTGTTAAATATACATTTAAAGGGTCTTTTGCATTCTAATAACATTTGGAAAATTTCAAAAGTATTTAACAAACGGTTAGAGAGTAATAGCGTTTTGAAGTTGGGCATATGTTTTGAAACGAGCTATAGTGATCTCCCCGAGCTAAAGATGAAATAGAAATTGTTTTCTCCCTTTGGTCAATCTTGGCGTTTTTGATTCGTGGGAAAACAGAAGGGAGAGAGTCCCTTCACAATATATCAATTATTCATGAATCAGAAACTATAAAAATGGACAAATCTGATGACAGAGACTTTTGACCTCTTTCTGTGAAGTTTTAGACAGGGATTTGTTGAAGACGACCTCTTCTTTCCAGTCGCTGTTTGTGTATGCTCCAAAGTTGCTGCTAAAATCGGCAGTAAATATATTAGTTATGTCCACGTTCCACGGCAAGGAACTCAATTCAGTACAAGTTCTGATCTTGTTGATCCAAAACTCATCAGCAGTTATAACGCAATTTCCTAGTGAATGTGGCTTCTCATAATATCGACTCACTGGTAGCGGGAATATGACCAGAATCCAACTTTGAAACTCTAAAGGTCTGCAAACCTCGATGGTTTCACTTGTGGTAATGGTTTCCGTAAAGCATTGGTGGTGTCATCAGAAGATTCCTGATACATTCCCAGACAAAGCAAATTTACGGCCTGACACAGTTCTAGAGCTCACCCCGCCTATGAAAATGGGTAACATAATTTTTTTCGAGTAAAAGTATGTCGGCATGGTGTGATGCAGACCACCTCACCCTTAAAATGTGCCATTGGTCATTGAAAAATGTGAGCACTAAAACCTGATACCAGCTACTCCATTTGTTGCACGTTACTTTAGTTACTCCGCGGTGCACGTTTTTTCATGACGTACAAAGCATCTGAGTCTGTTGTTTAATTACGAGATTAAAGCAACTGAGGGTGTGTTTATAACTTTAATTGCCGCATGCTACCAAACAACTGTGTGTGGGTAGGTATGACTTGAAATATTACAGTCACCTATCAGAAGTTTATCCAGTTCAGACATGTACCTATTTTTACATTTCGTGTCTAACTTTCTATTCATAACGGACACTGGCATTCTAATGTCACCTTTTCTGTTGAGAACATGATATAAGGTTTGTATTATACATTTTTTTACCTGTCATTTGGCTGCTTATTTTAACAATGAACAAACACAGACTAAAATCCCGTTAATTATAACTCTCAAAATAGTTGCACTGTGCGGGGGGGGGGGGGGAGGAGAGAGAGAGAGAGAGAGAGAGAGAGAGAGAGAGAGAGAAATACACGCCAAACAACAGAAGACCGTCGTATCCTGGGTCATGAATGAAAGAGACCCTTGTTGTATAACGGAACATTGGCAACTAACTATGAAGCCGTCGTAGAGCAGTATTATTAAACAGATCCACAGAAGTCATGAGGTTGGGTTCGTTGGGTCTACAGATCCACCGGCTTCTATGTTCACCCTTAGATCAGCGGTACCGGATATATTGCTTTCTTTTGGAAACGGTCAAGAAGGAAATACGTGGCCGCTTGAACAATCATCTTTAAACATGACGGCATGGCAGGGGGAGTTATTATCTTTTATTATTGTTCAATAAATTATACTTTTATGTATCTAGTATATTGTCGCTATGTAGTTAGATTTGTGTCTATATCCTTATATATATATTTCTGTTTTTGTTTGTTGTTCCAGCTGAAGGTCTACTTGGCCCAAACGTCGACTTTTGTTTTGTTAATTACCACGTAAAGCTGCTACCTAACCACCTTTTTCTTCTCTTAAAAAAAAAAATTGTAATTATCGTCAGCTTTACAGCAGTTTCGCATCTCTATACATCTTGGTGCATCTTGTTGCCTTTACCCCTTTACTTCTCTAACACCGTGTCCACGAATACTAATGTTGGCTCACTCATCCACACACTATATAAGCGTCTAGAGCATGAGACATTGATTGATGCAGGCATTCATTTATGGAAACAATTGTTATTATTTTCTTTAATCAATCATAGGAAGAATTGGATGGAAAGAAAAGAAAACAAAAAGTCTTAAAACAACTAAAAATGAAAGAGAACTACTAAACACAATTTAAACAAGACAGATTTTTTCGGCATGTTAAAAGACATAATCTTCATCATCATCATCGAGTGCCGTCTCTGCAACGAAGGCTGGCTACCATGGATCGCCATTCCACTCTGTCTCTTGCTTTGATGGTGCAGGTTGTCATAGATTGACTTGTCCATCTTTTGATGTTACTCGTCCATGTTAGTCTTGGTCTGCCTCTGCCTCTTTTACCTTGTATTTTCCCTTCCAATATTACTTTTTGTAGGCTGTTGTGTCTTTCAACGTGTCCCAAAAATGGCATTTGTCTTGTCTTGTATTTAGTAGTTCGCTATTGTTCCTTTCTGAACTATACATGATATCGTTGGATGCTTGACCATGTCTCTTACTTCTGAGCTAGACTTGAATTAACTCCATGATATACTAAGTATTTACCAACGCGAGGCCACATTTTATGTGCCCCCCCCCTCTCTCTCTCTCAATGATTGCAGACGTCTTTGAATTTCAGTTCTTTGGTCTACACACCGGCCGCTCCCTAGTGTCAGCTTTTCATACAACTTTCAACTTGGATTATCTTGTATAGAGCAACCGTAGGATAACATGTTTTATTAATGCACTTTTTTCTTCTTCTTCTTCTTTCTTTTCCGTCTTGTCTTCTTCCTTTTCTTCTTCCTCTTCTTCGCCTCGTTTTCTTCCCATTCTTCATCTTTTTCTTCTTCCTCTTCTTCGCCTCGTTTTCTTCCCATTCTTCTTCTTTTTCTTCTTCCTCTTCTTCGCCTCGTTTTCTTCCCATTCTTCTTCTTTTTCTTCTTCCTCTTCTTCGCCTCGTTTTCTTCCCATTCTTCATCTTTTTCTTCTTCCTCTTCTTCGCCTCGTTTTCTTCCCATTCTTCTTCTTTTTCTTCTTCCTCTTCTTCGCCTCGTTTTCTTCATCTTTTTCTTCTTCCTCTTCTTCGCCTCGTTTTCTTCCCATTCTTCATCTTTTTCTTCTTCCTCTTCTTCGCCTCGTTTTCTTCCCATTCTTCTTCTTTTTCTTCTTCCTCTTCTTCGCCTCGTTTTCTTCCCATTCTTCTTCCTCTTCTTTTTTCTTAGTCATCTTGTCTTCTTCCCATTCCTCTTCTTCTTCTTTCTTATTCGTCTTGTCTTTTTCCCATTCTTCTTCCTCTTTTTCTTCCTCTTCTTCTTTCTTATTCGTCGTGTCTTCTTCTCGTTCTTCTCACTTCTTCTGCTGCGTTTCCCCGTAGATTATTTCTCTTCATCGTACACTATTATGAAGACTTTATATGTGCATGCTGGGAGTTTTCCGTCCAGCACAGATCGATTATATCGTGTCTATGTACTGGGTTGCTTTCCCTTGAAATAATGACCCATGGGCTGTACTGGTTAGTCTAATCAGCGGAGATGTTTAGTAGACTCTCGATTAACTTGGGTTCGCTGATTCTAAAGTGTGAGGTAGAATCTTGGTCACTTTTTGCTTAACTAATTGTAAAGTATGGGAGCCGCGATAGCTCAGTGGTTAGTGCACTGGACTACAAAGGACAAGAGGTAGGGTTCGATCCCAACCGACGGCTCCGGTTCATCCAGTCTTTAATGGATACCGGATTTTTTTCTGGGAAAGTAAAGCGGCACGGGCGTAATACCGACCACATTACCCCAAAAATCATGTGCCGAGGGTCTGTAAAATGTATGGACCATATTCCCTATACGCCACTTGACGTGACGGTGATACTTAGGAATTGTAAGGTAGAAACTACTTCGGTCAGTTTTGGTTCATTAATTCTAAATTATGTGGGTATAATCTTGGACGGTTTTGGTCTGTTGATTTTAAAGTATGGGTGGTAGAATTTTGGCCAGTTTTGGTTAATTCATGCAAAAGTGTGTATGATTGAAACTAACTTGATCAGTTGTGGTTCATTAACTCTAAAGTAATAGAACTGGAGTCGTCAGTCGCTGGACACTGAGGGAATTGCTGAGGAGGGGATCTGAGCACCCAGGGACATGTTCGGAGCGCAATGATGATGACCCGCAAATAACTCAATAACTCTAGAGTATGTGAGGTAGAATCTTGGTCAGTTTTGTTTCACTGATTCTAAAGTATGGGAGGTAGAATCTTGGCCAATTTTGGTTTACTGATTCTAAAGCATGTGAGGCAGAATCTTGATCAGTTGTGGTACATTAATTTTAAAGTATGTGCGGTAGAATCTTGGCCAATTTTGGTTAACTAATTCTAAAGTATGTGAGGTAGAATCTTGATAATTTTTGATTCATTAATTCTAAAGTATTTAAGGTAGAATCTTGACCAGTATTGCTTTGTTCATTCTAAAGTATGCAGCTATAGGAGTCAACGGTCACTTCCAGGCCAGTGATGAAGGCAATTTTGGGCCCCTTCCTGCAGTTCTAACAGACACTCAGAAATGTGTTTGATAACGTGTTATATGTCTGCATATCCCTGAAACTAAGCCCATATGTGGAGAATTGACACTTGACTGCATGTCGGTAAATGTCATATCTAGATCTGATCAAGTATATACAATCACAACCAGTCACGTTTTGAACACGATCATTTTGTCTGCGACATATTGCAAATCTGTGACTACAATAGACTTCCACGTTGAGCCAGATTTAGTTTTGACAAAAAAAAAGGGAGCTCTTAAAAAACATTAGAAAGAAGCAATCAACATTTTTCGGGCACATCATGAGAAGAGGAAAGTTGGAATACTTGGTTACAACTGGCAAAATAAAAGGAAAGAGAGATCGCGGACGACAAAGAGAGAAAATACTGGATAGCTTGATGTCATGGCATGGAAAACAGTCAACAACAGAACTGATACGATGCACTGTAGATAGAAGATTGTGGAGGGACATGATCACCTACGCCAACCGGTATGGCACATGATGATGATCAACATAAAATCGATTTATCGCCAAACAACACTGAATGAAGAATTCCACGAAGAAGGCATTTCTAATCTCTTTCTAAGAAAAGCTCTGATTTTGAAGGTGGGAGGATTTATAACTTCCAAGAATTCGTTATCTGGCGAAACTGCTGATGGAGGAGAGGCAACGCTAAGAGCAAACAATTGCCGCCTTGCAGACAAGTTGAGGGATAACTAGAACATGAGAACCAAGCAAATGTCCACAGAAGACATTTGTAGTTGAGTGCGAGACGTAAAACAGGATGCAACGCACCTTTATGCGAACAAACAATACCCATAGAGTGCCGCCTCCACATCGAAGGTTGGCTACCATAGGATGCCATTCCGTTCTGACTATTGCTTTGATGGTGTAGGTTGTCATAGGCTGACCTGTCCATCTTTTGATGTTTCTCGTCCAGGTTAGTGTTGGTCGGCCTCTGTCTCTTTTACCTTGTATATCCTCTTCCAAAACTAATTTTTGTAGGCTGTTGTGTCTTTTAACATGCTCTAAAAATCTAATTTGTCTTATTTGAATTGTCTTTAGTAATTAATTTTTTTCATTTTTAGTTGTTTTAAGACTTCATTGTTTGTTTCCTTTTATTTCCATCCAATGCTTCCTATTCTTCTTTAAATCCACATTTCAATGGCTTAAATTTTCTGTTCTATTTTCTTGTCTAATAACCATGTTTTTACACTATACAGGAATGTTGAGAAGATATACCATTTTGATATTCTTAGTTTAAGTCCTGATATATTTTTTTTTATGCTAGTGTATTTTTCCTGGCCTTAAAATAACTTTTTGGAGCCGCTATAGCTCAGTGGTTAGTGAACTGGACTACAAAGGACAAGAGATAGGGTTCGATCCCAACCGACAGCCTCCGGGTCCACCCAGCCTTAATGGGTACCGGATTTTTTTTTCTGGGAAAGTAAAGCGGCACAGGCGTAGTACCGACTACATTACACCAAAAATCATGTGCCGAGGGTCTGTAAAATTTATGGTCACTAACACCATATTCCCTATACGTCACTTGGCGTGACGGGGGTACTTTAATTTTTTTTTTTTTTCAAATAACTTTTTGCCATTCCAATTCTTCTGCTTATTTCAGTTGTACATTTTCCATCACTGGTTATAGTATGTCCAAGGCAGTTGTAGCTCTGAACTGTCTCCAGGTCAGTCCCTTCAACTTTGATACCCACTTGTAGGTTTTGAGTATTATCTTTGTTCATGATCATAGTTTTAATCTTTTTAATATTCATATCTAATCCATATTTTTTGCTTGTCATGTTTATTTCATTTCTTTTTATATCAAAAAGGTGTAGAGTTCTCTTTGTTTAATTGTATTATTTTTGTTTCTCTCAGTATACATTACATATTAGTCGTATATCTTTGTCATCTAGATGTCGGGCAGTCTATAAGTTGTCTAATGTGTATTGTGTCAAAAGCTTTGGTGTAGTCTGTGAAGCAGGCATATAATGGTTTATTTACTTCTGTGTACTTTTAGAGTAATGTACTCATGCAGATATATGGCTTCTTTTGTTCCACTGTTTTTACTAAATCCATATTGATTTTGTTCTAATTCAAAATTGATTTTATTCTGAATCCTTTCTTTATAACTTGTAGCAATATTTTTATTACATTGTTCATTATGTTTATTGTTCTAAAATCATTGCATTCAACTGCATCATTATTTTTGGGCAATGCAATGTGAAAGTTGATGCTTTTAATTCATTTGGTATGTATCCTGTATGGTATATGTCGTTGCACATATCAGCGATTACTTCAATGCCAAAGTCTTCTAGTGCCTTTATCATCTCTATCTGTATGTTGTCAGGTCCGACGAAATAGGTTTACTTTATTTGGTACTTTTAATAAGAAAAAAACTTAGTGGGCGTATGAGAAGAATTGTCAACCAACACAGAACTTAAGTCGTCAGTCGCTGGGACGGACTTGTTGAGAGGGGATCTGAACACTATGGACATGTTCGGAGTGCAATGATGATGGCCCGCAAATAACTCAGTAACAAACGATGAAGTCTTAAAACAATTAAAAATGAAAAAGAGAACTACTAAACACAATTATAACAAGACAAATGCGATTTTTGGGCCATGTTAAAATATACAACAGCCTACTAAAAGTAATCTTGGAAGGGAAAGTACAAGGTACAAGAGGCAAGGAGGACCAAGACTAACGTAGACGAGTAACATGAAAAGATGGACAAGTCAACCTATGACAACCTGCACTATCAAATCAAGAGACAGAGCAGAATGGCGCTTCATGGTAGCCAACGTTCGATGCGGAGACGGCACTCAATGATGATGATGATGATGATGAGTACTTTTAAAGAGCCGTTTCAATAGCTAAAGAGTGGGTGATCGAATCGATGGCTTGACTTTCCCAGAACAGGAGATGCGCGGGTTCGAGTCTGAGTAGGATTGAACATTTTTCTCCTCTTTCTATCGCGAGTGACATAAAAGCGAACAGCTCGCACATCCTGTTCTACAAGGCAGGTCCGAGAAATGGAGAATGGCGTCACGATAGTTTCCCTTTTATAACTTGTCATCGGAATAGCAATAAGGAGGTAGTCAAACATTTGGCTTTAAAGAATTAATTGGTTTGTACCTCTCACTCTTTCGCTCTCTCTCTCTCTCTCTCTCTCTCTCTCTCTCTCTCTCTCTCTCTCTCTCTGTAACATACTGTTATGATAAAATAAAATAAAAAATGTCATTTCCATCAATAATTGTTTCATTAAGTTATAATTGGCTGCATCTCTTCTATTGTCACACATCTCTGGTTGTACCAGGGTGTGATCCGCAGAAGAAACCGCCCGATAACGTCAAGCCATTACTGAAATTGTCACGAATACTTCACATGAAAATCCTCGAGCTATACCTGCACTTGTTCTCAAGCTTTACGGAAATTCGCTAACATAAACGGGTCATGTACTTCTATCACGGCTCCTAGTTCACAAAGGCTAGCAGAATTCCTTCTTTGGTGTGACAAACTGTCAACATTGTCCCGCCTGTAGGGCATATTTTATTACATGTTACGAACTTCATTTACATGTGTCTATATGTGGCCGATATAGCAGTCAGAGCCTGAGATATCAGCTGAAGTTGCCTCTCTCCCAAGCCAAGTACTACGTACAGTTGTCTGAGAAGCAATCTTTACATGCACATAAAATATGAAGGTACTTAATAACATTACTGCCGTTGACGAGTGCATGGTCTCAACATCTCTTGGGTACATCTATTAAGCGATCGCGGCCCAATGCTATATATATATATATACCTCTTTCTCTCTCTCTCTCTCTCTCTCTCTCTCTCTCTCTCTGAGGATGCATGTATTCCTTCCCCTGACCGAGGTCAGGTACCAATATTTCAACATGGCCAACTGAAGGAGGTTTCTAGAGCTAATGTGTAATAAAACTTGTCCCTAATATTTGGCTAAACCAACTCTCGTATATACATAAAGAACTATTGGACTGGTGTCTCTATTTGATGCCATCAATGGCGACAAGTTGGAGACAAAAGTACAAACCATAATTACTCTTGAATCATGAATTCGAGGGCAGAGAAGAAATGGAGCTAAAGAAAGTGAATGTCTTGATAGCCACCACCCGATTGATGTTGGTTTTATACAGTGATGGGTCTGTGAAGTGAGGGCTAAAATCAGGATGGGGATATTCTGCTGTAAGGAGGGGAAAAACAATCTTACGAATATACACGGATTACTGCCGTTAGTTGGCTCTCTGAGGTTCTCGATAGTTAGCAGATGTTATATCAGACCAAGGTTTCTTGGTTCTAACACAGGTAGAACAGTGTTACAGGTAAGATATAAGTACAGGTACTTCGAGAAATTGTGTGGACTGCCGTTTTGGATGCTCGAGTGATGAAAGCGCTGTTGGCTTTCTCCAGGGAGAGAATGATAACCTACCGGCTTTAGGACTCCGAGAGTCGGGAGTCAATCTCAGAGCACAAGTTAAGAGGGCACATAGCCAGCATACTACAGGAACTTATGACGGGCATATTTTTGCGCCATTTTAAAGAAAAAAGCGGAACACCCTCGATATTGCCCTGATTGTCGTTAAAATGATTCATAAAATAAATAGTTACGAGCGCACTTCTTTATTGCGTTTGGTAACGCACGAGTGATTGTTACTGCACCACAGTATATAGTAGGCAGCAAAGACACTTTAAGTTGAACGCCTGCATGTTTCTTCATCCGTGCAATCTGGCGTCGTTTTTTTTTAATGATAGCAGAGAGTGTGAACATACCAACTGTGTGTATTTTGATGAAGAAAGTAACGAGTGTTTTGTTCAACAGACTTTGTACAGCAGAGAGGGGAAGTCACTTACAACGCCCGCAGTGTTTCAGCTGTTGAAACTTGCTAGGAATGAGATCAGTTGGAGAACTTGTTTGTCCTATAACCATACTAGATTGCGTTGCAATATGTTTTGTACTTTGAAGTCTAGTTCATCTGTCTTTATCACTCATTTGTTCGGGACTCCTTCCCGAGTCTTTGATTTGTTGACAATAAAACTATGACTTCTATCATGTAGCAAACCCAGCATATGACTATCATCATCACAATGTTCCGTACCGACTGACGGTAATATTCTCAAGCTCAAGTCCCATTTGGTGTCTCCCTGTTCTTCTCTCACCACGTTTACAAGCCATCTTCAATCCTCGGTGAAGTCAAGGCAGCATTCCCTAACGAGAGAAAAAGTGATGACATTTGACTGGCGAATTGTTTATTCCTGGATGACGCTATTCATAGACTTCAGCCCAACCCCTGAATGTTAACATGAAGCGTCAGACTGATCTAGAGCTTGTGCCAAATTCTTCCAAGCACAGATTTGGACGCGGCAGTATTTTGGTATCCTTGCATCATTGCTTCGATCAACATCGTCGTTTCCTGCTCTATTTATTTCCGTTGACAATAGACTAGTATGTTCTGTTGACCTCCCATCCAGATACAGTGAAGCCCACGCCCACCATGTTGTCCCGTGTATTTGTCGAGACATCCACCAATTAGATGCCAGACATTGTGAACTTGTCAAATGCGATTTGTTTTATTGAAACATCACGTGAAATAATGTTCAATTATTGATGAGTCTTCCATGTGTGATATGAAATAAGAATAGACAGTTTATTGAGTTCATTAGCGATAACAAAAGGCATCAACATAGAACACAAGAACATAATCAAAGGTGCCCTGGCCCAACATCTCCTTCCCGACAATTTCACTGTAGTCCCCTCCCCTTTGTTTATGCGCATTACTATATTCCCTACACAATACTAACTATTGTTGTTGTTGTTCATTGTTTGCGTCGCTTGCTATCTTTCATTTCACTTGAATATAATCATCCTGCTTTCTTTGACATATTCATTCTCGTGATATTATTTTTTTAAAATTTCTACTTCTTTGATATTTGTTATCACAGAAGTAAGCTTTAGGCCAGCACGGTGTGTTTTTTTGTTCCTTTTAACTTTTGATGTGGGCCGCCACCAGGAATTTCAACCAGTTTTATTAACACGGTCACGTGACGACAATTCTAGAAGCATTTTATCGCCTTTAATTTCCTACCGACTCTCAGATTATTTATGTTTGTCGTTAAAACGGAACCTCTCTTTCTATTAAGTCCCTCACGCACTTAAAATAACTTTCGATGAAAGCAGGAGACCCTGGCATTCAGATATGACCCCATTTTGAGTTCACGGTAAACAAAACGTTTTCTGTAAAATCATTGAACTGCAAGAGTGCACTTTTCTTTGGTTTGTTTAAATGTTCATGCACTTCCTGGTTAAGACTCGAGCTTTATAGCAGCCATCCATGGGCTTCTCTTGGTTTGGGAGTCCTCAAAGTAACTGTGATGAGATACGTGAGAGTTCAGCACCGACTTCTAGCCTTTGTAGGTTATACTACATTATACAACATTATACTACATTATACAACATTATACTACATTATACTCTTTGCATGCTGATTCTTAGTAATATCTTAGTCAATAAGCGTTATGAGTCACGTGACTGAGATCATGATGAAGTCAGATTTCTTGGGACGAAAAGCGCAAATATCACAGATTTACTGCAAACCACAACACAAGGCAGACACGCCCACATAACGTCTTCTTAAGGGCGGATGATGAGGAGGTGTATTCTTTTAGTCATCGGACGAACATAAGCAAGCAACATGACTAAGATATTACTAAGAATCATCATGCGAAGAGTGCCAAACAAAATCAGACCAAAAATGAGTGATAAACGGTGTGGCTTTTTTAGAGGTAAAGGAACAAGCAATGCCAGATACATCATAAGATCTTTAGTAAAAGAGCCATAGAGGTGAAAACAGATCTATACCTATGTTTCATAGATTATACCAAAGCATTTGACAAAGTAAAGCACCAAGAAATAATCAAAATTTTAGAAAGCATAAACGTAGACAGCAATGATCTAAGAATAATAAAGAACATGTACTGGCAACAAACAGCGGCCATAAGAACTGGAAACCAATTGGAAATGTTTCAACAAATAAAACAGGGTGTTAGACAAGGTTGTGCGCTGTCACCAGATTTGTTTAATATTTATAGTGAGATTATTTTAAGATCCACAAGGGGCATGCCTGGAATAACAATTGGAGGTCATAATATAAATAATCTAAGGTATGCTGATAATACAGTCTTAATCGCTAAGAGTGAAAATGAGTTACAAGAAATGTTGGACAAGAAATGTTGGACATTATAGTGAAAGAAAGCAAAAATAAAGGACTCAGCCTTAATAGCAAAAAGAAGGAGGTAATGGTAAGGAGGTAATGGTAACAACACAGAAAAAGACATCACCTCGGTGCAAAATAAAGACAAGTGAAACAATATTAAAACAAGTAAATGAATTTAAATATTTTGGAACTTTGTTAACCTCAGACGGAAGATGTACAAAAGAGGTGAGATGCAGAATGGCTCAGGCAAAAGCAGCTTTCCAAAAAATGAGGACGATAGTATGCAATCCATTTCTGACAATAGAAACAAAAAAAAGAGTTCTTAAATGTTATGTAGAGTCGTCTTAACATATGGATGCGAATCATGGACAATAGGACAACAGACAAGAAAATCACTGAAGTTTGTAGAAATGTGGTTTTATAGAAGAATGTTGAGAGTACCATGGACAGCTAAGAAGAGTAATGAAGATGTTCTGAGAGAGGTCAAAGCAAAAAGAGAGCTAATTTCCAATATTAGGAAGAAACAATCATCATTTTTTGGCCATGCAATGAGAAGAGAACAACTGGAATATATTGTAACAACTGGAAAAATTGAGGGACGAAGAGATAGAGGGATGGAAAGAGAAAAAAGTAACAGACAGCATAAGAGAATGGCTTAAGAGAAATGATAAATAGCTGCCGAGATCGAAAGTTGTGGAGAGGCATGATCACATACGCCAGCAGGCCCGGTACTTGATGATGATGAGAATCTTTCCCGGTAAATATGAGATCACTTTGGGTTCTTTATCTCTGTATAAGATGGGGCAACTTGAGCCCATTCTTTGTATAGCTCGCTATTCGTGAACACACATTTAAATGTTCTCATCGCCTTTAGAGTTTAAGTAGTGGAACAAGAAAATTAAATAAATCTAAAAATATAAAGCATGTGCCAAAATATCCTCAAGTAATAAAATTAAAATGTGAATGCATTGTTCAAAGACGATAGGAAAGTAGCAGCCAAGCGCTGCGAGTCACAGATCTATACCAACATTTCAGCATGGCCATCATTGTCTAGCTCTCCCAACGTTGCCCCCATGGCAAGCACTCTGGATGTTTCTCTGTCATGCGCAGATGCTCAATCTTTGCTACAGTCATGTCCATTTAGCCTGTGACACTTTACGTCCATCTTCTTCTTGATCTCCTTCTATCGCCTCTGAAAAAAAAAAAAAAAAACAATAATACACGCACAATTCTGTTATATATATTTATAAATTTGTGAATATCTCATCTCCCCAGTAAAAATCTCTCCAAGATAATTTTATTGATCCCATAATTTCTTTTTTGTGTGCTTCAAATAAATGACATCCTTGTATGTTTTATATTACCAGTTCTCTGGAACAAAAGCTTGTGGCAAACAAGACATATTTTTTTTCCTTTCTGTCCATGGTGTTCTGTAATAGTTGCATTCAAAAGCAATAATTGGCTTTTCAGAAGATCTTTTTATAATTTACATTTCACAGTCATCGGCAAAATGCAGGCTCTTGGAAACGTTTTCATGTTATATCAGTTCCATATGACATGTTGTGCAGTTGTATTTTATTCAATATCGTCGCGCTAGGTCGCATGTCATTTACAGAATGTTGCATTCACCACAGCCCTTCAGAAAGAATAAATGTCTCTAACCAGATCTCTCACAGAACGTTGCATTCACCACAACCCGTATGAAAGAATCTCTGTCTCTATCCAGATTTCTCACAGAACGTTGCATTCACCACAACCCGTATGAAAGAATCTCTGTCTTTATCCAGATCTCTCATAGAACGTTGCATTCACCACAGCCCTTCAGCAAGAATCTCTCTCTCTAATATGACCTCCCACAGAACGTTGCATTCACCACAGCCCTTCAGCAAGAATTTCTCTCTAATAAGACCTCCCACAGAACGTTGCATTCATCACAGCCCTTCAGCAAGAATCTCTCTCTAATAAGACCTCCCACAGAACGTTGCATTCACCACAGCCCTTCAGCAAGAATCTATGTCTTTAGAGAGACCCCCACTTCTTCAGTTGTCATTATCAAGGTCTCTTTAACGCCTTGAAACCACTTTCTAGGATCTCACCATCAGATCTTTGAGATGTAATCTTTCTTTACTCTCGTAATATCTCATCAGCCTGCAATCAATTGTTTTATTCATATCATGTTTAGATTTATTTCGGCATCACAGACGCATCAAAGTACATCGATGTAACAGATTCACAAAGATGACTCGACTTCACGAGTAGAAAGGGCTGGATAAAGTTGCACTAACAAGCAAGATGATTGTGTAGAAAATAGAATCACGCCTCATATGTTATTGTTCGTCCCATGACGCGAACAGGAATGTCAGCAGGATGCAGACACTAACCGCTTGCTATTGGCTGATTTCTTTTGTCTATTTTCATTTAGTTGAATAATATGCGCATATTTTGAAACTGTGTAAACAGGGTACACAACTACAAAGCGCTAGTGAGACTGTCTTTTATATGCCAGTTTGGCAAATGGGATAGTTCCAATTGTTATGTTTTATTAAAAGCAAACTATGGATATCTTTTTAAGTTGATTTAATTTCAAAAAGAAACACCAGCATGAATGTTTTCAAACAAAACTACACGAACCAAAGCATTCCCAGCAGCAACATAATGCAGTGATAATCTCTGTCAGTGTTGGCTTCATCTTTCTCAACTGTTCCTGTATATTCAACTTAAAAAAAAAAAAAAAACCAGTATAACTTTGAAAGAGATTCAATGCTTCTCCACTTTTGCAACTTGAAACTTCTTAAATGTGTTTACCTTCCTACAACATTCCGGTGTGTAATTGTCATTGAAATGAAAGTTTACATTGCAAGCCAAACAAAGGGCACACTGACCATCCGTGAACAGATCTCAGTCACACTTCCCAGATCTATTTAACGTCACTTTAAGGTTCTTTGCGTGGGATAGAACGTTTTTTTCTTGGTTACAGACACATGAACCTAAAGGGCTGAAATCTCTCTCTTTTGGTGCAAGATGGGAACTGAATCTGTGAGACATGACGTAACGACTTCTATTGCCATCGTCATCATCATCTATTTGCATGTGTTTTGCATCATAGCCCGTCTGAAAAAATATATCCCTTTAGCTAAATCTACCACTTTCATTGTTTTCAGGTTCAAAGACTTGTTGATGTTTTAAAACAACCTTCCCCACCAGGTTTACCCCTGTCACTTCTACCTGCTACCACGCTTTCCATTATTGTTCTTTGTATACAACTGTGTGTCTTGATGTGTCAGTAATATCTTCATTCCCTCTCTGAGCATATTGTCTATAAGCCAGCTCTCTTCAATGTTCACGTCTTTTGAGCATAATGACATTTTCTAGTTTCCATATAAACTACATAAGATATTTCCTATAATGACATTTTCTAGTTTCCATATAAACTACATAATATATTTCCTATAATGGCATTTTCTAGTTTCCATATAAACTACATAAGATATTTCCTATAATGACATTTTCTAGTTTCCATATAAACTACATAAGATATGTCCTATAATGACATTTTCTAGTTTCCATATAAACTACATAAGATATTTCCTATAATGGCATTTTCTAGTTTCCATATAAACTACATAAGATATTTCCTATAATGACATTTTCTAGTTTCCATATAAACTACATAAGATATTTCCTACAATGATATTTTCTAGTTTCCATATAAACTACATAAGATATTTCCTATAATGACATTTTCTAGTTTCCATATAAACTACATAAGATATTTCCTATAATGACATTTTCTAGTTTCCATATAAACTACATAAGATATTTCCTATAATGACATTTTCTAGTTTCCATATTAAAGTAAAATAAAATAAAAATAAATAAATAAATAAATAAATAATATTAAAAAAAAATTAAAAAATTAAATAAATAAATAAAAATAAAATTAAAAACCGCGTGCGCTACATTAACAAACAAAAAAAAGGTTGGTAATAAAACAGGCAAGTCTTTATCTCATGATTCCATTAGTTCTGCTTCAAGCCATTTTTGTGAAAGACTTCACCGAGCTTGGAATTAAAGTAGTCTGATAACACGAGTTTGTGCTGGCAGTACCAAACTCATTGTTATGCTAATAGGATCATTTCTTAATGTCTTCCCGTGTTTATTTTGTGTCTGGGACTACTCTAACGTTCTCGTTTGCCTAAAGAAACATTGTCTATTTCATTATATTTTTTATTCGGGGATTACATTTGTTCATGCTGGAAGCCTTGATAAATGAAATTAGTGTCAGTTTTTCTTCTTATTATTGTTCAGCACGTAGTTAGCTAGTTACTTAATTAGATAGTTCAGAGCCGGATTAACTTAGAAACAAAAGTAGCATTTGCTACGGGCCCCGCACTTTTTGGGGTCTCTAGACAATACATATGTACATAATTTTTTTTTTTGAAAACTAATCTTGTTTTGTCTAAGTCTGAATAATAATAAAACAGAAGTAATGGTTATATCGAAGAAACGATCATCATCATTATGCTGCATGCTGCACAAAAATAAACAGGACAAATCTGAAATAAGTGCAACGCGTCAAATACTTGAGCACAATAATAACATCAAATGGAAGATGCACCACAGAAATATAAAAAAACAGAACAGCTCAGGCCTAAATAGCATTTGTAAAAAAGCAAAACTTCTTATGCAACAAATCTATATCAATAGAAGTGAGAAAGACAGTTCATCGGTGCCATACAGAGCTAGTTCTGATCTATGGGAGTGAATCATGGACAGCAGACAAACAAATTAAAAGACGTTTAGAGCCAGAGAGATGGGATTTCTCAGAGGAATGTTGAAAGTTCCCTGGACAGATAAAAAGACCAATGAGGAAGTTCTCAAAGAGGCCAACACAAAAAGAGAGCTCCTAAAATAACATCAAAAATAAACAATCAAAATTTTTCTGGCACATCATGAGAAGAGGAAAGCTATAATAGTTGATTACAACTAACAAAATACAGAGAAAGATAGATCGTGGACAACAAAGAAAGAATATACTACATAGCTTAGTGTCATGGCATGGAAAACAGTCAACAATAGAATTGATACGATGCACGGTAGATAGAAGATTGTGGAAGAACATGATCGCCTACGTCAACCGGTATGGCACATGATGATCTTGGTTCTCAGATTATCACAATTCTAGACCTTGTAGAGTTACATAGTTCTTCTTCTTCTTCTTTCTTTTCTCTTTCTCACTGATACCGAAAAGGTGTCGTGGTTTATATCATTTGTCATTCTTGAGCTGCTCGAATTGTCTGAATTAGTGATTTTCCTTTGTTGTTACATGTCTCTGTCACTGCATCTACCCATCTTCTTCTGGGTCGTCCTCTTGGTCTTTTTCCATGCATTCTCGAGAAGAACGCCCTTGATGATGATTGGTAAGGATTAATTCTGACCAGGTGGCCAAACCATTTAAGTTGTTGCTCTATATATTCTTGGCAGGGTTTTGTTCCTACCCTTTTTCTTATGGTTTCATTTGGTATTCTATCTCTTCTTGTGTTGTTTGTTACTTTTCTCAAGCATCGCATCTCACATGTATTGATATTTCTTAAATGTGCTTTAGAAAGGGTTCATGTTTGACTTTCATAGCACAAAGTTGGTATGAAAATACTATTTATCATTTGTTGTTTAGCTGCCATAGAAATGTTCGGATGTTTTAACAATGGTGAAAGCTGGTATGTGACAGCATTTGCTTTTTGTATTCTCATGTCAATTTCTCTGTCTAGTTACATAGTTACCGTTTCATAATTGACATTTCTTTAGAATATTGTTTTCCAAATGTAGAATCGCCTTGCGCATCTATTTATCACTAATGGTAACCAACTGCAGCGATGATCCATGATTTAAAAAAAAAGAAACTTATTAAAAAATGAACAAAGGAGCACCACGGGTCAAACGAGCCTGAACAATCTCACACTAATGAGCATTAAACATAAACTTCTGCGTAAAATGGATACATTTTATATCATCAACAAATGGATACATCCTATACCATCAACTAATGTAAAAGTAAAGTACCCCCGCCACGCCAAGTGGCGTATAGGGAAATATGGTGTTAGTGATCCTATATTTTACAGACCTTTAGTAATGATTTTTGGGGTAATGTGGTCGGTATTACGCCCGTGCTGCTTTACTTTCCCAGAAAAAAATCCGGTACCCATTTAAGGCTGGGTGAACCCGGAAGCCGTCGGTTGGGATCGAACCCTACCCCTTGTCCTTTGTAGTCTAGTTCACTAACCACTGAGCTATCGCGGCTCTCATCAACTAATGGATACATCCTATATCATCAACAAATGTGCTCATGTTAAATGTTGAAAAATTAATATTAAAGACCTTCAGGAACACTTAAATACACTCAACAACACAGACACACAATACAACATGAAAATCAACATAAACAAAACAGAAGTCATGAAAATCGCAAAAGAGAAACGCAACGTCAACATAACTAGAGACGACAGACAACTAAAACAAGTAGAGGAATTTAAATACTTAGGAATTCTAGTGACAAACGACAATTTACAAACAGCAGATTGACTCAAGATTACAACAGAGCTTGTCAAATCATTGGACAACTATCACCACTATTGTCTAACAAGGGAAATAACTCTAGAGGCAAAACAGACAATCTACAATACAATCTTCATCCCAACGTTGTGCTACCAATGCCAGTCCTGGACCCTAGATGCAAGAACAATAAGGAAAGTAACCTATACGGAGATGAAATGTGTAAGACGAATGACAGGAAACAGCTGAGAGATAAGACCAAAAATAAAGAACTGAGAAAATAAGCTAGGAGTCACCACCGCAATAGAATATGTAAACAAACAACAGATAAAATGGTTTAGCCACGTGACTGGCAGAAAGATCAAAACACAACACAACGAGCCTTCAATAATCGTTGTGAGAACACAAGACCCAAGTGCCGATCGTGAATAAGACTGATTGATGGAATATTAGAAACGCTAGGAAACATAACGGCAGCAGAGGCTAACAGAAGAACAAAAGACTGCAAATTATATCTCCCCTCGACACTGAAAGGCAAATGAGAAAGGAAAAGAGGAAGAAATAACCTGTTTGTCCCTTTAAATTAGTCAAGTAACCTGTTTGTCCCATTTAAATTAGTCAAGTAACCTGTTTGTCCCATTTAAATTAGTCAAGTAACATGTTTGTCCCATTTAAATTAGTCAAGTAACATGTTTGACCCATTTAAATTAGTCAAGTAACCTGTTTGTCCCATTTAAATTAGTCAAGTAACCTGTTTGTCCCATTTAAATTAGTCAAGTAACCTCTTTGTCCCATTTAAATTAGTCAAGTAACCTGTTTGTCCCTTTAAATTAGTCAAGTAACCTGTAACCTACAAATTAATGGAAAGATAATAAATAAGCTAAGATATGCTAATGATACTGTACTACCAGCACCAGCAGAAAATCCTAAAGATCTACAACAATTACTTAATGAAATAAACATGACAAGCAAAAAATATGGACTAGATATGAATATCAAAAAGACTAAAACTATGATCATAAACAAAGAAAATACTAAAAACCCACAAATGGATATCAAAATTGAAGGAATAGACCTGGAGACAGTTCAGAACTACAACTACCTTGGACATACTATAACCAGTGATGGAAAATGTACAACTGAAATAAACAAAAGAATAGGAATGGCAACAAGTAATTTTAATGTCATGAAGAACATACTAACATAAAAACAAATAACACCAGGGCTAAAACTAAGAATAGCAAAATGTTATTTCTTCTCGATATTCCTGTATGGTGCAGAAACATGGACATTAGACAAGAAAACAGAACAGAGAATTGAAGCCTTTGAAATGTGGATTTATATAAGAATAGGTAGAATTAGATGGAAAGAAAAGAAAACAAATGATGAAGTCTTAAAACAACTAAAAATTAAAAGAGAACTACTAAACACAATTCAAACAAGACAAATGCAATTTTTGGGCCATGTTAAAAGACACAGCGGCTTACTAAAAATAATATTGGAGGGGAAAATACAAGGCAAAAGAGGCAGAGGCAGACCAAGACTAACATGGACGAGTAACATCAAAAGATGGACAAATCAGTCTATGACAACCTGCACCATCAAAGCAAGATACAGAGTAGAATGGCGCTCCATGGCAGCCAACCTTCGTTGCGGAGATGGCACTCGATGATGAACCTGTAACCTGCTAGTCCCATTTAAGCGATTCAAGTAACCAGCTGGTTACATTTAAATTAGTCAAGTAGCCTGCTGGTACCATTTAAATTAGTCAAGTAGCCTGCTGATTCCATTTAAATTAGTCAAGTAGCCTGCTGATTCCATTTAAATTAGTCAAACGTGGTTTTAAAAATAAGGTTTTATTTCGAGTAAAAAAAATTGTGGTAAAAAAAAACCTGTATTATGTCCCCTGATGGTTTATTATTGTTCATTATTTTGTTGGATGTTGCCTTATGTGTGTGTATGTGTGTGTGTGTTTTTTTTTTTTTAATAATAATATTTTTCCTTATTTCTTGCACAGAATGTAGTTCTGCCAGTAAGATAATCACAGTTGACAATCAACAGTTGTCGGCCTCTTCAACAAAAGCTGGCCTCCAGACATCTTACGGCATTTTGGATTGTTGTACTAGTAAGTATCGGATATCACCAGGCAGCCGTCCATTGTACACAACACTCGCACGTATCTCGACATTAATTACATTACAGCGCGACATTACATGAGAAGATAAGAAAGTCTCTCCGATAAGTTTAGGAAAGAAAAGGAAATGCATTGTTTAAACACGGATGGTGTGGGATATTATATTTAGACTAACAATAGATGCGCTAACATCCACACACTCATTCGTGTGTATTACGTGTACACAAGTAGAAAGGATAGCGCTAGTTGAGCGTGATCAATACCACAGAGGCGTGACTTGTTTATGACGTTACACAATTCAATCTAAGAAATTTTGAATGAGGCGGTTAGTGCTCTCCCAGGCTGGAATATCTTCTTTTAAATTGTAGTCCCATGGGTCAGTTATTCTGTGACCACTGACGTGACAGAGCATGTCAGTAGTTACCACACGTCGTGTTTAACCGACGTGTAAGTGTCAATGTGCCTCTCGAATGTCCGTAGGTTTTGAGTAAAATGTAAGAGCAAGACGCTGAACCGTATCTCTTTCTCGGAAATACCTCATTCATTCATGAGCCAGGACAAGTGGTAGCGGGGAGCCATCTACACACTTGGTGTGCGGAGCATGACACGCGCATTACAAGATGATTGACTTGTTTAATGCGTCCATGACAGAGGGACAGAAAATGCACCAGAGATCATGCCAGTGTCAATGTCATATGACTATCCTCGGCAACAATCTATTTGTTAATTATACTTCTGCACCATGACCACAATAGTTGCCGCTAATTCTCCAGTCTTACATCAACTGGTACTTCACTCGACCTAAAGCTGTAACCACAACTACACCTATAGTCCGTTCAGATTCGTTTGCCGAGATGTTATGATTTATAATTCAAAAAGTTCTTGATGATTTCACATGATTTTTGGCATACGGTGTTAAAATGTCCATGTCACGAGAACATATGTGTTACTCGATGTCTAGCTATAACGGTTTTCTTAAAGCGGCGAATTCCTTTAATCTGTGCCCATGTAACTATTATTTTGACCCTAATCAAAATGTTTTACAGTAATCTAGTGCAACGATGACCCATAGGCGTGTCCATAAAATTGTACTTGGTGGCAAGTATACAAATTTTAAATTATATATAGAACTTTTGTTCGTAGAATCAATTTGATATAGTTCCATGCTCTTGGTGTGAGTTTCCCAAATGTTGTCGCTGCCTTTCAAATACGTACATTTAGTTCCTCATCTAAGGAAAGTGTGGCTGTAATAGTGGATCCAAGAAAGCTGAACTTCTGTACTGACTCAAGCAGGCTTCCATTCAAAGTAATGGTTGTTGGTTTGCTTATAACATATTTCTGATTGCTTGGGTGGTCTTGAACAATAAACTGTTTAACAAATCAACTAGGAAATATTGCAAATCAAACTATTTATCTGTAGACTTAATCAGAGTAATGATCATTCAGAATCAGACGAGTCAAATAGGTCGATTACTGCTTTCGGCTGAACAAACAACAAACCATCCTTTTTCCAATATTCCTCTTCTTGTCGTAACACATGATCCTCACATTTTACCCAGTAGTCTTTATTTATATTTGATAGAGCCTGATTTGTAAGTGTCTCAACATCGCATAATTTGAAATTTTTATTTGTATATGCTACGTGTCCTTTAACTTTTGCCCAAACTAGTTCTCTAGGATTTAAGTGTGCATGATATGGAGGTAGTCTCAAACATCTATAGCCATGTTCTTGAATTAACTTGTCTATTTTAAATATCTTTGTACGTTGTGTCTGTTTTACAAGGCTAAGCAATTCGGGTTTCAAGTAGCTGTCGTTAACTTGTATGTGTTCTTTTATGAGCCACGTTTTGATTGCATCTTTTGTACTTGATGATGTTGGGATTCTATCTTCTACGTTAACTACGTTATGGTATGAAGCATTGTCCATTATCAGACAAGAAGGTCGATCTAATATTGGAAGGATACTTTTCTCGATCCAGTCTTTAAATATGTGTCCATTCATTTCGGAGTGGTAGTCTCTATTGTCTATGGATTTTGAAATGAAAACGAGATGAGCATTCTGCAACAACCCATTATGTCTGCTACCTGCATGTGCAACTATCAAACGTTGCCCTTTACTGCTTGGTACTGATCTTTTAATACTTCCATCTGCTAACTGCCATTCCTTTTCATTTGTATGATGAGCGTTGATCCAAGCTTCATCTAAATAAACAATATCATAATCATTTTCGCGCATTTCCTTCACTTCACGTAAATACTTGCTTCTAAGAGCTACTAGATGTGGCTTCTCACAAATAATGTTTTTTCCACCAGCATACTTTCTAAAGGTGAAGCCTGCACTTCTTAATATTTTCCATAATGAAGTTTTTGATATTTCAATGTCGTTGTTAGTTTTCAGCCAAAGCTTCAACTTTCTAAGTGTCACTTCTTCGTTTATATCAAACATTCGACAGATTTCTCTTTTTACTAGGTCCTTATCAAAACTGTCTAACGTTTCTTTCCTTCCTTGCTTTCTTGCATTTGTTGGCAATAAATATCCGCTTCCTTTAACTATTCGATCAAATGAACGTTTACACAAACCTAAAATATGCATTGTTCTCTTCTCAGGGTTTGATAAAGAACAATAAAGATGTCCCTTTTTACGCTCTCTGCAGAAGTATTGATAAATCTTTATAGCAATGTTATGCTCAGTAAAATATTTTGCCTTTATATTCATTCTCACATAGACTTGCAGAAGATAATATGGATAGTGCCGCCTCCTTTCTGTAAATATTGAGATTTGTCTCTGAATAATGACTCGAACTCGAGTCTACGGCCGTGATTTTGACGTCACATAATTTCCGGTTTCGGCTAAAATGTCATTTTGTGCTAAACGGGAAATTTCATATGTAACATTTCTTTATAAAAATTTATAGTGGAAACATAACTATTTTAGGACGGTGCGCATTCAGCCGTGAAGGTCATGCCTATATGTTAAAGAATCAGCTGTGAGATGTAAGCATCTACATAATCCCGCCGGTGTTTATAATATCGATTAACTTTTTTTTAAATATAGGTTAAATAAGGCATCTTTGAAACTGGATCACATTTCTTTGATAAAAAATATTTTTATAGCGACATTAGTATTCTAAACCTAACTTCAAAAGATCAATGCAAATGAACAATAAGTTTTTGAAAAAAATAAATTAATGTCTAGGCAAACGAATCTGAACGGACTATAGTACCTATTCTTCATGCGTCAACTTTACAGCAGTTCCCAAATTCTCTCCCCTAAACATAATCATAGAATTGGTAATCGCCAGCTGTAATCGATCACATCACTATTTTGGTCCACGTGTGTGCAATGACAACCCAGACAGATAAACAACCACACTTACCATAAGTTCATGACGTCAGTAGCTAGTACTGCTTTGGGGATACCACTGGCGTGTGAACGGCGACTCAAACGAGACGCGATGCTATCAAGGCCGCCTAAATGATACAATAAAATGAGCACCTGGTTGAATGAGCACTGGGAAAAGTAGAAACAGCGAGGAAGGGCACTGGCATCTCACTCTCGCAATGTTGTGGCCTAGCATGGTGAAACCTTATAATATGAACACGTGGCTGGATGTCTTCTTTATTCATGACTGCGCTGCTAGCGCCCTGTGTTAGAAACTGAGGATACCACCAATAATTACAAGCTAAGAAAAGTCAAACGGAACACAAATCACGTAGGAGCTTATTGAGAGACACAAGTCACGTAGGAGCTTATTGAGAGGCACAAGTCACGTAGGAGCTCATTGAGGGACACAAGTCACATAGGAGCTCATTGAGGGACACAAGTCACATAGGAGCTCATTGAGGGACACAAGTCACATAGGAGCTTATTGAGGGACACAAGTCACATAGGAGCTTATTGAGGGACACAAGTCACATAGGAGCTCATTGAGGGACACAAGTCACATAGGAGCTTATTGAGGGACACAAGTCACATAGGAGCTTATTGATGGACACAAGTCACATAGGAGCTCATTGAGGGACACAAGTAACATAGGAGCTCATTGAGGGACACAAGTAACATAGGAGCTTATTGAGGGACACAAGTCACATAGGAGCTTATTGAGAGACACAAGTCACATAGGAGCTCATTGAGGGACACAAGTAACATAGGAGTTTATTGAGGGACACAAGTCACATAGGAGCTTATTGAGGGACACAAGTCACATAGGAGCTTATTGAGAGACACAAGTCACATAGGAGCTCATTGAGGGACACAAGTCACATAGGAGCTTATTGAGGGACACAAGTCACATAGGAACTTATTGAGAGACACAAGTCACATAGGAGCTTATTGAGGGACACAAGTCACATAGGAGCTTATTGAGAGACACAAGTCACATAGGAGCTCATTGAGGGACACAAGTCACATAGGAGCTCATTGAGGGACACAAGTAACATAGGAGCTCATTGGGGGACACAAGTCACATAGGAGCTCATTGAGGGACACAAGTCACATAGGAGCTCATTGAGGGACACAAGTAACATAGGAGCTCATTGGGGGACACAAATGATCGTAAACTAATGCTTGTTGTTGTCAGCGTGAAGCTTGTTATGAAAGATTTGATGGCCTCAGGCTGCGGATTTATCCAAGGCTAAACTGCGTATCACGGGGAAGAAATCTCATCAACAAGGATTGTCTTAATATCAGAGATAACATGAATAATAATAAACAAACAAATAGGAAATCTTACCTAAACTCATCATCATGTGACATACCGGTTTGTGTAGGCGATCATGTCCTTCCACAATCTTCTATCCATTTTGCATCGTATAAATTCTGTTGACTGTTTTCATGCCCTAACACCAAGCTATCTAGTAAGCTTCTCTCGTTGTCGTCCGCGATCTCTCTTTCCCTGTATTTTGCCAGTTGTAACCAAATATTTGAATTTTCGTCTTCTCATGATGTACACGAAAAATGTTTATTGTTCCTTTCTGATGTTTTTTATGATCTCCCTTTTTGTGTTGGCCTCTTTGAGAATTTTCTCGTTGATCTTTTAAGATGTCCAGGGAACTTTCAACATCATTCTGAGAAATCCCATCTCTATGGCATTTAATCGTATTTTCATTTCTTTGTTTACTGTCCATGATTTGCATCCATAGGTCAGAACTGGCTCTATATAGCACCGATAAACTTTTATTCTAACTTCTATTGACACAGATGTGTTGCATAAGATGTTTTTTTCATTTTCTGAAATGCTATTTTGGCCTGAGCTTATTCTACTACCTAAACTATAGAACAAGATATATGGCATAGAAGGAAACTTGAGAACAAGGTTGGGTTACAACACTTACATTTCTCTTGCAGTTGTCTCTATTGTATTTACTTCAATGTTGTCAAGGTCCCCCCCCCCCTCCCCACACACACACACACACACATGGCTCTCTATGTGTATTCCTAGTGCTATATTTTTGCCGATATGTTGTGTCTATCCGTGTTATTTCTGTTGCTAGCCTAGATTTGTTTTACCTTTAGTTGTTTATTTACTCACAAGACGGCGTTAGACACTCAGTCTACTGTTAGTCTTTAGTTGTTTATTTACTCACAAGACGGCGTTTGACACTCCGTCCACTGTTAGTCTTTAGTTGTTTATTTACTCACAAGACGGCGTTAGACACTCAGTCCACTGTTAGTCTTTAGTTGTTTATTTACTCACAAGACGGCGTTTGACTCTCCGTCCACTGTTAGTCTTTAGTTGTTTATTTACTCACAAGACGGCGCTCGACACTCAGTCCACTGTTAGTCTTTAGTTGTTTATTTACTCACAAGACGGCGTTTGACACTCCGTCCACTGTTAGTCTTTAGTGTTTTTTTCTGGTTTGTAAGGATTATGTTTTGCTTATTTTCGTTCCTTTGCTTGCAAAGCTGAAATGTTCAAGATGTTGTCTTTTATTGTACCTTTCTAATGCCGACGGCCTTTACATTTAGTGTGTTCACTTTCAATACTTGCCGTTTCCAACATTTTACATGGGGGATAGATATTTGGTATTTATTGTGATGTGTGTCTTCAATTGCAGAACCAAGATTTATATATTGCAGTGGCAGACTCAACAATTTAAGTAAGAGACAATTATATTAATCCCGCCAACCAGTCTCACTTAAGGTACCCACCAAACAAAAGTCTCCACAAGGGCAACCGTTCAATCTGTCCACAACAAAATACCACCATAGGGGCAGCCACCCAATCTGTTTACAACCATAGGCCACCATAGGCCACCATAGGTCACCATAGGTGCAGCCGCTCAATCTGTCCACAACCAAATGCCACCACAGTGGCAGCCGCTCAATCTATCCACAACTAAAATGCCATCATAGGGACATCCGTTTAATCTGTCCACAACCAAAATCCACCATAGGGGCGACCGTTCAATCTGTTCACAACCACATGCCACCACTGGGCCACAGCTAAATCTGTCCACAACAAAATGCCACCACAGGGACAACCGTTCAATCTGTTCACAACCAAATGCCACCATAGGGGCAGCCGCTCAAACTGTCCACAGCCAAAAGCCACCACAGGGACAGCAGCTCAATCTGTCCACAACCAAATGTCACCATAGGGGCAACCGCTCAATCTGTCCACAACCAAATGCCATCTCAGAGGCTGTCGCTCAATCTGTCCTCAACCAAAAGCTATATGCTCTTAAAGAAGACAGAAGACAACCTGAGGTTGAAAAAGAATAGAAAAAAACAAAAATAAATAAACAATCAAACAACTTTTCTTTCTTCAACTTTCTTTATATTTATTTCTCTGTATTAACAAGTGAGTATGCAATTATTAACAACAATCACAATTCCCTTCGCGGAAATATATCATGAGATCTAACGCTATAAGAGTTGGGGAAAACGTTGACATGTGTTGATTCTTTTCAGACCTGCCTCTGGGAGGATGGTGTTCGGCAGTAGCAGAGGCTGGACAGTGGTACGACATTAGCTTCTATTCTCCAATGAACGTGACGTCGGTGATACTTCAGCCACCATTTTCTGTGGATGCCGATGAGCCCAGGGTAACGCACTTCCGTCTGCTGTACGAAGCTGCTCTAGGCCAGTTTGGCTCGCTAGACGCGATAAATGCCAGCGGCGGAGGACAGGTACCATCATTTTAGTAATAGCCATTATTGTTATTATTATCACCACAGCAGTTTCATTATTTTTTCATCCCTACGACAAATGTCGCAGTACCACTGTTCTCTCCATAAGAAATCTTCAATATTTGAGGTGGACGTTAGCCGACCAGTATGTCTGAGTCAGTGCGGCATGTAAAGGCCAAATGTTAAATGCATGTATTTCTTGACTTTGTTTTCGTCTTCTAACATTCCATCTACTAACATTCTATATGCTAACATTTCATCTACTAACATTCTATCTGCTAACATTTCATCTACTAACATTCTATCTGCTAACATTCCATCTACTAACATTCTATCTGCTAACATTCCATCTACTAACATTCTATCTGCTAACATTTCATCTACTAACATTCTATCTGCTAACATTCCATCTACTAACATTCTATCTGCTAACATTCCATCTACTAACATTCTATCTGCTAACATTCCGTCTACTAACATTATATCTGCTAACATTCCATCTACTAACATTCCATCTACTAATATTCCATCTACTAACATTCCATCTACTAACATTCTATCTACTAACATTCCATCTACTAACATTCTATCTGCTAACATTCCATCTACTAACATTATAGTTAAGGATTGTATACACGACTTCGGCGGGCCGGGTTTTTTTGGTTGGGGTAGAGAATAAAGGTCGCATGAACACAGCAGTCGCCACGAAGTGTGAGGTCGGAGTTAGTTTATTTACCTGAACATTAAACAAAAACCTACTTTGACTCTTACTTGCCTTTACCTTAGCTGGGGAAAGATATGTTAAAGTTATTCAAAGGCCCCGGTATCGCTGCAAACGAATGGAAATCGACTAATTGCTCAACCACCCGTGTCAGTGGAATCATCCGAATTAACATCTTCTCCAACATCCAAACAAAGAAAGGCAGCTGCAGCTCTCATCGTAGCAAACACAGCACATGTCAAAAGATATAAGGCGTATTAGCAACGACAGTGAACGCAACTGAACTGTCTTTCGTCATACGATATCATCATTTATCGTAAGCAATCTAAATATAGAAACACCATCACGACGAAACACAGCTCACGGTGCGCACAGAGCACTAATCTCAGCATCCCCGGAAGCGAGCCATAATATGAGGAAACAGCAAAAGGAACCCTTTCTGACAGTGCCTAAACGGTTCATTGCCACCTATTCGCCACATTGACCGGAAGTCTTGTCCATACTTGGGGTACTGCAATACCCTTCTATATCAACAGTCGCTACTACTGTAGGGACATCCTAGAGGCGCTGCAATACTAGGTCTTCTATATCAACAGTCGCTACTACTGTAGGGACATCCTAGAGGTGCTGCAATATTAGGTCTTCTATATCAACAGTCGCTACTACTGTAGGGACATCCTAGAGGCGCTGCAATATTAGGTATTCTATATCAACAGTCGCTACTACTGTGGGGACATCCTAGAGGTGCTGCAATATTAGGTCTTCTATATCAACAGTCGCTACTACTGTGGGGACATCCTAGAGGTGCTGCAATATTAGGTCTTCTATATCAACAGTCGCTACTACTGTGGGGACATCCTAGAGGTGCTGCAATATTAGGTCTTCTATATCAACAGTCGCTACTACTGTAGGGACATCCTAGAGGTGCTGCAATATTAGGTCTTCTATATCAACATACCCCCACCCCTAACTATTGTGGGAACATCCTAGAGGTGCTGCAATACTAGGTCTTCTATATCAGCATACCCCCCCCCCACACCCTACTCCCAACCATTGTGGGGACATCCTAGAGGCGTTGCAGTACTAGGTTTTCTATATCAGCCTACCCCCCCCCCCCTAACCATTGTGGGGACATCCTAGAAGTGCTACAATACTAGGTCTTCTATATCAGCCTACCCCCCATCCCTAACCATTGTGGGGGACATCCTAGATACGTTGCAATACTAGGTCTTCTATATCAGCCTACTCCCCACCCCTAACCAGTGTGGGAACATCCTAGGGGCGCTATAATACTAGGTCTTCTATATCAGCATACCACACCACTGTGGTTACTAAAGGACAAAAAGGGTATTAATCCAAAATGCCTGAAAATTGCATCTGCCCAATTCTTGCAGTATTTTATTTGGAATTAATCTTGCTTCTTCTAGTGCCATTAGACAGAACATAGGGCCTGTTGAGTCTCCCACCAATTGTCTCTATTCGGGGTTCAGTTATAGAGAGTGTGGCTATGCCTGCCAGCCTTTTGCTAGAGTTCTTTTCAGTGTTTCTCAAGGTCGTTAAGGTGTTTTACCCATCAACAGAAAACTGAGTTATGGTCTGTGTCATTTATATAGACATTAATATTCAATGTAACTGTTGCACAATTAGGTTTATCATGCCAGATTTCCATTCTTATGTGGTTCTCACTTGCCAGGTGATAGAAGCAAACTACAGCTCAGGGAAGTATGTGTCAACACTCGATCCTCCAGTTCTAGCTGGACGCATCAGGATTGAGGTAAACAACTTCACAAAGCAGCCATGCTTGAGACTGGCAGTACAGGGTTGCCCCACAGGTACGCTCCTGTCAAATATCATCATTAATGTTAACTACAGTAGACCAGTTTAATGTTAACTGCAGTAGACCAGTTTAATGTTAACTACAGTAGACCAGTTTAATGTTAACTGCAGTAGACCAGTTTAATGTTAACTACGGTAGACCTGTTTAATGTTAACTACGGTAGACCTGTTTAATGTTAACTACGGTAGACCTGTTTAATGTTAACTACGGTAGACCTGTTTAATGTTAACTACGGTAGACCTGTTTAATGTTAACTACGGTAGACCTGTTTAATGTTAACTACGGTAGACCTGTTTAATGTTAACTACAGTAGACCTGTTTAATGTTTACTACGGCAGACCTGTTTAATGTATACTACAGTAGACCTGTTTAATGTTAACTACGGTAGACCTGTTTAATGTTTACTACAGTAGACCTGTTTAATGTTTACTACGGCAGACCTGGCTTAATGTTTACTATGGCAGACCTGTTTAATATATACTACAGTAGACCTGTTTAATGTTTACTACGGTAGACCTGTTTAATGTTTACTACGGCAGATCTGTTTAATGTTTACTATGGCAGATCTGTTTCCTAACAGAAAATCCCGAAAAAAGAAAATCCTAAAGATCTACTACAATTACATAATGTAATAAACATGACAAGCAAAAAATATGGACTAGATATGAATATCAAAAAGACTAAAACTATGATCATAAACAAATATAATACTAAAAACCTACAAGTGGATATCACAATTGAAGGAATAGACATGGAGGCAGTTCAGAACTACAACTACCTTGGACATACTATAACCAGTGAAGATGTTAATCTTGGTCTGCCTCTGCCTCTTTTACCTTGTATTTTCCCTTCCACTATTACTTTTATTGGGCTGTTGTGCCTTTTAACATGACCCAAAAATTTTATTTGTCTTGCTCTAATTGTGTTTAGCAGTTCTCTTTTCATTTTTAGTTGTTTTAAAACTTCCTCGTTTGTTTTCTTTTCTTTCCATCCAATTCTACATATTCTTCTATAAATCCACATTTCAAAGGCTTCAATTTTCTGTTCTGTTTTCTGGTCTAATGTCCATGTTTCTGCACCATACAGGAATATTGAAAAGATGTAACATTTTGCTATTCTTAGTTTTAGCCCTGGTGTTATTTGTATTGATGTTGGTATATTTTTCATGGCATTGAAATTACTTTTTGCCGTACCTCTTCTTTTATTTATTTCAGTTGTACATTTTCCATCACTGGTTATAGTATGTCCCAGGTAGTTGTAGTTCTGATCTGTCTCTAGATGTATTCTTTCCACTTTGATATTTAATTATAGGTCTTGAGAATTTTATTTGTTTATGATCATAGTTTTAGTTTTTTTGATATTCGTTTCTAGTCCATATTTTTTGCTTGTCATGTTTATTACATTAAGTAATTGTTGTAGATCTTTAGGATTTTCTGCTAGTAGTACAGTATCATCGGCATATCTTAGGTTATTTATTATCTTCCCATTAATGTTTAGGCCTGGCATCTCTGTGATGTTTTTAAAGATTTGCTCAGTGTATAAATTGAACAAGCTTGGTGATAGGATGCATCCTTGTCCTACTCCTCTTTTTTTATGTCAATGGGTGTAGAGTTCTCCTTGTTATATTTTATTATTGCTGTTTGATCCCAGTACAAATTACTTATCAGTCGTATGTCTGTGTCATCCAGATTTATATCTTTTAGGCAGTCTATAAGTTGATCATGGTATATTCTATCAAATGCTTTGGTGTACTCTATGAAGCAGGCATATATTGGTTTGTTTACTTCTATGTACTTTTCAATCAATGTCCTCATGCTGAATATGGCTTCTTTTGTCCCGCTATTTTTCCTAAATGCAAATCGCAGCTCATCTAATTCAGTATTGTAGTTACAATACTGAATTAGAACTACATACAGTGACGAGAAATGCAATGGTTTTACTCCCTACAGTGAATGCAATGGTTTTACTCCCTACAGTGAATGCAATTGTTTTACTCCCTACAGTGAATGCCCGTCAAATAAGACAATAAGAGGGGAAGGAAACAGAGCCGTCGTAGACCCACAGTAACAACATCAACAACATCAAAATAATGACACTGAATTTGGAGAATAAAACATTAAAATAACGTTGTAGTTATAGATATACACTATTATACAGAGATAAAAGACAATGCAAGACACAAATTCACAGCTGCGGCTCTAGATCTTCCGCTGAAACACAAACACAGACTAAGAACAACATTAATAAAAAAAAAAAATGCTCTCTTTTTATCTGTTACTTGCGCTCACCCAACGACTATATGTTCCTCTTGGCAGTCCACATAGAAGAACTTTCAATGGGCGGCGCATAGGCAATCGGTCTAAACCACATCCGGCTTCAGCACGGCGTTTTGAGTTCTGAATTGTCTCCCCCCCCCCCCCCGGTCCCTCCCTACTCATTTGCCAGGACTGGTTAGTCTGTTTCTATGAACATCGCGAGGAGATGGAGTAGTAACTAAACTGTTGGGGTTAGCCGTTCCTGACAAAAGCATTCAGCTAGGAGGTCGCTGACTGCTTTCAGCCCTGATTCTGACAGGTGCCTTCTCGCCCCAACATAGAATCATCAAAAATCAAGCACTTTCCTGCCGTGTAACACTGGCTGAGGGCGCAGAAGAAGCCAGATCTATAGCTTGTTTCATAAGTCGTGCTCAACTTTAAAAATCAATATCTTTTAAACCGCTTTTTGTATTTTTTTCAAAATTTGCATGTATAGTTATAATGATTAGAACCCAACAGGGAATTAATTTCATTAAAAACAAACATTTGGTTATTATTATTGCTTATTTAATTTATATAAATTTATAACGACCCATTGATGTAGTCAAAACTTAGTGTTTACAGTATTTAAGTTAAAAATGGCGATTACAAATCTATACACGCTCAAATTTACGATTTTTCACGCTTTCCGCGTGAGTTGTCTGACACAATTAGACACTTGTAGTAAACACGAGGCATTGTGTGTTCCATTTCCGTTAATTCAGCGGCGTAACGTGGAACAATAACATTTATCATCAGTCTTAAAATGAAATTCTGCAGTTTACAAAACATCGCAATAATAATGTATGACTATTTTTGCAAAGAGGCTAAACGAGGAAGATTATTTCATTCTTTAGAAAACCCTGAGAATAGGACAAGACACATTTTGGATTTATCTAAACGGCCATTTAATCGCTGGATTCAAGCACGTGACCGTCAATGTTCCAAATATACAAAATCACAAGGAAGAGCAAAAATGTTGGATAATTTCGACAGTGAACTTATTAGAAGTGAAATTCGCAAAATGTTGGGTATGAATGAAACTGTTACAATAAGAAAATTAAAAGTATCGCTGAAAAAGAACAACAGTATTGAAATATCAAAGTCTACATTATGGAGGAATGTGAGAGCTGCAGGCTTTACATTCAGAAAGTATTCCAATGGACGAAACATCATCTGTGAGAAGCCACATATAGTAGTCATGAGAAGCAAGTACTTACGTGAAGTAAAAGAGGTGCGCAAGCAAGGTTATGATATTGTGTACTTGGATGAAACATGGATCAATGCTCACCACACTAACCAAAGGGAATGGCAGTCATCAGATGGAAAGATTAAGAGATTAATACCTAGCAGCAAAGGACAGCGCTTGATAATTGCTCATGCAGGTAGTCGACAACATGGACTAATACAGAATGCAGAGCTCATTTTTCTTTCAAAATCCATAGACAATCGGGATTATCACTCTGAGATGAATGGTCACATATTTAGACATTGGATTGAAAATTCTGTTCTCCCAGCACTAGATCGACCATCTTGCCTAATAATGGACAATGCAGCGTACCACAACATTGTTGCACTTGAAGATAAAGTGCCGACGTCATCCAGTACAAAAGATGCTATTAAGATATGGCTCACAAAGGAGCACATACAATTTAATAACATGTACTTAAAACCTGAATTACTATCTCTAGTAAAGCAAAAACAGAGGACAAAGATTTTTCAAATAGATAAGATTATCCAAGAGCACGGTCATATAAGTTTGAGGCTGCCACCTTACCATGCTCATTTAAATCCAATAGAACTAATCTAGGCAAAATTAAAAGGACAAGTGGCAGATGAAAATACAACATTCAAAATATGCGATGTAAAGACTCTTGCTAATCTCGCTTTATTAAATATAGACAAAGATTATTGGGCTAAATCTGAAGACCACGTCTTAAAACAGGAAGAGGAATATTGGAAAAATGATGGTTTGTGGAATGTTCAACCCCAAACAGTTATTAATCTTTTAGACTCGTCTGATTCAGAATGAAAGTATATAGCCCCCACAATGTTGGCCCCTATATTACCTTAAATTATTTCAACAAACGGTCCTTTTCAGGACCACACAACTATGAAAATTGGACATACAGGTATACCTTGATATTATTATCGTCCGTCCTCGAACTGAGCAGACAATAATTATCCTGGTGTTTTGTTTTATCCAGTTATTTCCCCATTACGGCCACGCCTTTACCTAGTGAAAATTAATCGTAGACCAGCAACTACGGTAATTTCTATTCTTTAGGGCTTCACAATTTACAATTTTGACAAACATCAAAGAAATATCGCCGCTTTAAGAAAACTGCAGCTGCAAGATATTTGTTAAATATACATTTAAAGGGTCTTTTGCATTATAATAACATTTGGAAAATTTCAAAAGTATTTAACAAACGGTTAGAGAGTAATAGCGTTTTGAAGTTGGGCATATGTTTTGAAACGAGCTATAATACTTAGCATCTCCCTTGACATACAAATGTGCATAAAGATGAAGGGAAGAAAATAAAAGCAGCAAATTGATTTCGTTTTAACTTTTCATTTTGCCACTAACACACTCAATGCACACAAGATTAGTTTGTAGCCGCATGGCTCTGAACTCTCTGACGTGTCATCATCAGATACACCACCTCCTACCCCTCAAGATCCGAAAGTCTCGCTGGGCTACTCCTCCAGGAGCAACCTCTGGCTCACCTGTAAGATCAATGACCCAGTGGTGTTTGGCATCCGTTACTGGGTCACGTGGTACAGAGACGATGACAACGTGTCCACAGAGATGCTTCCGACCGGCCAGATGTCTTCTACATTGAACGTCACTGAAGACGATTTCACCTCAAAACAAATGGTATAAACAACTTCATGTTTTATTTTCTGATTTGCTCTTTACAATATGTTCATATTTTTATTTTCTTTGTCACAGACACTTTTACATCTTTATTTTATTCGTTATGGACATGTTCATATTTTATGCTATTTAATTTATAATCACAGTCTTTATAAACTTCATAGGTACAACTAAACACATTGTCAATATAGAGCACATGCCAACCTGACCTCAGGGTACGATGAAGACCAACAATAAGATGGACAGTAGCACAGAAATTCATGCAACAGCATGAACCATTTATCGGCTAGTGTCACACAATTTACAAACGATACATATTTGTAGAGTAAAAGTAAAGTACCCCCGTCACGCCAAGTGCCGTATAAGGAATACGGTGTTAAATGACCATAAATTTTACGGACCTCCAGCACATGATTTTTTGGGGTAATGTGGTCGGTATTACGCCCGTGCAGCTTTATTTTCCCAGAAAAAAATCCGGTACCCATTTAAGGCTGGGTGAACCCGGAAGCTGTCGTTTGGAATCGAACCCTATCTCTTGTCCTTTGTAGTCCAGTTCACTAACCACTGAGCTATCTCGGCTCCAATACATGTTTGCACACTAGTGTTATTCGCTGTGAGTACAGCGACGCGCCGGTCGACTAGGTAAAAGCTCATCAGACGATCCAAAGTAGTTTTTATAATGGGGTGGGGGGGAACAGGCAAATAATGGCAGTGATACAGTAAAGATGGTAGCAGGAGCAAGTAGTGGGCTGTAACGTACACTCCTACAAGGTGTAGTGACAGCTTTACAAAAAATGGAACACAACACAATACTGACGTCTCAACCTTCATGCGACCTTCCTCAGAAAACGAGAACACAAACAAACAACGAAATAAAGATAAACTCTTCTACATCTAGGATGAGCGGGACAGGTAAATAATGAAAAATAAACAGAGGGAAAAGAGATATAAAAAAAAAACTATCTTTATGACACATAGTACCATTGCTGGTGTATGTCGGGGGGCAACGATAGAAAGAGAGGGATAAAGACCGTTTGGTCAAGCAGTCGCCACGACGTATTTCACCCCCGATAGAAAAAATCCTTTCTGTCTACCGCGGTCTTCGAACATCGTACGCCAGCTTTTCAGCCAGCGGAACAGGGTTTTTAGCAGGGATAAGAGATGAAAGGGTGAAACGAAAGAGAGATGTGCTACATATCGCAGTATAAAAATAGATAATATGTAAGAATTAGTAAGCTAAAATAGATATAAAGTTAAAGCGAGACTTAGTTTTTATAATAATTTTTGGATGGCTGCTGTGGTCTAATATAACCCAAAAGACTTAGTCTGAGGTTGAACGAATCGTGCCTCAGCAAAGAAATTGGCAAAAACCCACAAGAAATGACAAGATTATTGTCCAGATGAAAAGTTGCGGCCAAAGAAAAACTATTGACTGGCGACATAAGAATTAAGACTGGGGCTTTGTGTTCGTAAACTCCGCGTTCGGTGACACGCTATTCTACTGGTTGCTGCTTTAATAACCTTCCCAAGCATTCAGGTAATAATCGTTTGCTGTGAGAAGGGGTGCATTTTTCACAAAAAAATACAACGACGTTATTTTCCATGAAAGCGAGTTACTTGTATGATGCTGTCTTTACCAGTCCATCAGCCCTCTTGAGAGCTTTTTGTGAGTCTAATGTGCATTGTTTTGTGAACTTTAACACATTGAGTCTGCGCTTTTCAGCCCAGTATATCCGACTTCCGTGTAATGTATCATTGTTTTCCCTCTTCGCCACTTACTCATTTTAACGACTACTTTTTCTACCTTTAGGGACACGTGTTGAAGTTGAGAGGGGTCTCAATCAGTTCTGGTACTCTGACCTTGATGTCAGCAGTCAGCTATGAGTCGTTGGTACCCTTTACCACAGCGATGTCCGAGATTTTAGCGCGTTCCCTAGTCTTAGTTGCAGTGACGCTGTCTGCTCTTTTTACAATAAACAATTCTATCTAAACAATTCTCAAGACTTCATATGTACAACTAAACACATTGTTGCCGGAGCTACTAAGTAGTGCGCAGTTTGTCACACCGTGAGCTGTGTGTTTCATCTGAACGGTGTTTCTATATTTAGATTGCTTACGATGAATGATGATATCGTATGACGAAGAACAGTTTAGATGTGTTCACTGTCAGTGCTATTATACACCTTATGTCTTTTGACGCGTGCTGTATTTGCTATGATGAGGACTGCAACTACCTTTCTTTGTTTCGATATTTGATGTGATGTTAGAGAAGATATAAAGAGTATCGCCACAATACAACTGTTCTTCTTTCATTCCTCATTTGCCTTTCAGCGTCGAGGGTGAAGCGGAGGTATAATTTTCTGTCTTTAGCTCTTCTCTTTACCTGTGTTGCTGTTATGTTTCCTAGTGCTTAACTGTAGTTCTGTTATTGGTCTCAGCCTTTTCTCCACAATTTTGGCATATAACTTTCCTACATGGTTGGCAAGCGATATACCTCTATATTGATTGCAGCCTCTCTTGCTACCTTTCTTTTTCTATTTCTATATTGGTACGATGATTGCCTGTTGCCAGTCTTATTTAGTTTTTTGTTGATGCCATACTGGATTGCATATTCTATGCAGCCATGTAACTCCTGTTTCTCCTGCTGCTACTATTATTTCTTTTGGTATTTTACATGTCATTAGTACAATTCTATGTCGGCATTTCTGTTTGTCAAAGTTCAAGCAACTCAAAGTCCGACTGACGGTCTCCCTTTGTCAAAGTACGTGCCGCCCTTGTTTATTCATCCTAACTGTTGTTTATTCGTTATTAGGACTGTTCACACTATAACAGAGAAATGTGACATCACCAAGCACTTCCTGCCTCCGTGACTTGAATTTTGTCGTTTACGATTATTCATATTTCCTGCTTAAATAGCATGATTGCTTTAATACAACTATTACAAATGCTATCTAGACATGATTATCACTTGAGATTTGCGCACTGATGATACTAAACAATTAAATTATAATGTTTGTGCACTTGCAAATTATTTAGTCCGTTCCAAAACTCATATTTCAAACTTCATCAAATATCTCGGAAACTCTGGGCGGAATACAATGATTTTTTGCATGTTACCACATGTCAGTAACATTACAAATGTATAATTTTCAGTTTATAATAATAATAATTATTTAATAATTGAATAAACATTTAATAGTTAATAAGTTAATAGTTTAATTAGACTGTCAGTGACATTACAAATGTATAATTTCAAATAATGTAGTTAATACCGTTTAATTACAGAGGATGATTCCTTTGATATTGCAGCAATCATTGCGCTCCAAAAATAGAATTTACAGTAGCATAACAATTCCTTGACTTTTGATAAGCCATAGGCGTATCATCAACATTTGAAAAAAACTGTTACAAATAGAACAGAATTATATGAGTTGGTTTCGTCTTGTAGGCTACATGTTTCTGTGAAACAATTATCAATGTCAGAAGAAATCAAGTGAGTAAATAGTAAAAGTATAAATGACAGTGAATGTTTCTTATGCTGAACAAGTTATAATTGGTTATATTCAGTACTGAAGTCAAATCTTTTGGATGAGTTGAATGGTTCTCAAAAAAGATGTTTTACAATTTGATGTCAACATGCTGGCAAGCAAATTTATTTCTTTGCAGACTTCTTCAGAGTAATGATTTTCATTTAGAATCATACAAGTCTAGCAGGTTGGTTACTGCTTTAGGCTGAACAAACCACAAACCATCCTTCTCCCAATATTCATCGTATTAACAAAAGACATGGTCCTCACATTTTGTCCAGTAATATTTGTCTATATTTGAGATAATGTGATTTGTAAGTGTCTTAACATCGCATAATTTGAAGGTTTTATTTTCAGCTGCTACTTGTCCTTTGACTTTTGCACAAACTAGTTCTATTGGATTTAAGTCTGAATGGTAAGGTGATAGTCTCAAACATCTATGACCATGGTCTTGTATTAACTTGTCTACATGAAATATTTTTGTACGTTGTGTCTGCTTTACAATGGAAAGCAATTCAGGTTTCATGTAAAGTAAAGTAAAGCACCCCCGTCACGCCAAGTGGCGTATAGGGAATATGGTGTTAGTGACCATAAATTTTACATACCTTCGGCACATGATTTTTGGGGTAATGTGGTCGGTATTACGGCGGTGCAGCTTTACTTTCCCAGAAAAAAAATTCGATACCCATTAAAGGCTGGGTGAACCCGGAAGCCGTCGGTTGGGATCGAACCCTACCCCTTGTCCTTTGTAGTCCAGTTCACTAACCACTGAGCTATCGCGGCTCCCTAGGTTTCATGTACATGCAGTTAAATGGTATGCGTTCCTGCGTGAGCCACATCTTTATTTCATCCTTTGTACTCGATGATGTCGGGACCTTATCTTCTTACAGCACAAGTGCAGGATCTGGTCGTGCTACGAACCGCACTGCTCCAATAATGGATCCTACTCACAAGTTAAAGAGAGCAACATCTACCTGCCAGAGATACAGGTCGGTACAGGTTTATCTTATTTACATTAACTATCATAACTCATATGCCAGTTCTGATCATGTTTCACTGACGCTGATACTGCATTATGTTGTAATGAAATCATTTTCTCAGAAAATCGATGAAGAATAGGTGGGTCACTTTGAATGATCTACGCACTCAACCGCATTCGTTATTGAAACAATTATTCACTAGCTATTATCTTTTTAAACTTTAAAACATGCAGCGACTCATTGGTTGAGTATCTGACTTTACTATTCATCCATTTAACAAATTTGATAACTGAGTGAAATATTTGCATATGCTACGTCATTCATTTACTAAATAACTGATTGTATCACTGACATACTCGTTCACTGACTGACTCATCAAAGTATTATATCACTAATTGATCAAATTATCATTTAAAACATTCAAATAATTAAATCGCTTACTGAATTAATTTATGTATCATTGAACTATTCACCCATCAAAATGTGTACACATGAAATCACTGATACACACACACACAAACACGACTCCTCGCCACAACAGTTTTTCTGCTACCGTACACATGAATTAGAGGCGATGAAGGAATGTAAGAAAAAAAGAAGACACAAAATAGAACAAAATATGTCCCTGACCAGAAGTGTATACGATTTTCAAGAGCAATTAGTTTAACGAGATGACAACATTGATGAGAGATCGATCAAATCAGCGACATCAAATACAACTGTTTTAAATCAACTCGTGTCTCAGCTTAAACGTCCATGTACTACTTATCTAACTTATGACATATACCACATAATATTATCAATAGTACAAGTAATTTCCTCAGTCAATGTTCGAAAAATAATCAAAGTAATAAATGTCTTTAGAGTCATAGACGATTAACAATCAGCTGGCATGTCAATGTTTCATAGTTGTTATCCAGTTCAGCATTTTCCGACTGATCTCGAACGTCCATTCATTCAATAGATGCTACTGAATGTATCCAATCGATAAACCTAGTAGAATAGATGCCTTATACAGCAAGATATTGCACCTTCTATAAACATTCGGCCAGAATGGAGCGCACATCCTTGTATGCTTGTCTTATTACATATACAAAATAGTAATGATATCCCACAGATTATAAACCAAGAAGCGCATATATTTATATATAAGAGTATCTATATTTCACACAAAAAGAACCAAGAAATGCACGTATTTATATTCCACAGGTTAGAAACACACCCCCCCCCCCCACCCATAAAAAAATAAATAAATAAATAAAATAAAATAATAAAATAAAATAAAAAAATATACAAAAAATGTGCGCATGTTTATTCCACAGATTGTAAATAAAAAAGATCTCAATCTAACTACTGGAGAGACCGGCTTCATCAACATCAAGTTCACTGCGCCTCCATTTCTGATCTGTATTGCTCTTGATAATAGTTACAGCAAGTGCACTGTTAGCGTTGTTGCCATGGCTACTGACGCCCAACCTCTCAAGTTAGATTCGTTGTGTGTTGTTAGTTAAAACGTGGCATTAAAGTATTTTATCATCATCATCATGTGTCATACCGGTTAGCATAGGCGATCATGTCTTTCCATAATCTTCAATCACAGTACAACAGATAAATCCACAGTGCATCGTATCAATTCTGTTGTTGACTGTATTCCATGCCCTAACACCAAGCTATCTAGTATTTTCTCTCTTTGTCGTCCGCGATCTCTCTGTCCCTGTATTTTGTCAGTTATAACCAAGTATTCCAACTTTCCTCGTCTCTTGTTGTGCCCCCAACATTTTGGTTGTTTCTTTCTGATGTTTCTAATGAGCTCCCTTTTTGTGTTGGCCTCTTTCAGAATCGCCTCGTTGATCTTTTTAGCTCTGTGGCCTCTAATCGTCTTTTCATTTGTTTGTTTACTGTCCATGTTTCGCTCCCATAGGTCAGAATTTGCCCTATGCAGCACTGATGAGCTCACTTTCTCACTTCTGTTGACATATTTTATCAAAGAAAGAAAATTACATTATTTTTTGTTTGATCATTTTTCCTTTTGTGGTTCACTGTAATTCAAAGTGTTCTGGGAAGTGCGTAGATGTCCACTGATTTCTTTTGCTAAGGAGCCGTGAATTGCAAACTGCGAATGAGCTGGGAGCAGTGTGTGTGTTTTATAGAACTAATTTCTGACGTAAGAACAAGAGTTGATCAAGACCCTACAAAAATTAGCAGTTAAAGTAAAAAAAAAAAAAGATTTTACCTAGAATGACAAACGTGATATGGAAATCTATTAGTGCCGAAGACGGATATGTCGGGTCGAAAGGCGCAGACATGGAGGCTTTACTGTAATTACTGTAAAATAGTGACACAACGAATCCACGTCCACTAAATGGATAGCGGCTAAGAAGAAGAATCTCTACGTTATATATGTAAATTATGACACATTTTGCATTATTTCTAAAATAAAACAATTTCTGCGATTGGTCGCTCAGATGCGGGAACACAGCTAATGTGCTGCCTCAGCTCCTGTTTCTGGACAACAGCAGTTTGAGCTCTGTCAGCAGCTGCTCTGTGACCTTGACCGAGGAGAACTGGAAGGACAATCTCTCCATTGCTGTTGTTCCTAACTCTGGCGTTGGGCTTAGCGGATTTTTCCGGAGTAAAATTACCGTCACACTTAACATCAACAACAATCTCAACGGAGACACAAGCAAGTCGATTCAGGTGGGTAGTAGAAGTTACAGATTGTCCTATTGTATGCAATAAATAAAGAAAATAAGCACAGCCACACACGTGATTATACAAGTTTCTAGATAGCTGGTGATGATAATGAGAAAATCGATAGCTGACATCGTGACACATCTCTTCTTTCTCGTCCCATCTTTCATCCCTCTGTCCACCATCCCCTAACTTTATCATCCGACATGTAGCTATAGATATTTGTGCTTTACCGTTTGTTGTCGTTGTCACCGTCTTCTGAAGAAGGCCTCAGGCCGAGACGTCAGTATTTTGTTGTGTTCCTTGTTTGTAAAGCTGTCCCCATACCTTGGAGTGTACATTACACCCCACTACTGGCTCATTACTACCAGCTTTACCGCAGCACTGCAATTAGTTGCCTGTTCCCAACTGATATCGTGTCATGAGAAACACTAGATTAGGACGATTATGGCAAACAACTGGTTATGGCGGACATAAATCTGTTTATGACAATATATGTTATCTGTTTATGACAATATATGTTATCTGTTTATGACAATATATGTTATCTGTTTATGACAATATATGTTATCTGTTTATGACAATATATGTTATCTGTTTATGACAATATATGTTATCTGTTTATGACAATATATGTTATCTGTTTATGACAATATATGTTATCTGTTTATGACAATATATGTTATCTGTTTATGACAATATATGTTATCTGTTTATGACAATATATGTTATCTGTTTATGACAATATATGTTATCTGTTTATGACAATATATGTTATCTGTTTATGACAATATATGTTATCTGTTTATGACAATATATGTTATCTGTTTATGACAATATATGTTATCTGTTTATGACAATATATGTTATCTGTTTATGACAATATATGTTATCTGTTTATGACTGTCATTTACAACTGTCATTCCTGTAATAAAAACAACTGTTCATTTACAACTGTCATTCCTGTGATAAAAACAACTGTTTATTTACAACTGTCATTCCTATGATAAAAACAATTGGTCGTTTAAAAATGTCATTCCTATGATAAAAACAATTGGTCGTTTAAAAATGTCATTCTTATGATAGAAACAAATGGTCATTTACAATTGTCATTCCTATGATAGAAACAAATGGTCATTTACAACTGTCATTCCTATGATAGAAACAAATGGTCATTTACAACTGTCATTCCTATGATAGAAACAAATGGTCATTTACAACTGTCATTCCTATGATAGAAACAAATGGTCATTTACAACTGTCATTCCTATGATAGAAACAAATGGTCATTTACAACTGTCATTCCTATGATAAAAACAAATGGTCATTTACAACTGTCATTCCTATGATAGAAACAAATGGTCATTTACAACTGTCATTCCTATGATAGAAACAAATGGTCATTTACAACTGTCTTTCCTATGATAGAAACAAATGGTCATTTACAACTGTCATTCCTATGATAGAAACAAATGGTCATTTACAACTGTCTTTCTTATGATAAAAACAAATGGTCATTTACAACTGTCATTCCTATGATAGAAACAAATGGTCATTTACAACTGTCTTTCCTATGATAAAAACAAATGGTCATTTACAACTGTCATTCCTGTGATAAAAACAAATGGTCATTTACAACTGTCATTCTTGTGATAAAAACAAATGGTCATTTACAACTGTCATTCCTGTGATAAAAACAAATGGTCATTTACAACTGTCATTCCTGTGATAAAAACAACTGTTCATTTACAAATGATATTTTTATTTACAATACCAGTTTTAAGTTTATGATATAAATGTCTATTTATGCAGATTACGCCTTTTTATGAAATGAGCAAACAAAATATCTGTTCATGACAAACAAACATCTGCTTATAACAAACAAACATCTGCTTATAACAAACAAACATCTGCTTATAACAAACAAACATCTGATTATAACAAACAAACATCTGCTTATAACAAACAAACATCTGCTTATAACAAACAAACATCTGATTATAACAAACAAACATCTGCTTATAACAAACAAACATCTGATCATAACAAACAAACATCTGATTATAACAAACAAACATCTGCTTATAACAAACAAACATCTGCTTATAACAAACAAACATCTGATTATAACAAACAAACATCTGCTTTTAACAAACAAACATCTGATTATAGCAAACAACATCTGCTTATAACAAACAACATCTGATTATAACAAACAACATCTGCTTATAACAAACAAACATCTGATTATAACAAACACGTGTTTAAAACAAGCGACATGTGTTTAGAGATAGAATCAAGATGCAACAAAGCTTGTCAAATCATCGGACAGTTATCACCACTATTGTCCAACAAGGAAATAACTCTGGAGGCAAAACGAGCACTATACAATACAATCTTCATTCCAACGTTCTGCTACCAATGCCAGAACTGGACCCTAGATGCAAGAACAATAAGAAAAATAACCTCTACAGAGATGAAATGTGTAAGACGAATGACAGGAAACAGTCTGAGAGATAAGATCAGAAATGAAGAACTGAGAAAAAAGTTAGGAATAGCCCCCGCCATAGAATATATAAGGAAACAACAGATAAAATGGTTTGGCCACGTGACAAGGCAGAAAGAACAAAACACAACACAACGAGCCTTCAACAAACTTTGTGAGAACACCAGACCCAAGAGTCGACCACGAAAAAGATGGGTCGATGTAATATTAGAAACACTAGGAAACATAACAGCAGCAGAGGCGAACAGAAGAGCAAAAGACATCAAATTATATCTCCCCTCGACGCTGAAAGGCAAATGAGGAAGGAAAGAAGAAGAAGAAAGACATATGTTTGGGACTAGCTATTGCTTTTACACAGAGACAATTGTAGCGAGTAGAAAACGATTATGACAAATGAGCATTTGTCAGTGACACGCATATAAGTACAACTAATTAAAATAAATAACATATTTACAATCAATTACACTGTCAGTGACAAGCATATAAGTACAACTATTGAAGATAAATAACATATTTACAATCAATTACACTGTCAGTGACAAGCATATAAGTACAACTATTGAAGATAAATAACATATTTACAATTATTTATACTATTTGTGACATCCTTCCATCTTACTCATAATTGCCAGAATTAAAGGTGGCTCGTTGACAACTAACAAAAGTCAGGTTTGTTCATCCTCTGATGTTGTCTATTCATCTTGTCTTCAGTTTTCTACATTTTCTCTCTGCTGGATGATGTTTGAAATGCTCCATGTAATGTATATGTAATATGTACATATGTATGTAACAAAGGCACCTGAGATTTAGTGTCTTCTTTGTAGCCAGGAAACCTTCGTGGGGACCGCCTACATGTTGTCTGATTCTATTTTCAACCTGCCCTTCCTATGTGACGTGTTCAAGATAAATTAAGCATATGGCTGCTCAGCTGTTTCTTATTTGTTCATTTTGTTCATTTGTGAAGAACAGAATTATCACCCTGGATTCTCTGAGACTATCTGGCGCGAGAAGTCAGAAGATATTTGTCCACAGAGATAAAACGTAAGTGATGTAGTCATTGTGTGTCCTACTTTGATGCGTGCCTGATACGTCTTTTACAGCTCTCACCGAACAAAGATCAATGGATTCATAATAATGATGAACTATTGATTTGTTATTACAGGTAAACGTCACACACACGGAAGTCACGTCTGTTTGCGAGTCTGTTGGTATTAATCACGTGCTTACATTTGATGGAAGGCAAGTCTTATTTTTGTGTGCTAATCTATAACTGCACGCATCAAACTCAATTATCCACCAAGTTATCGCACATTTAAAAACTCTGTCCTTGTACATAACCCGAGCTATCTTCGATAATTCATCATCATCATCATCATTGAATGTCATCTCCACATCGAAGGCCGGCTATCAGGGAGCGTAATTCCACTGTCTCTTACTTTGATGTAATTAATGCTCTCTTAATAAGTGATCTCATTTTCGTCTAGTCTGTCAGTTTGTATTTCAGCTTTCTCTACGGCAACATTGCCACTCTAGGAGGACCAAACTATTCTCTCAATTGTAGGATTACATCTCTGTTTTTGAGATGACCGGCTGTAATGTGGGAAAAATAAACTATTTGGTATCATATGACAAGTTGGCTGAGACTGCATTCAGAAACCTAAGTAATGAATAACATATCACATTACATAAACTAGTATTGATAGCGACATAAATTGTAAAGACAATACATCAGAGAATGGCATACATTGATATAGATAATGCATCAAAGAATAACATAAATTGGAACAGATAAGGCTTCAGAGAATGACATCAATTCGTTGCACCAAAGAATAACATAAATTAGTATAGATAATGCATCAAAGAATAACATAAATTAGTATAGATAATGCATCAAAGAATGACATAAATTGTTCAGATAATGAATGAGAAAATGACATAAATCGAAAATAATGAATTAATAGAAAGTTGTTAATAGATAATGAGCTCAACAAAGACATAGACAATGTATCCAATAAAAACTTAAAGTTGTGTTTATGTAACTATCAATCATGAATATCACTAGTCTCTGACACACGAGGCGGTAACAATTATTTCCGGCCATGAACTTGTTACTATTTCCGGTGCATGGAAGATTGTTCTTGTTTGTTGCAGACATTTCAAGAACAGTTTGAAAGGAGAATTTGTCTTGTACAGACATACCTACTTGCCTTATGAGGTAATTAAAATCGTATATTATTATCTGTCCTCATTTTTTTACTTTCTCATCTCTGCCTCAACCTAATCACAACGACACAGCGCGACTAGACCAGAGTGCTAAGAGCTGGAATATGTAAGAGAGTAATACAAGTTATTTTATTTGTTTACTTGAGGCAGGAAACCACCAGTTTGAGTTATTAAGGTTCAAGTTATTGTCTTACAAACGCGATATCGCCACTGTTTTGTGTATTTTTTTTTTATCGACCGTGGAGTTAGAACATTGTCATGTCTGTTCCGCTGGCCACATCAACATCCAGCGAAAGGTGTGGACACTGATCGTTCCTGCGGTAGTAGGTTGTTCGTGTCCGCCAATAGAGTTTACCAGTGGCGTATACTGGTTTTGGGGTCTGGGCTACCGCTGACATAATAAATAAAGACAGACATTATATTCAGTAGGTTAACATGAAGTAATATTTGCTAATGACATCACTACATTTTAAATTACTTACTTATTTATATGTAAACTCTATCCGTCTTGTTTGGGACGAAAATGTCTCGATGACTTTGTCATTGAAAGTACTGTTGGGTTGGTTTCTAAGTTTCTGAAGGAATAATTTCTTAATGGACATTATTGCCAAACCAGATAAGCATTCTTGTGTCTGCTTGCTTGCGTTCGCCCGATTGACTAAAGTATTCTAGAGTATTCTAGTAGACTATAGAATTCCTCTTCATCATCCGCCCTTAAAAGGACGTTAAATGGGTGTGTCTGCATTGTGTTGTGGTTTGCAGTATAACTGTGATATTTGCGCCTTTCGGCCCAACACATCCGACTTCAGCACTTTCTTGTGTCTGAATTGAGCGACAATAAGATTTGATTCTCTTGAGAGCATAAAAGTTCTTTCTACAGATGCTGATGCGCATAACGTAGTTATAAATAGGTTAGGAAGTTCCGCTAATCAGACATAGTTTTACTTTGTGACACTTCTTATTGGCTAGAGCTAAAAATAACTCATGAAACCGCATTTTGTATAGGTTGTTCTCGGACGTATAATTTTGACTGGAATTTTTGAATGTCATGGTCATTAATTTTAAGTCCGAGAGAATAGAACTGTACCGCTGCTTATTAGCGGTTTCATGTACTATCTTAGTTTCGGTTTCATTCACAAACGTTATAGTGGCCATAGGAAAACCTTGCTTTAATAAAAGCAAATCAAAGCAAATAAATCATATTGGCCCAAGAAATGTGTAATAAAATATTCAAAAATTTGTAATATAATTATGAAAAAAATGTAATAAATTATCATTTCCTTTTGTATTTCGTTAATATGTTCAGGCTACCGGCGGTAGCATAAAGAATAGGCACTGGAGTTTACATGTCCGATCCTCATCCTGTCTCAGAGCATGATCCTTCAGTTTGTCGATTTGGGGTTAGGGGGGATTTAATATCCCTAGCCATTTTACTTCCATCGAGAAAGAATCTCTAGCAGGTTTTCATTTTACACCAACTGAAGATTGGCGTTTCGAAAAAAAATAGAAAGAAAGAAAAATCTGCCTTTCTTTGTTTGGATCCTTCAATGAGATGAGTTTTAATTTGGATGATTCCACTAACACGGGCAGCTGAGCAATTATGGATTTTTATTCGTTTGCAGTGATACCGGGGCCTTGGACTAACCATAACCATAAGAAAATGTAATTAAATGAGAAAAATGCAAAAACTATTTGCTCCGAATAAAAGACTGTTTAGCCTCGCCATACATCTGTAAAAATGAGAAATTATGAAAACGCTGTTTTATATTTCTACAATTTGCTTATACAGGGTGTTTGTAAAGTCTCACCGCACTTTGTGTAAAGAACACGTTTAAAAAAGTAAATGACGTCATAAAAAATAGACTTAAAAAACTTAAAGTGTAAATTAGTTACAATAGTTACTACCATGGTCTAATGCTGTTTTGGTCAATCTGGAGAGTACCAAAATAATATTCATTGCAAAAGGTGTTGGAAATGTCCACCACCGGCTTCAAGACATGACTGTACATGTCTCTTCATATTGTCAAATACCTTCTGTAACGTGTCTATTGTTATTTCTTGAATGGTAATTTTGATTGATTCTTTCAGGTCCTCCATTGTGCGTACATTATTTTTTTTAAACGTTTCCTTTCAAGAAACCACAAAGATAATAATCTAATGGAGTTAGATCTGGAGAACGAGCAGACCAAATTCCATGTGATATTATGCGATTTACGAAGATTCTCTAAAAAAAAAAATGTAGTGATGTTCTAGCTGTGTGTGCAGTTGCACCATCTTGCTGGAACCAGGCTTCCTCAATTTCATGTTCATTCAGTTGTTCTAAAAAAAAGTTCCAGTATGCCAGTGCGTTACCGATCGGCATAAATGGTGTTGTTGAAGAAAATTGGTCCAATTAAACTTTTTCTACTGACGGCACACCATACACCAAATTTTGCATCGTGTAGAGGCACTTCATGAAATTCATTGGGACTAAAACTGCTCCAAATACGATTATGTTGGCTATTAACGCATCCAAATATATGAAACCATGCCTCATCAGAGAAGAATGTTACATCAAGAATAGATTCGTCTTTTTTAGCTAAAAATGCTTGAAAACACGTGCAGTAGTTGACCCTGGATTGATAGTCACACTCTTTTAGCGCAGACACAACAGACGTCCTGTATGGATAAACATTTAACCGGTGTTTAAGAATTGTGTGCGGTGTGCCCACTGATACGTTAACTTGTTGCGATATTTTCCTTAATGACTTGCTTGGACTTTTCAAGATTATGTTTTGGATATCTATACATTTTTCTTCAGGCACAGCAGGCCTACCAGATCGCGAAGTATCTTCCACATTTCCCGTAGCACGAAACATATTTAACAAATTTCTAACTGTAATGCGATGAGGAGGTTGTTTATCAGGAAATTTTGCTATAACTCTTTGAACAACCATCCGCGTGTATCGACCGCTATTTCGAAACACTTGTTCAACCAAAAAAATTCTTTCTTCCGTTGATACCATCATTCTGTTTTGAGTGCAAAGATTTACTTCAGCTGACGACAGCCATTCACTGCATTTTGCTTCACGATGGACTGTGCAACACATTTTGTGATGACGTCATCTACTTTTTTTTTTTCAAATGTATTCTACATACAAAGTGTAGTGAGACTGTAACGAACACCCTGACTTCCTTTTGCAACACTATTACTTATTGTTTGTGTTATCTTCATATAATTATATAAAATCGTCACATGTTTTGTATCATATTTGAACTTGGTATATAAAAGCTTATTTTGATCATAGATCCGTGTATTCGCCCGCTACTGTAACGAGAGCAACTTTCTCAGAGACAGATCGCGGTGCCAATGTTTCGTGACCATCAGAGCCAACGATGACGTAATTAAACTGATCGGATGTAAACCAGGGGAAGTAATCTCAGCCCAGCTATACAAGGGAGAATATTCAGACACATTTTATGTGAGACAATATAGTGGAGGATTACGCTATGAGGTAAATCAACTTCACCAGAAGGACGTCTTGTAATTATCATTTCACTGCCAGCTCGTTGATTCAATTAGTTTATTATTTTATATTTGAATATATCAGATTTAATAAACGGGTAATTTTTTCCCTTCTTCCCATACCTGGATATACGTGATTCGAATTCTAATACGTTAATGAGAGAGAAGGAGAGAGAGAGAGAGAGATGCACATAGTGGCAGTGAACTGGGATATGAATATGAGAGCAAGAGATAAAAAAATGTATGAAAAATGTAAACTTAATTATTGTAAGAATAACATAATATATAAAGACATCTTGATGCTTGAATGAGAGAGAGAGAAACAGATGTAAAAAAGAAGTGGCATGGCAAACATGGTATAGATGACGTAAGGTATAAAAACATTATGAAACAAACGTATTCAATGAATATATCGGCAGGTAACCCTGCAAACTGGTGGACGTCTAGTTGCAGCATTGACGTACAAAAGCTCTCTCAACGTTTGGTTCTATCCAGGGCGTATAGATTACAACTCTAGCCAAGGTAGGTCGTATTCATACAATCAGACGAACTAAATGTTCCATGTAGGTTACTATACACACAATTAAGTGAAACAAGTATAGGTCTTAACAGAGTAGTTAGGATTAAAGAGCGCAGTTAGACAAACGGGCGATTGAACGAAAAGATTAGGAAGACCGAGTGATGTAACGGAGTGCAATGTAGCTGGCAAAGACAGGCTATGAAACTATTCGTTGATGCAAAGATGGCAGATGTTCTGTTGCACTGTTCAAGATGGGGAGCGGCAATAGCTCAGTGGTTAGTGAACTGGACTACAAAGGACAAGAGGTAGGGTTCGATCCCAATCGACGGCTTCCGGTTCACCCAGCCTTTAATGGGTACCGGATTTTTTTCTGGGAAAGTAAAGCGGCACGGGCGTAATACCGACCATATTACCTAAAAAATCATGTGCTGAAGGTCTGTAAAATTTATGGTCACTAACACCATATTCCCTATACACCACTTGGCGTGATGGGGGTACTTTCCTTACTTACTGTTCTCTCTTTCTCTCTGATATCAGGACTCAATCAGAGTAAGGATTCCAGACTCTCACAAGAAGTCAGCTGTCAGGCTAAGTGTGTTGATCGCCCTCAAAGACAGAACATCACAAGTAGAGTTCGCCAGATCCACTCTGACTGAACACCCGTTAAAACGTTGCACTGTGTTCTGCACCAGTGGCCCAGTGCATCCGATTTCAGCCAGCATTTTATTCGGGTTTGCTTTCCCTAGCCTTTGATTGTCCCCAATCTTCCTGCAAGGCAGCAGATTGTCTTTTCTGTAGGGGGATTCTGCCCTTAGATGGTCGGCCCTCCCAGGTTTACGAGCACCATCTGCCCAAGTCACTAGAGGTGACTAACACAGACATGCACACACAAAGATGTGAGATGTGACTAAAACAGACACGCACGCACAAAGATGTGAGATGTGACTAACACAGACATGCACACACAAAGATGTGAGATGTGACTAACACAGACACGCTCGCACAAAGATGTGAGATGTGACTAACACAGACATGCACACACAAAGATGTGAGATGTGACTAACACAGACATGCACACACAAAGATATGAGATGTGACTAACACAGACATGCACACACAAAGATGTGAGATGTGACTAACACAGACATGCACACAGCGATAAGAGGCATGACTAGCACTGACACACATCAAGATATATTATATGACACATGACTATAGCTCGTTTCAAATCATATGCCCAGCTTCAAAACGCTATTACTCTCTAACCGTTTGTTAAAAACTTTTGAAATTTTCCAAATGTTATTAGAATGCAAAAGACCCTTTAAATGTATATTTAACAAATATCTTGCAGCTGCAGTTTTCTTAAAGCGGCGATATTTCTTTGATGTTTGTCAAAATTGTAAATTGTGAAGCCCTAAAGAATAGAAATTACCGTAGTTGCTGGTCTATGGTTAATTTTCACTAGGTAAAGGCGTGGCCGTAATGGGGAAATAACCTAATAAGACAAAACACCAGGAGAATTATTGTCTGCTCAGTTCGAGGACGGCTTCGCCGCTGAATGAACGGAAATGGAACACACAATGCCTCGTGTTTTCTACAAGTGTCTAATTGTGTCAGAAAGCCCACGTAGAATGCGTGCAAAAACGTCAATTGTACCGTGTATGGATTTTTAATCGCTATTTTTAACTTAAAATACTGTAAACATTAAGTTTTGACTACATCAATGGGTCGTTATAAACTTATATAAATCAAATAAGCAACAATAATAACCAACTGTTTTTTTTCAATGAAATGAATTCCCTGTTGGGTTCTAATCATTATAACTTTACGTGCAAATTTTGAAAAAATTACAAAAAGACATTAAAAAGATATCGATTTTAAAAGTTTGGCACATGATTTGAAACGAGCTATAGCATAAACAACTTACTGTTCAAGATAAGTGAAGTAGGGCATCTACGCTTACCCACTTCTGATGTAACGCCCACACTCGGGCTCGTATTGATAAAAAAAAAAAGCCAACGGATGCTGAGTCCAGGACAGTTGATTGTTGGTCAATCAAGGCTGAGAAACTGCCATCCTAAGGTCACAGATTGAGTCTCTGAGTGCACGTTTTTCAAGCAGAGCTGCATAGTAACGCAGGTTCGGAAACTGAATACGTAGCCATCTATTGTAAAGCTATAGAAAGCTATGTTGAATACCACTACTACATAAATTTGTGAACGCCGTAATTAAGTTAAAACTGACGTTGCGATGCCAAACATAGGCTTCATGTGGTATTTGCATACTGATGCTGATCTCGTGAACTGTTATTATTCTCAACGACGTTCATTTGGAGACATTGTGTATATGTGTATATGTGTGTGTGTGTGCGCGTGCGTGCTTGTGTGTGTGTGTGTGTGTGTGTGTGTTTGTGTGTGTGTGTGTGTGATCCACATAAGATTACACTATCGCGATTTCAATATTTTCTGAAACGGGTGCAAAATTACGAACTGATACTACTAAAGAAACAACAAATTCTAGCGTTACCTTTAAGTTACAATACAGAGTTGTAAGCTTTGGTTTATCTTCAATAAAGATAAGACCAAAGCCAAAATATAAATAAATGTTTGTTTCCAAAGACAAAACAAACTAATTTCACAAGAGCACTACATAACTCAAAAGCGGTACGGGTGTAATACTGACCACATTACTCCAATAATCTTGTGCCGAAGGTCTGTAAAAATTATGGTCAATAACACCATATTCCTTATACGCCACTTGGCGTGATGGGGCCCTTTACTTTTATCGTCATAAAGTGAAAGTGAAACTATGTCTGATTAGCGGAACTTCCTAACCTATTTATAACTACGTTATGCGCATTAGCATCTGTAGAAAGAACTTTTTCTACCTTCAAGAGAATAAAATCTTATTGTCACTCAACTTAGACACAAGAACGCTCATCTAGTTTGGCAATAATGTCCACTGAGAAATCATTCCTTCAGAAACTTAGAAACCAACCCAACAGTACTTTCAATGACAAAGTCATCAAGACATTTTCCTCCCAAACAAGACGGATAGAGTTTACATATAAATTAAGTAAGTAATTTAAAATGTAGTGATGTCATTAGCAAATATTACTTCATGTTAGCCTACTGAATATAATGTATGTCTTTATTTATTATGTAAGCGGTAGCCCAGACCCCAAAACCAGTATACGCCACTGGATTTTGGAGACAAATCACAGACGAGGAATTTGGACAAGCAATTACAATTATATTGTGAATTTATAGTTTGCTAAATAGATATATTTTTTTCCGCGAGCTCAACCAGTGAATTTATAAAAAAAAAAAAAAAAAAAAAAAAAACAAAACAAAAAATCAATTTGCGGATGCTAATGCTTGCGACAAGTTATCAAGTTCTTTGTTTTTTTTTAAATGTTATTTAAGTATGAGTAAATCTATCAGTTACTGATATTTTGTTTCATTCTAAATTTGCTATCAGGTTTGTGCGGTAATTACGATTCCAACAGCAGCAATGACCTAGTTAGAGAAGACGGACAATTGGAGAGCGACCTCGATAAACTCTCTCGGAGTTGGAGGTTGGTGAAAATTAGTGTACATTTAATTAGTCCAGTACATTTAATTAGTCCAGTACATTTAATTAGTCCAGTACATTTAATTAGTCCAGTACATTTAATTAGTCCAGTACATTTAATTAGTCCAGTACATTTAATTAGTCCAGTACATTTAATTAGTCCAGTACATTTAATTAGTCCAGTACATTTAATTAGTCCAGTACATTTAATTAGTCCAGTACATTTAATTAGTCCAGTACATTTAATTAGTCCAGTACATTTAATTAGTCCAGTACATTTAATTAGTCCAGTACATTTAATTAGTCCAGTACATTTAATTAGTCCAGTACATTTAATTAGTCCAGTACATTTAATTAGTCCAGTTCCTCTGTTCCGCCCTACTTTGAACCTCTTAGCAAGCTTATCGATTACCTTCAGACCACTGTTTGTATATCCTATACTAAGATACAGCCAGCTTCTCAAGCGCTACTATGTGACATGGTTTCATTTGTTGCCCTATCGTTTTTTTTCTATAGTCCGTTCAGATTCGTTTGCCTAGACATTAATTTATTTTTTCAAAAACATTGTTCATTTGCATTGATCTTTTGAAGTTAGGTTTAGAATACTAATGTCGCTATAAAAATATTTTTTTATCAAAGAAATGTGATCCAGTTTCAAAGATGCCTTATTTAACCTATATTAAAAAAAAAAGTTAATCGATATTATAAACACCGGAGGGATTATGTAGATGCTTACATCTCACAGCTGACTCTTTAACATATAGGCATGACCTTCACGGCTGAATGCGCACCGTCCTAAAATAGTTATGTTTCCACTATAAATTTTTATAAAGAAATGTTACATATGAAATTTCCCGTTTAGCACAAAATGACATTTTAGCCGAAACCGGAAATTATGTGACGTCAAAATCACGGCCGTAGACTCGAGTTCGAGTCATAATTCAGAGGCAAATCTCAATATTTACAGAAAGGAGGCGGCACTATCCATATTATCTTCTGCAAGTCTATGTGAGAATGAATATAAAGGCAAAATATTTTACTGAGCATAACATTGCTATAAAGATTTATCAATACTTCTGCAGAGAGCGTAAAAAGGGACATCTTTATTGTTCTTTATCAAACCCTGAGAAGAGAACAATGCATATTTTAGGTTTGTGTAAACGTTCATTTGATCGAATAGTTAAAGGAAGCGGATATTTATTGCCAACAAATGCAAGAAAGCAAGGAAGGAAAGAAACGTTAGACAGTTTTGATAAGGACCTAGTAAAAAGAGAAATCTGTCGAATGTTTGATATAAACGAAGAAGTGACACTTAGAAAGTTGAAGCTTTGGCTGAAAACTAACAACGACATTGAAATATCAAAAACTTCATTATGGAAAATATTAAGAAGTGCAGGCTTCACCTTTAGAAAGTATGCTGGTGGGAAAAACATTATTTGTGAGAAGCCACATCTAGTAGCTCTTAGAAGCAAGTATTTACGTGAAGTGAAGGAAATGCGCGAAAATGATTATGATATTGTTTATTTAGATGAAACTTGGATCAACGCTCATCATACAAATGAAAAGGAATGGCAGTTAGCAGATGGAAGTATTAAAAGATCAGTACCAAGCAGTAAAGGGCAACGTTTGATAGTTGCACATGCAGGTAGCAGACATAATGGGTTGTTGCAGAATGCTCATCTCGTTTTCATTTCAAAATCCATAGACAATAGAGACTACCACTCCGAAATGAATGGGCACATATTTAAAGACTGGATCGAGAAAAGTATCCTTCCAATATTAGATCGACCTTCTTGTCTGATAATGGACAATGCTTCATACCATAACGTAGTTAACGTAGAAGATAGAATCCCAACATCATCAAGTACAAAAGATGCAATCAAAACGTGGCTCATAAAAGAACACATACAAGTTAACGACAGCTACTTGAAACCCGAATTGCTTAGCCTTGTAAAACAGACACAACGTACAAAGATATTTAAAATAGACAAGTTAATTCAAGAACATGGCCATAGATGTTTGAGACTACCTCCATATCATGCACACTTAAATCCTATAGAACTAGTTTGGGCAAAAGTTAAAGGACACCGTAGCATATACAAATAAAACTTTCAAATTATGCGATGTTGAGACACTTACAAATCAGGCTCTATCAAATATAAATAAAGACTACTGGGTAAAATGTGAGGATCATGTGTTACGACAAGAAGAGGAATATTGGAAAAAGGATGGTTTGTTGTTTGTTCAGCCGAAAGCAGTAATCGACCTATTTTACTTGTCTGATTCTGAATGATCATTACTCTGATTAAGTCTACAGATAAATAGTTTGATTTGCAAAATTTCCTAGTTGATTTGTTAAACAGTTTATTGTTCAAGACCACCCAAGCAATCAAAAATATGTTATAAGCAAACCAACAACCATTACTTTGAATGGAAGCCTGCTTGAGTCAGTACAGAAGTTCAGCTTTCTTGGATCCACTATTACAGCCACACTTTCCTTAGATGAGGAACTAAATGTACGTATTTGAAAGGCAGCGACAACATTTGGGAAACTCACACCAAGAGCATGGAACTATATCAAATTGATTCTACGAACAAAAGTTCTATATATAATTTAAAATTTGTATACTTGCCACCAAGTACAATTTTATGGACACGCCTATGGGTCATCGTTGCACTAGATTACTGTAAAACATTTTGATTAGGGTCAAAATAATAGTTACATGGGCAAAGATCAAAGGAATTCGCCGCTTTAAGAAAACCGTTATAGCTAGACATCGAGTAACACATATGTTCTCGTGACATGGACATTTTAACACCGTATGCCAACAATCATGTGAAATCATCAAGAACTTTTTGAATTATAAATCATAACATCTCGGCAAACGAATCTGAACGGACTATAAATGAAATCGAGAGTTATCTAGACTTTTAAATATCTATCTGTGACACGAAAACTTCATCTAGACTTTTAGAAATCTATCCGTGACACTAAAGCGTCGCTTAGGTTTTTAGATATCTATCTGAAGTATTAAAACGTCATCCAGACATTTAAATATTTATCCGTGACGTTAAAGCGCCATCTAGACTTTTAGATATCGAATCTATTCGTGTCAAGACAACTGTCAGTAGAGTAGAAGTGACGCGCTGGCTTGGTGATATAGTGACATTCGGGTCGATTGCAGCCTAGCGCTCGCAAATTCACCCCAGCTGAAAGAGAAATGGATACTTGACCTACTGAGTTAGAAATAAGTAATGACAGCAAGGAAGGACACCTCCATCCCCTCATCCCCAAATGTTGAAGGCTAATGTGGTGAAATATCTCCTCTGCATCTCACCCATAAACCTATAATATAAGTTTTTTTAGGAGGAAAAAATAGAACCAGAAGAGTTCTATTAAGAGTAATTATACAATAAAAATAAAAAAATTATGTAGTTTATGTTAGTAAAATTGTTTGTAGGCCATAAGCCACTCGGCTTGAATGAACTAACTTTACTAAATAATAGCTGAACTTTCTATAATGAATGGATAGAATGAAGGATTTTGTAAGAAGTGAAATACATTGTTGTCTCGACTGCTTGAACCGGAGATAAAGACTTGCATTGTTCTGAACGAATGCGATTAATTGCCAACCAACACACCAGACTAACTTAGTCATTAGTTGGGTTTTGTTCAGCTGAGTTTCGTTGACCTCGATGCTAGAATTAAGTGATTATGAATAGCTGACGACTACTATAACCCGTGCGCTGTCTATCAGTTTTTCTCTACTGGTAAGAACTGTACTTACTTTGTACTACCATATTTGGTAGAGTTGTCAGACGTGGAGCAGACTACAAACTGTAGATTGAAAATGTTCCTTCACTTCTCAACAAACTTCTTGTTCTTATGGATCCAGAAGCCTGTGAGCTGACGCCCTTTGGTCCAATGCAATGTGTAATGATATCTGCAGGTATCTCTGAGTTCCGTACAAGATGTTTCATTTATCAGGTGCTTGAGGAAGTAGAGTTGCTCTGATTCTGATGTTAGTGAGCTTAGGCTTAGGGCAGTCAAAATGTGATGTTTTACAGTTTCATGTGAGTGAGTGAGTGTTCACAGAGTGGACATGGTGGAGTTTGGTTTCGTTGTATTTTATTTATGCGGTTCAGTGATACATGTACAGTTGGATCTGGTCTTGACATAGTAAAACCCTGTTTTTTCCCAATAATTTTTGGTCATGTTAAAAGACACAACAGCTTACTAATAGTAATATTGGAAGGGAAAATACAAGGTAAAAGAGGCAGAGGCAGACCAAGACCAACATGGACGAGTAACATCAAAAGATGGATAGTCAATCTATGACAGCCTGCACCATCAAAGCAAGAAACAGAGTAGAATGGCGATCCATGGTAGCCAACCTTCGTTGCAGAGAAGGCACTCGATGATGATGATGATGATGTTTTTTCCCATGACCCATCCATTTCAGTCAATCTCCTCTACTGTTAAGAGTTTATAATTTGTTTGGTTATATATGAGATGTCATTGTTAAATTGTGTTTCTCTGAATCCTCTCTTTGCTAATGTATCTGCTTTATCATTTCCTGTTTGTTGGAGTGTCCTGGTCTTGAAAGAAGTGATTGTTGAGTGTCCACAACAAACTTCTCCGTCCTTTACCCCAGTAAAGAGCACGATGGTCATCATTTACATTTGGTCTCAGAAACCGGTTGCAGACATATGACTGATATGTGATCTTGCAAGGGTTCTTGTTATTTTGTTTGCATGACGATCAGGTAGTAAAAAAAAAGTGTTATAACTAAATAAATTCTGAAAGTTGAAGTCACTGAGTGACTCACCAGCACTGGCTACTAAACTTGTAACTTTAAACTTAATTACTAGTAACTTAATATTAAAACATAACATAAATATTATCAAAGACATGTATGATGGTTACACATGTGCAGTTCGAACAGAGGAAGGACTGAGCGAATGTTTCCCAATAGAAACTGGGGTTAAACAAGGATGTATTTTATCGCCCTTGTTATTTGGAATTGTTATGGACTTCATAATGAAGAAATGCTGCACTGGTAATAAAGGCATCGAATGGATACAAGGAGACAATTTGGAGGACCTCGACTTTGCTGATGACATAGTTCTCATCAGCAGTCAGATAAAAACGATGCATGAAAACACAAATGAACTATCATCAATAGCCAGCAAAATTGGGCTTGAGATCAATCATGAAAAGACTAAAGTCATGAAAAGTTTAATTCCAACAGATGACAAAATATACATGGAAAACAAACCAGTAGAAAAGATTGATCACTTTATCTATCTTGGAAGTCACATTGATCGAGAAGGGGATACAAGTAAAGAAATTAGAATCAGAATGGCTAAAGCAGCAATGTCTTTCAGAAGCCTTGAAAAGTTGTGAAAATCAAAACTAATCAGCACAAACACAAAACTTAGGCTATTCAAATCAAATGTACTATCAACTCTTACGTATGCATGTGAAAGCTGGAAAACAACAAGAGATATAGAAACAAAGTTGAACGCATTCGAAAATAAATGTCTAAGGAAAATACTTGGTATAGCGTGGAACGAATTCAAAACAAACGAGGAAATTAGAGAAATCGCCAATCAACCACTAATATACTCAGTAATAAAGAAAAGACGATGGTCATATGTTGGATATGTGATGAGAAGAGATAATAACCGAATAGCAAAGCAAGCCCTCATGTGGGAAACAACAGGTAAGAGAAAAAGAGGAAGACCCAGAGAGACACTGAGAAGAACATTGCTGAGTGAGGCAAAAACAGCAGGAATTGGCTCCCTCAATGAGATAGAGCTGCTTGCACAGAACAGAGACAAATGGTGAGATTTGATAAAATATCTTTAAAAGAATTGAAAACTGCTAGAACAAAAATTCAGATAAGAGAATGAGTATCTTGGTCCACGCCCTATGGACTGGCTACGGCTCGAAAGGTCAATAGATAGATAGATACGTTTATATATGCATATACAATTGTTGTGTAGATATATGCATACATCTTGGTCCTTCCGTTAGACATCACATAGGACTTGTAGTATTTTTAGCCTCCCATCTCTGTTATGTGTTAAATACATACATATACACTCATAACTATTTGTTAACAATATTTTATGTGATTGATTTTTATACACAATTACATATATTTTTATACATATATATTAAATGCAAACTATAAATTCATCTTAAGATTACTAAGCACTGATTGATGTAATCACACTGTGCTGAGTATATACAGTAGGCATTTATTGTATGTTTTATCTTTTGTGTTTTTTTCCTTTCACAGAGTGGATGCTAAAAAAAGCTATTACAATGGCAGATGTCCAGATGGTAAAACTGGTCAGGTGACTAAAGTTGCAGATTATTCTCAATGTCAAGCCATTGACAATCCAGAAACACTGCCATTAATTGATTCATTTCTTAATTGCCAGTTGTTGCCACAATATGACAAGAGTAAGATTTGATTTGATTTAGATATTATTTAAATTGTATCTTAATTAGTTTACTACAACCAGATTAAGAGGTAAAAAAAAAACCATTTAAATTAGATTTGATGGAGGCTAAATGTTTAGACAGTATATTAGATGCATATTCATTTAAATCAAGAATTTTGTGTATTCATGTATATGGGGCTCATAATAAATAACTTGTACAGTTTTCATATGTACTCTGGTCTCTTACTCACTTACTAAGGTCTAATACAGTGTACAAAGCTATGGGTGGTGTCATTACAGAAGTCAGAAATATGTAGGGTCATCTTTGTCTACGTCCCTGGACATGCGGGAGTATGGGGAAATGAAAGAGCTGACAGGTTGGCTAGCTGTGCTGTCATTAAAGACGGTCAACTAATGGATCGAGCAGACATCATCAATGCCTTTTGAGATGTGGGAAGGGCACAGGACTTCAACAACCATGAGTCCACGTCACCTCTTTGGATGAAAGAAATGGGAGTAAAGATGGCCACAGCCAGAAAGGAGAAACTTAGTGGGTGTATAAGAAGACTTATCAACCAACACAGAACTGGAGTTATCCATCACTGAACACTGTGAGAGTTGCTGAGGAGGGGATCTGAGCACCTATGGACATGCTCGGAGTGCAATGATGATGACCCACAAATAACTCAATAGCAGTGTACATATATGGTTAGGGCACTAGGGCAGTTTCATAAAGTTGGTTAATATGTTAACAATAGTAGAAATTTTACAGTTTTTGAATTTTGCTTCTTGGTTTGTTTCATATTATTACTCTATTAGAATTGTGATTATAAAATCAGTATTATTACATTTGGTTAGTTCATTTACTAATATTATTAATTTCTTTTAATTTAACTCTATTAGGCTTGGATGTCACAGCCTTTCTCAAGTCAATACAAAAACAACCAGCTCTTTGTGTTGAAGGTGATAGAATGGATGATGTTTTTATATATGAACGTGGCAATGATACTAGTGAAGTTGTAAGTATAACTTGGCAATGATAATAATAAAACTGTAAGTATAACTTGGCAATGATAATAGTGAAACTGCAAGTTTAAATTGGCAATGCTACTAGTGAAACTAAGTATAACTTGGCAATGATAATAGTTCATTCAAAAGGTGTGCATGCTAAATGACTTGCAGCGTGGAGAAGAATGGCGGCAATGGCCAAATGACATTTCTACAATTACTATCAAAGTCTGCATAACACTGAATAAAGAATGTAGAACGATGAATCCCAAGGTCGTAGAGGATAAGATTCAGGCCTTAATCAAAGAAAACGTAACGCCCGGCAATATTATTATCTACACAGATGGTTCGGTTGTACGAAATAAACGATGTTCATGGGCATATACAGCGCAGGTGAAAGGGCAAATGGTGCATGAGGATAGTGGTGCTTTTTCGCAAACAACGAGCAGCATGACAGTGGAGGTTTTAGCAGTCACTAAGGCAATGACATGGCTCGAAACACAGTCTTTCGCAGGAGTATGTTTTCTCAGTGACTCCATGAGTATGCTCAAGAAGGTTGAGGCTGGGTGGAGGCGAAGAGAGTGGTTGAAATCCCTGCAGCTGTCAACTTTAAAAGAAATCGTCTTCATCTACGTACCTGGCCACTCTGGAGTGCAAGGGAACGAACGAGCTGACAAGCTTGCTGAAAAGGCTAAAATTTCAGATGGCAACGCCATGGACAGCGCAGACATTTTACACGCAATCCGCGAGGCGGGAAGAGTAGCAGACTTTCGAGACGACAAGGATTCAAACGCAATGGCGAGACTAACGCATAGTCGCGTAAGGCTTGGCACAGCTAAGAGCGAACATTTTTCAGGACGCCAGAGGTGTATGGTTAACCAACTGCGAACCGGCACGATCAGCCGTCACACACTTGTGAATTTACTCGAAAGGAAATCGGAGCACTTATGGGTATGCCCCTTGTGCAAGGAGGATGATCTTTCGACTAATTAACTAATTAACTAATGATAATAGTGAAACTGCAAGTTTAAATTGGCAATGCTACTAGTGAAACTAAGTATAACTTGGCAATGATAATAGTGAAACTGCAAGTTTAAATTGGCAATGCTACTAGTGAAACTAAGTATAACTTGGCAATGATAATAGTGAAACTGCAAGTCTAAATTGGCAATGATACTAGTGAAACTGTAAGTATAACTTGACAATGATAATAATAAAACTGTAAGTCTAAATTGGCAATGATACTAGTGAAACTGTAAGTATAACTTGACAATGATACTAGTGAAACTGTAAATATAACTTGACAATGATACTAGTGAAACTGTAAGTATAACTTGACAATGATACTAGTAAAACTGTAAGTATAACTTGACAATGATACTAGTGAAACTGTAAGTATAACTTGACAATGATACTAGTGAAACTGTAAGTATAACTTGACAAAGATACTAGTAAACCTGTAAAATAAGTTGACAAAAGATAGCTGAAAAATTGTAAATATAATCTGACAAAAATAACAGTAAAACAACAGTAAAACTAAATATAACTTGAGAAATGTATAAGTGGAAATGTCAGTATTACTTGACAAAAATACTAGTGGAAATATCAGTATAAATTTACAACAATACTTTTGGAAATATGAGTATAACCTAAGAAGATACTTTTGAAACTATATTACCAGACATCTAATATTTTAGATACTAACAAGACTGTAGCTATAGAAATGTTTAAAAAAATGACAGAGACTGCATTGAATAAAGATAGTATCAACGAACAAATAGCAGGAGAATCATTTCGTTCTTTCCTCCACAGAACGCTAATTACCCAGCCAACTGGACGGAGGCATCAGCTCGTGAAGCATGTGAAAGTGCTTTCAATAGGACTAAGGCTGCAAATCAGTGTCCCTCTTCTGATCAAGTACAAGCAGATTTGTCAAATTGTTTATCTAATATTAAAGTAAGTTGTCTATTATTATATTCAGTTAAAAAAAGATTAATTTTAAAGTTGACTGCTTGTGTCTGATTTCTTTTATGATTTGTAATAGATCATATCTTGCAGCAGCCTATCACATCAGCATGATGGAGTAACATATTTGGCATTTGTGATGATCAGTGCATTTTTCTGATCAACTGAGAATTGTCCATTTTATTTAGTCGATATATTGGATCTGTGATGCTGCACTTACATTTCTTTTTTTTTAAAAATTCTTTAGTTTAACATGTTATACATTGAGAGAATATGTTCTTTATCTACTTCATACTTCTTTTGTTCATCAAGGCCTTTGTCTGCAAGATTGTTGCAGTGATGAAATCTGTACTTTTCAACAGCTCCTGCAAGAAACCATAAAGATTTGTGTGTAATGTTGTCATTTTAGTCAATGGGAATTTCTTAATGCAACTTGCTGGATGCAATTTTAATGAATTTTATATGGATAAAGTATATTTCTAATGTACATCATTACCATTTTATTTTTTATTTCTTTGTTTCTAATTTGTTTTATGCCATACATCTAACGTTGAGCAATATTTTTTGTCCCTTTCTAAGAAGTTAGATTACTTTAACTTGTCTTTCTTCACCAATGGAGACAAATAATTATAAATGAATATTATTATAGAGGGAAACTTCCGAGACGATAATCAGCGAATCAATTCAGAGGAAGAGGTATGTTTATAGCACTCTGAAAAATTGACAAATAATCAACAACAGAAACAAATATGGACCAAAGCAGGATTGAACCCGTACTCAGTGGCATAGCGCCTTGCCACGAAAAGCCAAACGCTAGGGAACACTGCCACTCAGCTTTAGTTAGCTCTTTCCGAACCACTAACCGACACAACAGCTCCACTTATGAAGGTACTGGACCCAAAACTGATACATCGGCTCGGACCGAGTACCGTGAATATTTTCAAGTAAAATAAAGATTCTGTATAAATATTCACCAATACTTGTATTCAATATCTAAAAGAAGCTTCATTATTACTTCCTTCAATTACCATACACTATATTTTCTTTGTTTTGTAGATGGTTGAATTTTCTATATAAATGCATGTTTTTACTGACAAATAGTGGCCACGCCATTTCTTGTGCCTAATTTAATTATTTGTAGACATAAATGCATCAAGTATAGTGTATTTTGAAGAACTTTAGATTAATCATCATCATGTGCAGTACCGGTTGGCGTTGGCGATCATGTCCTTCCACAATCTTCTATCCACAGTGCATCGTATGACTTCTGTTGTTGACTGTGTTTTCCATGCCATGACACCAAGCTATCCAGTATTTTCTTTCTTTGTTGTCCACGATCTCTCTTTCCTTTTATTTTGCCAGTTGTAACCAAGTATTCCAACTTTCCTCTTCTCATGATGTGCCAAAAAATGTTGATTGCTTCTTTCTGATGTTTTTTAAGAGCTCCCTTTTTGTGTTGGCCTCTTTGAAAACTTTCTCATTGGTCTTTTTAGTTGTCCAGGGAACTTTCAACATTCTTCTGAGAAATCCCATCTCTGTGGCCTCAAAACGTCTTTTCATTTGTTTGTCTATTGTCCATGGTTCGCTTCCATAGGTCAGAATTGGTTCTATATAGCATCGATGAACTCTCTTTCTCATTTCTATTGACATAGATTTGTTGCATAAAATATTTTTCATTTTCTTAAATGCTATTTTGGCCTGAGCTATTCTGCTTTTTATTTCTGTGTTGCATCTTCCATCTGATGTTATCACTGTGCCCAAGTATTTCAATCGTTGCACTTGTTTCAGATTTGTCTTGTTTATTTTTATGCTGCATGATGGTGATGATTGTTTCTTCGACATGACCATTACTTCTGTTTTCTTACAATTCAGACTGAGACCTTTCTTGTTGCTTTCTTTTACTATTATATCTATCATTTCTTGTAGCTCATTCTCTGTCTCTGCTATCAAGACTGTGTCATCCACACATCGTAAATTATTTATGTTGTGACTGTTGACTTCAATTCCTTTTTTGTCTACTATTGATCTCATAATATGTTCGCCGTAAAGTGAAAACAAATCCGGCGATAGAACACAGCCTTGTCTGACTCCTTGTTTTATAAATTGAAATTGTCCTGTTTGGTTGTTAATTCATATAGCTGCTGTTTGTTGCCAGTACATGTTTTTTTATGATTCGCAGATCCTTGCCATCAATGTTTAATTTCTCCAGCATATTTATTATTTCCACATGCTTTACTTTGTCAAATGCTTTCGTGTAGTCTATAAAGCACATATATAGATCTTTCTTTACCTCTATAGATCTTTCTATCAATGTTCTTAAGATGTATATTGCATTATTGGTGCCCTTTCCTTCCACAAATCCACATTGTTCCTCACTTATTTCTGGTTTTATTTTGTTCCTTACACGTCTCATGATGATTCTTAATAATATTTTAGTCATATGGCTCATGAGACTAATAGTGCGATGGTCTTCACAATCAGTGGCTCCTGACTTCTTCGGTATGGCTGCAAAGATAGATTTTAGTAGATCTTCAGGTTTGTGTCCAGAGTTATATATGTCATTGAGTAGTTTTGTTAAGACTTGTACTCCTAGCTCTCCTAATGCATTTATCTCTTCGATTGTTATATTGTCAGGACCTGGAGCTTTGCCTCTTTTCATGTGTTGAATTGCGTCCTCCACTTCACTCTGCATTATTGGTGGTCCTGTGTCTTCATAGGAATTGTTTAATTCTGGTCTTTCATCATCATAGAGTTGACTGATATATTCTGTCCATCTTTCCATTGTCTTCTCCTGTCCCATTATTATATTTCCTTCCTTTGATTTCACACATCCTGAAACTTTGACTTCTTTTCTTCCTGTTTATTCATTTAACTGATTGTGCTTAAATTTTGAGTCTTTCTTTTGTTGTTTTTCCATTTCTTCACATTTCTGTTTTAACCATCCTTCCTTTGCTTCTCTGCATTTGTTTTGGATCTCTTTGTGCAATATTTTGTATGACCGTTCTTCTTTTTTATGTTTTCTTCTTTCGTCCATTAGTTGTAATATTTCTTCTGTCATCCATTTCTTTTTGTTGATTCTTTTAGTCACTGGTATTACTTCTTTTGATGTTTGTTGAATCGATTGTTTGAGCATTTCCCACTGTTCCTGGATGTCCTGTATTTTAATATCAATAGCATTATATCTATTTTGTACTATCGTGCTGTACTTATCACTCATCTGTTTATCTACTCTTAGCATATCTAGTTCTAATTTTATATTTCTTGGTGATTTCTGTGCCTTCCGCAGTTTTATTCTTATCTTTCCAACTACTGGTACATGGTCACTATTGCAATCTGCTCCTGGCCTTGTTTTAACAGATGTTAGCCCATTCCTGAATCTTCTTTGTACCAGTATAAAATCAGTTTGATTGTGTACTTTTTTGTCTGGGCTTTGCCATGTCCATAGTCGCCTAGAGTGTTGTTTGAACAAGGTGTTACCTATAATCATTTCATGTGTCTTTGCCCAATCTATCAGTCTATCCCCTCTGTCATTCGTCTCTCCAAGGCCATGCCCCCCCAGTCACATTTTGCACTTAAGCTGTTCCTACATTTGCATTGAAATCCCCTGAAATAATAGCTATTTCTTGGGATTTACACTGTTCTATGGTCGCCTCTAGCTCTTCATAAAAAGTGTCAATGTCTTCTTCTTCGCTATTACTTGTTGGTGCATAAACTTGAATTATGTTGATATCCATTGGTCTACCTCTCAATTTTACTAGCAGAATTCTGTCTGATACTGGCCAAAATCCTTCCACTGTTTTGCTTCTTTCTCTATCTAACATGATGCCTACTCCTCTTTCGTGTGTGGTTCCCCCAGAGTAAATTACATTTCCACTGTCGCGTTGTAATAATCCTGCCCCTGTCCATCTCATTTCACATAGTCCCATAATGTTCAATTTCATTCTCTTCATTTCTTGGCTGATGTTTTCTAGTTTTCCAACCAGGAATGCTGATCTAATGTTCCAAGTTCCTATTGCTAGTGTCTCTTTATTTTTGATCTTGCATACAGTAGCATGATGACGATCGGGTGTCACCTGTAGCACATGACGCTCCCTACTGGACGAGGTGGCTGTGAAGTCCCCATTAACGTTGTTAGCTGTAAATATAAAGTTGTGGTTTGTCATGATTATTCCAGGCAATATAAGAAGGTAGTTTGCCATTCCTTTCCTTCTTGGCAGTGACTGTACTAGTCGGAGATCACAGCCATTGTCTCTATACATGAGATCCTCTGCCTGCCATCGCGGTGTGGGGACCATAACCGGCACTACTTGTCGGCTGCTCCCACAACATCATCCACCACCTGCTCCAATGGCTTCACATAACCCTGATAGGGGGGCTAAATGGGAGCTCCACCTTGCCCAAGGGTGTCCTGAAGACTAGCAGAGGAAAGGAGACATCTTACTCCTCCTTTGGTAGGGCAGAACTCTACCCCGCTATCCTTTAGATTAGTTTGTGTATAATATTGAGAAGAATGGATAGCAACACACTTCTAGTCAGGGAAAAATAGACGTACGTGAAATATAATATTTTGAATTGAAAATTATCTGCCTTTGAATATTTTTATACTATTTATAATAAATTATGTATTTTTTTTCTTCAGATGTCATTAATAGATTGCTATTTTCATTTTCAACCATTTTCCTTTCTGGAGATGTATCACATGTACCACATTTAATTATATTATTGCATGAAATTGTAAAAATAAAAAGACATGGGATAATTTTTCTCTATTCAAAATTGATCTGGGGGTCCAAACCTAAAGTCCAGCAAAGTCTGGAAACAGTTAAAGAATATTTTGGTTCCTAGTTCACATAGTTAAGAAGTTAATATCAGTGAAGAACAGCAGTAGTTTTCTCATCTTTCAAATACTGTGACCTCATACTGTAAAGCTTCAACACTTTACAACCTACAAATATAAATGTTACTTTAACTTAGGTTAATATTGGTGTGATAATTTGTGCAGTTGACAGGGGATGCTGGATTTAATGACACATTTGTGCAAGTACAGATAGAGAGATGCAGAGTTTCTTATGGTCAGTCAGGCCCTCCAACATCAGTCAAAAATGTCCTGTGCCCCAATGTTTGTTCATTCCAAGGGACATGTATTGCTGGTAAGGGGAACCATCAGTGCTTGTAAAAGTTTCTTGACATCTTTTAACTTTGAATACTTTTTAATTTAGAGCAACATACAATTATTACCAGTGGATAAAGAGATGCAGCGAAGACGATGGCGTTGTATATGGCACACACTGTGGAAGCCAGCTGAGAGTATTACACAGCAGGCCTTTTTTTGGAATCCCCAGGGAAAAAAACAAAGAGGAAGACCAAGGAATTCTTGGAGAAGACAGATCAAATCCGAGATGAAGATGATGGGGAAGACATGAAATGATCTTAAAAGAATGACAAGAAACAGAATGGCTTGGAAAGTGTTTATTGAAGACCTATTCTCCACAGGGAGCTGAAAGGTAGAAGAAGATGAAGAAGAACATACAATTATTAGTCAATTGTCATATAGTTAAAAATAAACAAATATTTGTAATAGAATGCTTTAATTGATATGAAAAGGTAAGATTATTACAAGGTGTTTATCTTCATAAAACTTATTCTAGTTTATTCTTATGGAAAATGATGCATTAAAAAATATATAAAGTATGTATCAGTTTATATCACTTTTTATGACAATTTATCCAAGGTATATGTTTTGTGGATTTGTTATGTAAGGGATTGAGTTCCTGTTTCATTGCTTTTAATTTTGATAAAAATGTGCCTGATATTTGCAGGTACCTGTGTATGTAATGAAGGATTTTTTGGGGCAGACTGCAATTCTAGGGAAGATGTTGCTCCAGTCTTGACTCGTTTAAACAGAAATTTGTGCAACTTTATGGTAGACAACTGCAGTACTGTTATTGTCTATGGTAGTACTTTCACACGTTCAGCAACTTGTTATTACCAGAGAATCCTGGTAAGAGAGGAACATGCTTTTACTGTAATTATTTTAATGAAAAGTTGGATAATAATAATATATCATTTTACCATTTACAATACTATTGACTTGTTAATGTTATGTGAGCCATCCTGCAGTTTAAATATCTGCTGAGTTTGTTTAAGCTGTTGTGTTCTATCTTATATTTTCCATGTAAATCCCTCCATTCTGTTTTCCTAGCTTGTTTCTAGATTGTTTATATTTCTTTGACACTCTGGGGTTGGCTGGACTGTTGAAGGCTCCCACCTGCTTTTGCGAGTTCATCTGCTTTCTCATTTCTGGGGATGCCACCATGTGCTGGTATCTACTGCAGGAATAATTCTGTCTTTTCTGAAAGCGAACCTATATTGTTCTTTATTTCTTGGATGATTCAGAGTATATATAGTGTTGGTTGTGAGAGAAGTTGGATAGTGAGAAGAGTTGGATACTGAGAGAGAGAGGGAGCTATTGCTATAAAAAAAATAGTCAGACTGTCTGAGTGAAAATGCATAGCTTGGTGAGTTGCAAGTGCTGACAATTTTGGAATAGACATCTAGATTTACATGGAAGCTGCAGAACTTCAATCAAAAAACATGCAAGTACTTCTGAGATACAGCCTTATTAGCTCTTTAGATGTTGATATTTTGTTTAGTATCAAACATGTACATCTGTTGTGCTTTTGAATAAAGAATGTAAAATTAATAACATGAAAATAAGCACTGAAAAAAAACAGAATTCATATCAACAGTAACACAAAAATAAGATATTAAACATAACTATAGAATACCAAGTGATGAAACAAGTAACAAACTTTAAATATCTGGGAGCAACATTCTCAGATGATAAAATTGATAAAGAAATAGACATCTAATTCAACAATTATCCCCTACACTTCAACATAAAGCATTAGCAAATTACCACCAAGAAACATCTTATACTGAGTATATTCATTCCCATATTGTGGTTTTAATGCCAAACATGGTCTCTTACAACTAAGCATAAAAGAAAACTGGCTGTGTACCCCTTCCTCATTAAATGGATTGCTGTAGCACTGTTTCAGAGGAAGGTGATACTCAGATGTGGAAGTTGGTCATCCGAACCAACATCCATTTGTCCTACAAGGCTCAGTATTTTCACCAGTTCTATTTAACGTGTACACAATAACGATCATGGAACAGCAGCTGAATGGGAGGGGAAGAACTATGACTTTTACTGTTGACATTCTGGCGTATCGACAGGGAAGAGACAGATGGGAAACCACTTCCACACTGCAAAACGAACTTGATCGCATCTTTTCATGGTGTGGAGTATCAGGTGCATTGGTTAATCCCAATAAAGCATTAGTTGCATGGTCCTCACTTAATAATCATATCGTTAACACGGAAACACCGGTGGTACGAATGGGAGCTGATGAGGTGACCAGGGACAGGGTGATGACATACCTCAGAGTTAAGTTTGATCATAGCCTGTGTTTTGAGGACCACGTCAACCATGTGATAACAAAATCCCGCAAAGGATTAGCTGCCTTAAAGATCATGGCAGCTGCCAACATCAAGCAGAAGCTACTTACCCTTCTGTTCCAGGGACTAGTCCTCGCACCAATCGAGTATGCCCTGGCAGTTCTTATAGTCAGTAAGACAGATTGACAAGCTGGAGAAAACACAGAATGAAGCTATGCGCATTATCTTGGGGTGTATGTGGGACACTCCCTGTGTAGCAATGAGTTATCTTCTCGACTTTCCAACCATGGATGACAGGATCAAGATCTTGAGGGCACGAGCATACCTGAAGATAAGTGCAGATAAAGAGCATCCATTGCATCATGAGCTCAGCCACGGGAAGGGTGTCAGGTTAAAAAGAGGCAAATCATGGGTGGGCAGAGCAGAAGATGTCATCAAACAGGGCTTACCAATATCAACATTGGTGAGGTGTAGATACTGGTGCCTACGTCATTCAAGGACGTAGAAAAGACCAGAAAAGAGAGAAGCAGAAATTATATTATAAGAGAAAGAGTAGGTGCTGAACCAATCCTAAGCTACATACAGAAACAATGAGTAAACTGGTTTGCCCATCTAGAAAGAATGCAGTGTGATTCCAAATCATACAAAGCATATATTAAAATATGAGAAGGGAGAAGAGCAAGAGGCAGACCCAGAGTAAGAGGGACAAACAATATCAAAGAAATACTGCAACACCAATTGGCAATGACTGAAGCTGCTAGAAGGGCAAGAACCAGAACTTTGTATCTTTCTTAACACTAAAATGGATACAAGAGGAAGTGCAAAAAACAAAGAAAAGATCCAACATGTTATCACTGGTACCGAAAGTTCTATCATTTGTATTCAGGAAGGAGCCAGTAGTGGGGTGTGGTAAACACTCCAAGGTATGATGACAGCTTCACAATGAAGGAACACAACACAATACTGACATTTCGGCCTGCGGCCTTCTTCAGAACACAGGGACAATGACAACAAATGGTGAGGCACAAATATCTATAGCTACATTAGCTACATGTCGAATCTAAAGTTAAGGGGAGGTGGACGGAAAGATGAGGGATAAGGAGGTGAAATGAAGAAGAGATGTGTTACATATGGGAAGATTGGTGAAGTGTAGAGATATAAACAATCGTAAATAAAGAGAAATGATGAGTAGTAGAAAACTAAAGAGTGAAAAGTAAATAATGAATCTATAAAAGTATATTAAAATTGACTTGACATTTGTATTCAACATGGTAACATTTGTATAATACAAGGAATAGTTGAGAATTATGTGTATGTAATACAGGAAAGCAAGAAGAGAGCTAATATCCAATATTAGGAAGAAACAATAATAATTTTTTGGCCATGTGATGAGATGGAAACAGCTGGAATATATTGTAACAACTGGGAAAATTGAGGGACAAAAAGATAGAGGGAAGCAAAGAGAAATGATACCAGACAGCTTAAGAGAATGGCTTGGCAGAAGGTCAACAACAGAAATGATAAATAACTGTCAAGATCGAAAGTTATGGGGAGACATGATCACCTACGCCAGCAGGCACAGTACTTGATGATGATGATGATGAGTACAGGAAAAAAAAGGTGAAAATTCAAAGCCTCTGTGAACTGTAAACAAACAAACATACACATACATTTTTATAAACAAACTCATATATATGCATATGCATGTACACACAGACAAATATAAATTGCTTGTTTGTCTACAGGTAAACAATGTAAATTACACTGCGGATGGGCTATCAAACACTTCTCAAGCCATCTACATTAGTGACAGCCAGCTACTGTGTCAACTTCCAGCAGCAGGCAATTATCTTATCAGTGTTTACAACACAAGAAACCTGATCAGCAACACACTTATTTTTATCACTTTCAACCCAGCTTGTTTTCATTGCTCACAACTAGGCAACTGCTCACAAAAGGTGAGAGTCTTATCAAATGTTACCAATGACATGTAAATAGTCAGTATCAATCTTTTCACCACATAAGATAGTAAAAACTCAATGTACAAACTATTGAAATTATTTTCTTTCAAGTGAACAACCATGCATAAAGTATCTGTTGCAGTAATGTAAAATAATGTTAGATTTGTATGAAATAAATAAAGATACAAATTAAAACAGTGAAGATCACAACTCAGTGACTGTGACTGATATATGGACTAATACTTATACATTACCCCATGTGGCTATTGGGGCCCTGACCAATGTGGGGGGGAGAAAAGAATATTGTTACTGTCACCTACTATGCATGTCTTAAGAGACAACTAAAGAGGTTTTGAGACACAGTCTTTGGCAGTAAAGTAAAGTAAAGAGCCCCGTCACGCCAAGTGGCGTCACATGATGATTTTTGGGGTAATGTGGTCAGTATTACACCCGTGCTGCTTTACTTTCCCAGAAAACAATCTGGTACCCTTTTAAGGCTGGGTGAACCTGGAAGTCATTGATCAGGATCGAACTCTATCTCTAGTCCTTTATAGTCCAGTTCACTAACTACTGAGCTATCATGGCTCCCAATCTTCGGTGGTGCTACAGAGATAGTGTGTCTGAGCTGACACCATCTTGAAAGCTTTTGTTGGTGTGTAGCAGGCATGCTTCATACTGGGGAACGTACTGAGAAAGGAATCTGAGCACTATGAGGTTGTCCATTGTGTAATGAAGATGATCTTTTAACCAAATTAAACTAACCCGTACAAACCGATCTTTGTTTTTTTTTAAATGAAAAATTAATTCATATGGAGTGTATTTACAACTGCATAATTTTACTTTAATTTGATATTTATGTAAAATTAATTAGTAATTTCCCATATATTGTTACATAATTATGTTATTGGCATTAAAAAAAATCTGTCCTGTCAGGCCAAGATGTGCTACATTGATGGGAAGTGCTTTGATCATTTAACTGATAACCCAAATAACATCACACAGCTGTGTAACTCAACTGACAGTGTAGACAAGTGGTCCATGAAACAATGTGAGTTATCAATTAACTCAAGTAATTTTGTTCTGTCCCTGTTGCGTAAAATATTATTTTATACATCTTTTCCTTGTATACATAGGACAAAGTAGTGACTGGCTGACTTGTCTTGTGACATATAATTTGGTTACATTAATATTTCTCTACTTTTGTACAGTTTGTGACCATCATTCACAGCATGTCCCTGCTATGATTTAAGTGAAAAATAAAATGTAGCATAAAATATAAAGGAAAAATAAAGGACATCATATACACATATACTCACTTTCACTCACTCTCTTTCTCCCTCGCTTTCTCTCTATCTAGTGTGGTTAGATTGAATTATTATTTATTTTTTGATAACACATGATTGAAGTATCTGAACAAACAAAATACAATGTTGTTCATATTTTCCTCATGCAAATAATAGTTTGTACTTTTTACTGTCAGTGAAGTATAGGGTCTTAACTCTAGCTGTCAATCTGATTCACTTGATTCTGAGTAGGTTTTTATAACACAGGCACACAAATTAAATCATTTAATTCTCTATACTTATTATGATGAATTTGAATATGGGATCCATAGTTTCATAACATTTTGATTTAGATATTTATCTTTATCAAATGACATGTGGGTTAAATTCCACTGTCTGCCTTTCATCTTTATTCTTTCACTTTATCAATTGTTCATATGCTTTTCTTGTTGACCTTGTTTCCTAATGGTGCTGTTAATTAATAGTTCTCAATTATTTCAGTAATACATTATATTCTCTTATATTATCTACACTTTTAAATAGCTGATGTGAACAAGTTTGTCTTACAGAGCTTCAAACTATCTTGTCAGCCAGCTGTCAGAGAGTTTGATAGGGAAGTTAGGATATCCGTAAATATTTTAAATTATAATTACAACCCAAGTGAGTTAATTTATGAATAAATAGATTGTAGATCAAAGTAGAATAAAAATTTATATAAGAGAAAGCATATCTGGGTCTATGCCCTATGGGCCGGTTACGGCTCGAAAGGTCAATAGATAGATCAAAGTATGGGTGGAAACAAGAAGTATATAAATATTGGATCAGACCAAAGGTCAAGGTAACATGATATCATGAGAAGGTTATGAACTTGGGATTTTTAAAAAATATGGTACATGGGGGATGAGGAAATTGGATTGAGTTGCAGCTCCGAACTTTGAGGTGTTAACTTCATATTTTAGACAATCAGAGGGAAGACAGCAGATGGTAAAGATGTAAATAGCTAGAAGAGAAAATAGGGGTAAATTCAACTCAAAAATTGTAAAGATGTTTATAGTTAGCTAGGAGATAGAATAGTGGTAAAACCAACTCAAAGATTTTAAAGATGTATATTGTTAGCTAGGAGATAGAATAGTGGTAAAACCAACTCAAAGATTGTAAAGATGTATATTGTTAGCTAGGAGAGAGAATAGTGATAAAACCAACTCAAAGATTTTAAAGATGTATATTGTTAGCTAGGAGAGAGAATAGTGATAAAACCAACTCAAAGATTTTAAAGATGTATATTGTTAGCTAGGAGATAGAATAGTGATAAAACCAACTCAAAGATTTTAAAGATGTATATTGTTAGCTAGGAGATAGAATAGTGATAAAACCAACCCAAAGATTGTAAAGATGTATATAGTTAGATAGGAGATAGAATAGTGATAAAACCAACCCAAAGATTGTAAAGATGTATATAGTTAGATAGGAGATAGAATAGTGATCTATCTTTCGTTCGCTCGAAGTATTGTCTATATCAGCAATGTCGTTTCCTGTATGAATTTTACTGTCTTTTGTAATTCTTGCAGTGGCCCATATAGTTTTGTCTGTAGTGTTGTATCTATGGGCCAATGGATTTTCCTCAGTCTACTATATTCAGTGCAGTCTTGAAGTATGTGTTCAGCAGTCTGGGGTGCCTGTCCACATGTACAAGTAGTTGATGTGCCGATCTTGAATTTTGTATACATGTTACTATGGAGTCGATTGTGTCCTGTTCTTAGGCGTATAATGATAACTTGTTCATATCTATTCATATTATGAAAGGCATCCTGATTTGGGGCTTGTGGTCCTCTGATTGATTTGATTATCTGTTTCTTATGATGGTATGTAACCGGTGTATCTAGTTGTGTGCCTGTTGAACCTTCCTTTGCCAACTGATCTGCTTTCTCATTTCCTGGTAAAATTCCACAGTGAGACGGGATCCACTGCAGGGCAACCCTGTGGTGCTTGCAGAGTTCAGTCAATAAGGTCTGCAGATGTGGTAATTTTCTGGATTGTAGTGCCTGGAGTACTGATCTTGCAATTGTCAAAAACACTAAAGGCTGTGGGCTAAGATTACTGTTCAGCAGTTTTTCTATTGCCAACTTTATTGCTTGTATTTCTGCATCATAATTGTGACAATATTTCCCTGTTGCTATTTTATTCATATCCCTAATGTTATTTGGGTACTCTATATATGCACCTGCTCCCCCATTATTTACTGCATTCTGTGCTGATCCATCTGTGTATACACGGATCCATAGGTCTTGAGGGTATTCTTCATCCTGGAAACTGAGAGTTATTGTTTTTGGCTGTAGACTATTCTGTTCCTCTTTGTCAACTATTCCTTTCACTTCTGTCCGTATTTGAACTGATAATCCTGATTCATCTGTCCAGGGAGTCTGTTCTGGTATGGGCAGTAGGGGGTTAACAACTCTTGGCATGTCTGGTGTTTGTCTACTAATACGCTTGGCTTGGTGGATAAAACTGCTTCTCTTAAGTCGTCCCAATGCAAGATTTTGGAATCGGTCCTTCATTGGATGTCTCGGCATGCATACAAATTTTTCTGCCTGTATCAGCACCTTTGTGTCTCTCCGTTCTCTCAGTGCTGGTATCCTCCACAATTTCTCCATCTCCAATATTGGTGTTGATTTCATTGCTCCTGTGATGACTCTAAGTGCCTGGTTTTGTACTTTATCCAGTTCTTGCAATGTGGTGTTTGATGCTGAGCACCATGCGGATGATCCATATTCTAAATGTGGGCTCTCTGTTGGTAAACTTTAGTGAGTATTTTCCCACTCGCACCCCATGTGGTTCCACACAACTTTCTTAGAATAGCCAATTTCCTCCTTGCTTTTTGGTTTGCCTTATTTATCTGCTGTTTCCAAGATAGTTTGTTATCAAATGTAACTCCGAGATATGTAGCTTGTATGTCTTCTTTCACAGGCTCATTGTTTATGTAGATGGCTCCTGCTTTTTGCTTTGGGGAGAGAGTGAAAAGTGTAGTACTGCATTTGTCTGTATTGATGCTGATACACCATCTATTTATCCATGAATTCAGTGCATTCATAGCTCTTTGTAGCAATTTGGAGGCCACTGTTGCATACTCCTCTGTGCACCACATTACTAAGTCATCTGCATACATTGCCACTTTGATGCCATGTGGTAGTTCAGTAACTAGGTCATTGATGTAGATCAGAAAAAGTGTTGGAGATAGTACCCCTCCCTGTGGAACACCCTGGTGCAATAAGATCTTTTTACTCTTAAGACCATCCAGTTGCACTCTGGCTCTCCTGTTATGCAGGTATGCTTTGACCCATTTGTACATCCTGCTATTTACTCCATAATTTCTCAGTTTCTTCAAAAGCCCTTCCTTCCATACCTTATCAAATGCTTTCTCTAGGTCTATCCATGCTGCTAGTACCAGTTTCTTTTCTTGAAACGCATCTTCAATTTCCTGGGAAAGATAGGTTGCCTGATCTTCGGTAGAGTAACACTGTCTAAAGCCTGCTTGTTGTGGGACAAGGAGATTTTCACTTTCCAGGTACCACTGCAGTCTGAGATTGATTATACGTTCCATAGTTTTACACAAACAGCTTGTAAGGCTGATTGGTCTATAGCTGGATGTCGTTGAACCATCTTTTCCTGGCTTTAGTAATGGTATCATAATTGTTCTCTCCATGCCTGTGGCACTCTACCTGTGATCCAGCAAATGTTGTAGATCTGCAGTAGTTTTGCTTTAGCTGCAGTTTCCAAGTTCTTAATAATTTCATTGGACACTCCATCACTGCCTGGTGACTTTTTCATTTTTAATTTGGATATTGCCAGCTCTAGCTCTCTTTGTGTAATGGGTATTTCCATGACTTCATGTGTGGTCTCTTCTTGTCTTGCATTTTGTTGTTTTAAACGGGTCTCTTGTCGTTTCTCTAGGCTAATTTAAATATTATTGTCATTTGCAAAGGAGTCTGCAAAGTATTTTGCTGCATGTTTACCTGTTAGAATGTTTCCATCCTTCTTCAGTGTAATTTTGGTGTTCCTTTCTGTACCCTCATCATTCAGCTGTTTTACAAGCTTCCACACTTTTCTTGTGTCTCGTTCAAGATTCAAGGACTCTGTTTTCTCTTTCCAGCTTCTCCATCTGGCTTGTAGTTTAGCCCATTGAAATTTGGCTTTAGCATGCTGGTAGTTGTTGTGGTGTTCTTGGCAAGGGTTATTTTCTGCTTGCTTTCGAGATGTTTCAATGTCATTGTGCAGTTGCTCTAGTTCACTACTCCAGTATGGTTTGTAGTGTTTCCGTGCCCATCTAGGTATTGTTTCACTGGCAGCTTGTATTATTAGTCTACGGAATTCATCAACTATTTTGTTGATGTCTCTATCTGTATTTATATCTTTAGTCAGTACACTGGTGTAGTGTTGATACATTTTCCAGTCTGCCTTTTGTAAATATGTATATAGTTAACTAGGAGATAGAATAGTGATAAAACCAACCCAAATATTGTAAAGATGAATATAGTTAGCTAGGAGATAGAATAGTGATAAAACCAACCCAAAGATTGTAAAGATGTATATAGTTAGCTAGGATGACGTCATGGGACGCACCAAAATGGCAGCTTATTTATATTCGAGCTATGGACCAAGCAATGTTTACATTGAACAACACGATAAATGTTATTGCTGCGAGTTGGCAGATTTTTGAAAATGTTTTCAAGGGTTTGAACATAAATGTTTGTTCACAGTTTGTTAACCTTCGCTGTAGATAAAGCAGTTAATTGGATGGCTTCGTTTCAGACATTTTTGACGTTGGTAGCTAAGGACCTAACTTGTGCAAACGGATGGCATTGGCAAGAATCATTTTGAATTTATGAAGTGGGCTCATTGTGTGTTTAACTCAAACGCATATGTGCTTTTTAACCAAAGACCTTTTTCTGGGGACTCAATGCAGATATCCCCGATGGAAGAATAAATTGTACTATTAGTCCCATAAATGATTCGCTTCCAGAGGTTTATGATGTAAACAAAGCAGTTTTGTCATTGCAAGTGAATAATGTCCACACCTATAATTGGTCAGGATTGTGTAGCAGCAGCAGCTTTATAGCGAACACAGAAAACATCACAGGATTGTGCTGTTCTGAAACAGCTATGCCATGCTACCCTAGAATTGCCTTTAATGGGATTACTGTGACCACAAACCACTCTCCATGTGTGTGCCACATATTTACACCCCAGAAAGAAATACTGAATATAACAACATCATGTGCCTTCTGTGATATTAATGACCACAGACCAGGAGCCTCCAGTATGATTGATACAACTGTTGCACCAAGCACTTCATCAGCAGAGCCATATCTATGGAATGTTAATCTGACATTGTTCTTGAATGATGCCCAAGTTAATGAGACATCAGAATCGTGTGGCAGCAGCTACAAGAAGGGAGCGGAGAACATCAAGTTCTGCTGCTATAAAGGAGACTTGCCTTGCTATCCCAGAATTGCCTTAACTGGAATCACTGTAGTTGAAAACTTCTCCTCTTGTGTTAACTACACATTCACATCTAAGAGTGAATCAGTGAAGGTCACAAAATCATATTCTCTCTGTGGTTTTACTAACTACAGGTCATGTGGCTTCTGTTGGATTGGAAATGACAAATTACCACCACTGTGTGTCTATATGTTTGGAATTGGAGTCATCAATGACGGCCTAACATCATCAAGTGCTATGACGATCATCATTTTCGGGAGGACGTGAACTCCCATGGTATATGGTGGATAGGCGGCAGGAACCATTGAAGGCTATGTCTGAAAAGTGTTCCTTCTTGCAGTTTCCTCATATTCCAAGTCCGGCTTGTTGCAGGAGCTACTGAGTTAAGTGCTCTGTGCACACCGTGAGCTGTGTGTCTCATCCGTTTTGATCCTGCTTCGATATCCCGCTTGTTTACGATGAATGATGATATCGTATGACAGGGAACAGTTGGCTGTGTTCACTTTCTGCGCGGTTTCGCCTTATGTCTTTTGGCGTGTGCTGAGACTGCTACGATGGGAACTACAGTTACCTTTCTTTGTTTGGGAGATGAGTTGGTAATTCGGATGATTCCACTGGCACGGGCGGTTGAGCAATTATGGATTTTAATTCGTTTACTGTGATGCCGAGGCCTTCCATAACCAATAACCAATAACCAATAGTTAGCTAGGAGATAAAATAGTGATAAAACCAACCCAAATATTGTAAAGATGTATATAGTTAGCTAGAAGATAGAATAGTGATAAAACCAACCCAAAGATTGTAAAGATGTATATAGTTAGCTAGGAGATAGAATAGTGATAAAACCAACCCAAAGATTGTAAAGATGTATATAGTTAGCTAGGAGATAGAATAGTGATAAAACCAACCCAAAGATTGTAAAGATGTATATAGTTAGATAGGAGATAGAATAGTGATAAAACCAACCCAAAGATTGTAAAGATGTATATAGTTAGCTAGGAGATAGAATAGTGGTATATCCGATCCAAAGATAAAGTTTGCGTTAATAATAAATCTAAGAATGAGTTGTGGTTAGTTATAATTCGTAGTTCTTCCATGTAGTTAAAGAGATAAGGTCTAAGTGATTAGCCCAACTCAACATTGTGATGATTCTTGCATAGAAATGGTTTGCTGTGTCATGTAACCATTAATCCTTGATTTGTGCAAAGACATTTTAACTGAAATAAATACTGAGGCCAGACTGACTGTAGAATGTATTTACTACCATGAGTTGCTTTCTGATTTGACATTTATGATATGTGGGTTGTTGATCCATGTTTGTATACATTGAGTTATTGAGTTATTTACAAGTCATCATCATTGCACTCCGAACATGTCCATAGGTGCTCAGATACCCTCCTCAGCAATTCCCGCAGTGTTCAGCGACTGACGACTCCAGTTCTATACTGGTTGATAAGTCTTCTTACACGGCCACTAAGTTTCTCATTTCTGGCTGTGCCCATCTTAACTCCCATTTCCATCATCCAAAGAAGTGATGTGGATCTGTGTTTGCCGAAGTCCTGTGCTCTTCCCACATCTCGGAGGGCATTGATGATGTCCGCCCGATCCATTGGTTGCCCGTCCTCAATGACAGCGCAGCTAGCCAACCTGTCTGCTCTTTCATTTCCCCATACTCCCGCATGTCCAGGGACATAGACAAAGGTGACCTTACATATTTTGAATTTCTGCAATGACTCTACCCATTGCATGCGTACAGAGCCTGCCTCCACTTTTTTTATCATGCTCATCGAATCACTCAGTATGAAGACCCTCTTTTTTTATGATGATTTGACGTTCGTATACCTATCTGCGAAGGCACGTATATGTGTGCGACCGTCCGATTTCAGCAAGCAAGTAAGCCTGTGCCTTGACCGTGTCTGTTGACATCACCTTCCGTGACCGTTAATGTAATTGGTGTGTGCCGCGACAACCTTCTGTTGTAACGTCCGTTAACAGGACGCTGTTCTGTTCCCTTCAAGACAACTGGAGTGACACCTTCTGTTGTACTTTTTACACTACTTGTTGCTTATCGTTGGTGAGCTCTTTCATCGATCTTGTGTTCTTACCAGCCTCGTGACCGTTAAATTCATGATTGTTCTTGACGGTGTTGGCGAGAGACTTAATTGGTGACGACCTCTACTTGAGTCTAAATGGTACTTTTAATTATCAACTCATAAGAACACCATTTAAATTCGATCAGCAGCCTTTTCATTGTTTTTCTTCAGTCAGTTGTTACATATTCATATATTTCGACAGAACAATCACATTTTATCTCATCAATCAAGCTCCTAATTTATTCTCTCATTTTATTCTACGCTAACCTATTCTAATCTTATTCTGCTGTTTGCTGCTAACCTATGTTGGTCCGTTCCCATCGAACGTACCTCCCTACTCTAATTAATCCTGTTGCCGGCTCTTTAACCGCTAATAATCCATTTCGACAATGACTATATTTGTCGTTGAGTTCATCGGCGCTATTCTCAAGTGCTGGTCTAATCTGTCCTCCTATTCCACCTTAACTTATAGTCCATCCCTGGGATTCCATTTCGACTGCTTTCTATTCCTAGTCTTCTACTATCAGCCTTGCATTCCATGGCTCTTCATCGATCGCCCGTTCTCTGCCGCTGCTGATCTCTAATTGCCTCTATTCATTCTCTCCTTACAACCGTCTCTCTCTCACTACATCACTATCTTTCTTTACGTCATTTCTCTCCCTCTATGTACCGTATTGTACTTAATTTTACTTCCCCATCCTGGTGTGCAATTCCCTTCTATAAGTATACATGTGTGGGTGTAGTCTTGTAACTCTAACCATTTGAATACCTTGGTCACTGCCATCACCTCCATTGTCATGCTACTCGTGGTCATGATGTATGCACCACTGTCTTCCTTGACTATTCTGCCTGCCGAGCATGCTGTAAATGCCCATGCACTTCTTTGGTGTCGTCTGTATAGATGACTGCATCTTTTTCATCAGTGTTATCGCAGATGAGACCGTTGACCTCAGCATTAACCACGACCAGGTTCTGTTCCCTACTTTTCCTGTCGAGTGTGACAATGCACGAGAAAGTCCCCTTGAATGACGTAGGCACTGGTAACCACTCCTCACCAACGCTGATATTGGTAAGCCCACAGACCTATTTGATGACATCTTCTGCTCGGCCCACCCATGATTTGCCTCTTTTTAGCCTGGCACCTTTCCCTGTGTTGAGCACATGGTGCAATGGATGCTCTTTATCTGTACTAATCTTCAGGTATGCTTGTGCTCTCCAGATCTTGATTCTGTCATCCATGGTTGGAAAGTAGAGAAGATACCTCATTGCTACACAGGGAGTGTCACTCGTACATCCTAAGATAATGCGCATGGCTTCATTTTGTATTTTCTCCAGCCTATCAATTTGAGTCATACTGACAGTAAGAATTGCCAGGACATACTCAATTGGTGTGAGGACTAATCCCTGGAACAGAAGAGTAAGTAGCCTCTGCTTGATGTTGGTAGCTGCCATGACCTTCAAGGCAGCTAATCCTTTGCGTGATTTTGTTATCACATGGTCGACATGGTCCTGAAAACACAGGCTGCGATCAAACTTAACTCCAAGGTATGTCATCAACTTGCTCCTGGTCACCTCATCAGCTCCCATTCGTACTATCTGTGTGATCGTATTAACGATATGATTGTTAAGGTAGAACCATGAAACTGATGCTTTATTAGGATTAACCAAGGTACCTGAAACCCCACGCCAGGAAGAAATGCGATCGAGTTCGTCTTGCATTGTGGAGGTGATTCCCCGTCTGTCTCTTCCCTGTCGATATACCAGAATATTATCAGCAAAAGTCATAGTTCTTCCCCTCCCATCCAGCTGTTGTTCCATGATCGTTATTGTGTATACTTTAAATAGAACTGGTGACAATGGTGAGCCTTGTGGCAGCCCTGGACAAATGGATGTTGGCTCGGAAGACCTACTTCCATATCTGAGTATCACCTTCCTCTGATACAGTGCCGCGGCGGTCCATCTAATGAGGAAGGGGTGCATCACCAGTTAGAGGAGCATATGCATGAGATATTCAAATGGTACCCTGTTGTATGCATCCTCCAGATCTATAGCAGCAGCATATGTCTCCTCTCGTCTGTGGAAGCCTTCGAAGACGTCATAGGCAAAGATTGCAGCATTGAGCCATGTCTCTTTGTTATATCTATAACCTCAGAGTGTGGGTGGGAATGTACGTTTCTGCAAGGTGACAGGTGAGGACACGGGCAACTATTTTCTCCAGCAGCTTGCCCGCAGTGTTCTGCATTGTGATGATTCTGTAGGCACTGAACTGCGAATGGTCCTTGTTTGGCTTCGGTAGCGGTAGTAAGTAGCTGTGTAGCCACTCCTCCTTAATCTGGCCACTCCGAATGCTGGCATTAAACTCATTGGCCAGTTTTGTCAAGTCGTCGTCAGCTAAATTGCCTATGTCATTGTACCGAGCACCATCTGGACCAGGAGCAGTGTTGTGTGACCTTTTAAGTGTCGTGCGAATGGTATCGGTTGTGATTGTGAGATCTTCTTCCAGCCCTACATCCTTACACAATTTTGACAGCGATCCTCGTATCCTCATTCTTACAGTCTCATTTCTTTGGTTCGTCTGCTCAGTGTAGCGGGCAAGTAGGGCCTTCCCTTTGCTCTCATCAGATTTGTGCCATATCCGGCCTGTGCTCTGACAGTCTGGTATGCCTCTGTGTCGTGTTGTGCCATTCATGCTCTGATGAAGGCGCCAGAATGTGGCCAGCGATTTTTCTGAGCACACTTTTTTTTACAGAAGTCATCCCATTTGGCATCCTTAACCTGCTTAGCACATAGTTTAAAGTGCATAATTTTTTGGTCAACCTCTACTTTCAGACACTTCAAGAGCTCAGGTTTTATTCTTTCATTCTTTCTGGCTTTCTACCATATCTTGGCCGTTTGTCTCTTGCTCCGCCAAGCTTCCTTGACTTCTACGTTCTACCAGGGTGGCTGCGTCCATCTCTCCTGCCTCCTATGAGGGGCGCTCTGTTTCCTATGTCTGATTTTTCTAATGAAGTCCTGGTCTGTTTTCTCGTAGTGGAATGTGTGGAGCTTTCTTTTCTGGCTTCTATTTCTGCTTTTCTCAATTAGTAGGACACATGGATAGTGATCACTTTCGTGTAACCCCAGTGCACTCCACCTGCAAACTGGTGCGAAGGTGGAAGACACCAGTGCAAGGTCTATGATACTATCAGAGTCCCCTGTCCGAGTGGCCACTCTTGCTTCCATCATTCAAGCACACTAAATCCGCAGACACCAGTGCGTTCTCTAGGTCTTCTCCCTGCTTGTTGGTTATGACTTTACCCCACTGGTTTCCTCTAGCATTAAAGTCTCAGCAGAAAATGACGTTCTCTTCATTGAACTCGAAGAGATTCTGGCATTGTTGTGTGTTCACCTTCCCATTACAGGCATACACATTTACAATCACGAAATGAACTGGAGTCTGCACCCTAACCGCATGTACCTGCAATTCTGCATTGTTCCACGCAGACATATCAACCTCAGCTGCCACCATATTGTTGCACACGAGGATCGCCTCCCAAGGTCACCTCAAGGTCTTGACTGAAGTCCAGTCACTAAGAAGCAGACAAGCAATAATGTTCAGGTGAAAGAAGTTCCTGGTATTTACCCTTCTAACCTGGTAAATATCCTGGTGAAGAGAGTCAATCATCTATAATTCTAGATCAGAATAGAATATATCAAGTCTTATCAACTTATCCCAAGGTACATGGCCGAAAACACCTTCACAGTCATTTGAATATTCACAGGACTCTCTTCATCCTCAGTAATTAATCCTTCAAGTGTTACTTTGCCTCATATTTGTTAGCACACAGTGTAACAACTCAGATGAAATAAGTGGGTACGTTGTTTATTCATTGGGTATCATGTCCACATCAAAGGTTGGCCACCATGGAGTGCCATTTTACTCTGTCTCTTGTCTTCATGATGCTTGTTGTTACAGGTTCACCTGTCCATCTTTTGTTGCTATCAGTCCACTTTAGTCTTAATCTGTCTCTGCCTCATCTTCCTTGTACCTTCCTTTCCAAAATTACTTTTAATAGGGTATTGTGTCTCTTCACATGTCCACAAAATTTAATTTGTCATTTTCTAATTGCATTAAGTAGTTCTTTTTTAATTTTCAGCTGATTCAGAACTCCTTTTATTTGTCTTTTTTCCTTTCACCCAATTCTCCCAATTTTTCTTTCAGTCCACATTTAAAAGTTCCGTGTTTCTGCACCAAACAGGAATGTTGAGTAAATATAACATTTTGCTATTCATAGTTTTAGTTTTGATGTTATTTGCTTTGATGCGAGTATATTTTTCATGTTGTTAAAATTGCTTTTTGTCAGTCCTGTACGCTGTACTAAAAAAATAAAGAATCTAGAATAAACGTACACCCTTGTTGCTTGATATCTGTCTGGTTCTTGATACCTTGTGACTTTCTTATACTGTCTTCCTTCACATAATTTTGCTTCTTCTGTTGTAGTCTGTCTCTGTGCTTTCTAGACAGCAAATTAATAGAAAATGTTATTTTTAATTAATTGTATTTCGGTGTCTTTTTTGATTATTTTATTACAGATGCTTGTTCAGGCTCACAGGCTCGATGGGATTTAGTCATTCCTGCCAACACCTCTTTGACTTTGCTAAATAGCAAAATAGTTGCAAATGTTACAAACTTAGAAACTTGCAGAAGTTTGTGTCTGAGCAACATTATACTTCCCTGCAGATCTTCAGACTACAGCACAAACACAAATAGTTGTTACCTTTCCAAATATTCCAGCAAACTAGCTTACGATTACCTGTTGCCCGTCAAAGGCTTTATACATTCAGAGTGGCTGTGTAATAATGGTAAGTGTTCACTTAATATGATACAAATATGGTAGAGAAATTAGAAACCCCAGTTTCTATTAGAAACTGGGGTTAAACAAGGATGTATTTTATCGCCCTTGTTATTTGGAATTGTTATGGACTTCATAATGAAGAAATGCTGCACTGGTAATAAAGGCATCGAATGGATACAAGGAGACCATTTGGAGGACCTCGACTTTGCTGATGACATAGTTCTCATCAGCAGTCAGATAAAAACGATGCAGGAAAACACAAATGAACTATCATCAATAGCCAGCAAAATTGGGCTTGAGGTCAATCATGAAAAGACTAAAGTCATGAAAAGTTTAATTCCAACAAGTGACAAAATATACATGGAAAACAAACCAGTAGAAGAGATCGATCACTTTATCTATCTTGGAAGTCACATTGATCGAGAAGGGGATACGAGCAAAGAAATTAGAATCAGACTGGCTAAAGCAGCAATGTCTTTCAGAAGCCTTGAAAAGTTGTGGAAATCAAAACTCATTAGCACAAACACAAAACTTAGGCTATTCAAATCAAATGTACTATCAACCCTTACGTATGCGTGTGAAAGCTGGAAAACAACAAGAGATATAGAAACAAAGTTGAACGCATTCGAAAATAAATGTCTAAGGAAAATACTTGGTATAGAATGGAACGAATTCAAAACAAACGAGGAAATTAGAGAAATCGCCAATCAACCACTAATATCTTCAGTAATAAAGAAAAGACGATGGTCATACGTTGGACATGTGATGAGAAGAGATAATAATCGAATAGCAAAGCAAGCCCTCATATGGGAAACAACAGGTAAAAGAAAAAGAGGAAGACCCAGGGAGACACTGAGAAGAACATTGATGAGAGAGGCAAGAGCAGCAGGAATCGGCTCCCTCAATGAGATAGAACTGCTTGCACAGAACAGAGACAGATGGCGAGATTTAATAAAATATCTTTAAAAGAAAACTGCTAGAACAAAAATTCATATAGGAGAAGGTGTATCTTGGTCTACGCCCTATGGGCCGGTTACGGCTCGAAAGGTCAATAGATAGAAATATGGTAGACATATCATCATCTTCATCAAGTGTCATGCCTGCTGGCTTAGATGGTCATGTTTTCCCACAATTTTCTACCCATACAGCTTTTATTAACTCTGTTGTTGATTTTCTACCAAACCACTTACTTAAACTATCTTGTATCTTTTTTCTTAGCTTCCCTTTATCTCTTCATCCCTCAATTTTTTCTGTTGTTACAATGCATTCCACTTGTTATGTTCTAATAACATAGCAGTCAAAAGATGGTGATTGTTTTCTTCTGATGTTAAAAGTAAGCTTTCTTTTTGCACTGCAAAGTCTTTTAGAACATCTTAATTATGTTTGGCTGCTCATGTAGTCTCTATATTCTACTTTAAAATCACATTTCTGTGATCTCCACCTCAATTTCTTGTCTGTTGTTCTATTATCCAAGATTTGCATCTGCTTGTAAAGATTGTTTCCATATAACACTGAAGAACTTTTTTTTCCTATTTCCATTGACAAAATTGGGTTGCATAATATTTTTCTTATTCCTTGGAATGCAGCCTTTTCCTGAGCTATTCTGCATCTTTCTTGTGCACCTATCATCTGAGGTTAATATTGCTCCTAGGTATTCAAATGCATTGCCTGTTTTAATACTGTCCTAATTACTTTAATTATGCATTTAGATTTAAGAAACAATATTACTATATTGTTTGAATTTTGAGGCTTTCTGTATTTTAAATTACTGGATAGCTGTTCTTCGCACCTGTTAATAAGACACATTTGTTGCTTTAATTATTAATCTTTTATGTATGTTATTACAAAATACAATTATATATTTTTAAAAAAAATTTATGTGTAGAAAAGGTTGTTTTTTTTTACATATTTTTTCCACTTGTGTGATTTAATCTGTAAAGAATTTCTAAGCTAACATTGTAGGTATCACATCTTGAGAAGTTTTTTGTTGTTGTAACATCTCCACAAACAACTATATCAACAGACTATTGTGATGGTAAAAAGATTAAGTGGATTACAAAAGAGAATGCTGTCTCTGGCATTGTGATTGGTATCTACTATGACATCTGGATGGCTTCCACCTGCAGGTTGCTTTGCTTAGCCAATACCTCATGTACTGGTATCAACTTTCTTGCTGTGAGAGGCATCTGTATTCTCACATCAAACAGCAGTAACACACAAAAATATGTTGCTCCTGGGTGGATTCAGGAAACATTTCAATGTCTTAATGGTACAGTCTTGTTTCATTTTTATGTAGACAATGTAGCAATAAATAGATGATAAAGACATAAGTGGTTAGAATTTCTATGGGTGGTTATCTTTCAGGTTCTAGGTATAGATGTACTGTACTAGACATTGAGAAGATCAGGGCAGTGAGAGAGTTGACATGTTAATCTCAAAGAGACCTATGTTATTCACATTGATTTAAGGACAAAGAAGTTTTCATGTGGTTTGGACATGACTGTTGATAGAATTAAATCCTAATGATGTCAGAATTTAGAATCAATAATTGTTTAATTAGGAATGTGTGGTTCAGAGGACAAATGAGAAGTGTGTGCAAATAGTGAATTATAAGCAATACCTTCACATGTGCATTGATTTATATCCATTCAGTTACTGTCAAATCACAGGTAATGTACATAAAATATATTCATGTTTTCTTTTCTAAAGTATCAGACACAAGATCAACGCACAAGGTTGCTAGTGCCTCAGTGGTGACAGTTTTCAAAGGACCAAACAATGATGAGTTCAATTGTGCATTCTCTCCATTGATCCAGCCTGTTTCACTCCAGTATCATGTGATGTGGGCTGTAAATGGAGTGTGGATCTATCCAATTTCACAGGATAATTCATCAATCCTACCAGCGAACTACAGCAACCTTGTTTATGGGACATCTGTAAGTTTCATTTAGCTATGAAGCTGTCTGTAAGAAAACCAAATGCCTGTAGTGAATTATGCCACAAAATGTTCTTTATGCAGTGTCACGCATGTATTTTTGGTTACTTGTTTTATATATATATATATATATTACATTGCTTATTGTTGTTCTTCCATTTTGTATTGATAAGTCTACACTGTCAACATTTACTGTTAAAGTGGGTTCAAATATGGCTAGAATTAGTCCTGAAATGTTTGCTGTAATTCAGACATGGATTTTGAGCCTTAACCTATTGAGGAGAATGATGTTGTATTGATGTTTGACTTGCAAAGTGATCACTTCAGGGTAAAGTAATTTATCTATTGGTTTTTTTTCTCCTCATAAATTGTTATACTAGTCATGCTTTTCCATGCTGAGCAATTAGCAACAGTGTTTACCCAACTTCAGTTTTTTAGTACATTTTTTGTGTGTATTTTTGAATGTTTTTCTTTTATCTACCATATGACCTTTTGCCCTGTTGCAGTTCTCAATTCTTTGATAAATGTTGATCTGGCATGCAGATCATTTCCAAAAACATCTCACAATATATCTGCATGGCATGGAGGGTATTCTTGTTTTACTTTCTGACATGGTGATTGTAAACAGGTCTTTGTTTTACAGGCACATAATAGTGTAGGCAAGGCAACGGCTGTGTAAATCATCAGTTTGGTTAGGAGATTGATGCAATACCCGTCCCAGATTATAGTTTTAAATCTCTCAGATGATTTTAGCAAGCAGAAAAATTGTGGATGACATGAGATTAAGTTAACAAAAAAAACTAATCACCATGCTGTTGATGTTTCCTGACATTAAGATAGATTGTAACAAAATGATGTAAATTCTTCACTATCTTTTCTTTCAACTCCTTTCACATTGAACTTTGAATGCGTGAGTCTCTATCTATCTATTGACCTTTCGAGCCGTAACCGGCCCATAGGGCGTAGACCAAGATACACCTTCTCCTATATGAATTTTTGTGGGTCTCTACTAATAAATAATCCTTTTCCTATATTCCTCTATTTTTCTCACTAAACTCACTTTTTTTCATGATCTGCTATCGCCATCCCAATCTAGCCAATCAGTTGTCTTGTTATCACTCAAGCATCTTGTGTTTGTTCACTACACCTGATCTTGTTTACATGTATCTCATTTGTTTTACTTGTTTATATTTTAAAATCCTCTTTCAACTCAGATTGTCCCTTTTGTACTGTAAACCTTTTTTCTTTATCTCGTCTTCCTTTATTACTGTATACTCTCTATTTTTCTCACTCTGTAACAAACTAAACTAGTCATAAGACACATTATGACCATGTTGACAAATGCATTTCTGACATTGAATTTTAAAACATACTCTTGCATTGCTATGTAGATAACAATTTTATTTTGCTAAAGTTAATCATGGACAATGTAGAAAACACATTTTTTTTTGCTAAAGTTAATCATGGACAATGTAGATAATAATTATTTTTTGCTAACGTTAATCATGGACAATGTAGATAATAATTATTTTTTGCTAAAGTTAATCATGGACAATGTAGATAATAATTATTTTTTGCTAACGTTAATCATGGACAATGTAGATAATAATTATATTTTGCTAACATTAATCATGGACAATGTAGATAATAATTATTTTTTGCTAACGTTAATCATGGACAATATAGTTAATAATTATTTTTGCTAACTTTAATCATGGACAATGAATAAACAATTTATATTTTAGAAACAATCATAAATATCATGTCTAAGAATAATCCAAGTACCTTACAGTCCTCAGCATTAAACAGAAATACAACAGTCGACATCTAAATTGTTCAGATACAGAGAAAAACTCAAAATGGTTTTCATACAATATTACACTTGCCATATTTCTTGTTCATTATTTGCAATAATTTATTTTTGAGAGCTCTATTAAATTGACATATTTTTTTATTCAAATGTTCGCAGAATTTGAGTCAAACATTTAATGTCAACAAATAAATCTTCCCAAAATGTTACTAGTATCTTTACTATTAAATATATACAATGTAGGTACAATTAAATGTTAAATGCAACATGATTGAGGTAGCTATTTTACTGATTGACAGCTTCAATGTGCTGTCAGTGTGTGTGAGGCAGACAACTGTGTGGATACTCGTGGCCCAGTCACATTCTCTGAAATTTACACTGTACAAATTTTGGTGAGTTAAATTTTTAAAAATAAAGTTAGTATTAGATTCATTATATTAGTATGAACCACTAGTATGAAGATTTTACTAGAATAGTTAGCAGTATAGTATGAAATAATATAAATTCAGCTAATTTCCTATATTCAATGAAAAAGGTAAAAGTGATTTTAATTGTTATGTCTGTGTTATCAGTATGATGATGTGTATGTTGTGATATGATATTGGTGATATAAGTTCAGCCCAGCTTTGAGAAAATGTCCGAGTGTGTTATATAATTTGGATAAATATTAATACCGATTAATTTACTACTAAATCATTAACAAGAAAAATATTACTCCTGCTTATACTGACGGACATAGTATAGGGTGTTACAAATCAGTATATGATAATGGCCAAAGCAAGGCGGTCAAATTATATTTGTTTATTGTTCTCATTTTAATTTGAATTCTTTTTATTTACTTTTCAGATTAAGAATATGAAAAATCTCACCATTAATGAAGGTGATGTAGGTGAAGAAATTACCATTCAGGCCACAGCACCACCGTATGTTCTGTGTCGTGGAAAGATTAAGAATGATACTAATATGTGTAGCATTCGTATAAGCTTCTCAATGGCTGACACTGGAAAAAAAATTTTATGTCCAAATGGTAAGAAAATTAATCTTTGACTATTCAAATATCATATTTATTGTTATAATTATTATCCATAAATGATATTTACTAATATCTTCAGTAATAAAGAAAAGACGATGGTCATATGTTGGACATGTGATAAGAAGAGATAATAACTTAAAGCAAGACCTCATGTGGGAAACAACAGGTAAGAGGAAAAGAGGAAGACCCAGAGAGACACTGAGAAGAACATTGATGAGAGAGGCAAGAGCAGCAGGAATCAGCTCCCTCAATGAGATAGAGCTGCTTGCACAGAACAGAGACAAGTGGCGAGATTTGATAAAATATCTTTAAAAGAATTGAAAACTGCTAGAACAAAAAATTCAGATAGGAGAGGGAGTATCTTGGTCTATGCCCTATGGGCCAGCTACGGCTCGAAAGGTCAATAGATAGATAGATAGATAAGATAAGATAAGATAAGATAAGATAAGATAAGATAAGATAACATAACATAACATAACATAAGATAAGATAAGATAAGATAAGATTAGATTAGATCAGATTAGATTAGATTAGATTAGATTAGCTTTAGGTTTAGGTTTAGGTTTAGGATTAGGTTTATGTTTAGGTTTAGGTTTAGGATTAGGATTAGGATTAGGATTAGGTTTAGGATTAGGTTTAGATTTAGATTAGATTAGATTAGATTAGAATAGATTAGATTAGATTAGATTAGATTAGATTAGATTAGATTAGATTAGATTAGATTAGATTAGATTAGATTTAGATTAGATCAGAGAAGTCTTAAAAGAACTAAATATGAAAAGAGAACTACTAAACACAATTCAAACAACACAAATGCGATTTTTGGGCCATGTTAAAAGACACAACAGCCTATTAAAAGTAACCTTGGAGGGGAAAATACAAGGTAAAAGAGGCAGAGGCAGACCAAATACTAACATGGACGAGTAACATCAAAAGATGGACAAATCAGCCTATGACAACCTGCACCATCAAAGTAAGAAACAGAGCAGAATGGCACTCCATGGTAGCCAACCTTCGTTGCAGAGATGGCACTCAATGATGATGATGAGCTAGATTTCCCACTTCTTCTGTTGTCATGTTCAAGGTTTCCTTGATGTCTTAAAACCATATTCTTGGTCTGCCCCTGCTGCGTCATCCAGGAACCATGCCTTCCATTATTGTTTTTTTTCCAGTCTGCCATAGTATTTTAATTTCCTCTGTAGAATGGTGTTTATAAGCCAGTTTTTTTTATGTTTAAATCTTTTAATATGACTTCATTGCTCTTTCCTTATTCAAGGTATCTTAAGGATTTTTCTGTAGTATTTTGTTTCAAATCGATTCATTTGAAACAAAATGCAGAAAAATCCTAAATAGACCTTATTTACTATAACATCATGATAATTGATCTATTTTAGTTTGTTTAAAATATTGTGAATTGTCATGTATTTTTGTAAAATCAAAATTTAAAATACCACAATTGAATAAGTTCATATCACAAATTTGATTTTAGCAACTATTGTCTTCTTTTTCATCTTGTTCATCTCCACCCATACCCTTTCAGATGTTGAGGGAGATTCAGAGTTCTAGCTCTTGCTGTGCTAGCAGCCTCTTCCATTGCCATGCAATGCTTGTGTACAGATTCCCTGATATTGTCATTCTATCTTATTCTGTGTCTGTATCAAACTTTGTATAATACTTTTCTCTTCTTTTAAAAATGCTTTATATGGTATAGAGTTATAATGCACTCCTTTTAGATAGGCAAAGCATTTTTTGTTTATACCTCAATCGAGATTGATTCTATGTCATTTCATTCTCATAACTTCTGGCTGATTCAGTGGGTTAAGATGGCTACCTAGTCAAATCAGGGGACTGATGGCATTTTTGATGGAGTATGTTTTAAAGTGAGTCTAGATTTTTGTTTGTGGAGTCAGCGGTGGTTCAGTCTCATTCACATATCAACAAGGTCAACATTGTTTTGGCACCAGTGCACGGAAATGTTGCCACAGTTCTGACTGTTGATTGAAGTGGAACGGTACCAGGTCCCAGCTTTGCCCTGGGATGGGATATGTGATCTGTGTTCGACTGCAAATTTGCCACCTGTTGGACTGCAGTTGAATTGAGTGTTTCACCTAAGCAGAGGCCTGACATAATTTGCTGGGATAGGGATTCTTGGGCCACGTTCACTAACCATGAAGGTTGTGCTGCACATGATGATCATTACAAAGACCCAAAACTCTGCAACAGAGCACAATGATTTATGTTAACTAGATCAAGATGAACAGACTGTTGGTTACCCCACCTGCAGTGATGCCAATCCATTCTAAACTGAAGACTAAGTCATTCTCATGTGGTCTCTTTTCTACTTCTGCTACTACTGGTCACATCTGCTTGCTTTCTGCAGACTTCTCACTTCTTTGTGACTAACTTTTGCTTCAGACTTATAACTATAGTACTAGCTCATTCATTTTTTATTGGTATATATCGTCCGGTTAGCGCAATCGATAGGCGGTTGGCTTACCACGGCAACAGCCGGGGTTCGTACCCTGGCGAGGACACCTGGGTTTTACTAATTCCCTAAAAATTAGTGGGAGCCGCGATAGCTCAGTGGTTAGTGAACTGGACTACTACGGACAAGGGGTAGGGTTCGATCCCAACCGACGGCTCCGGGTTCACCCAGCCTTAAATGGGTACCGGATTTTTTCTGGGAAAGTAAAGCAGCACGGGCGTAATACTGACCACATTACCCCAAAAATCATGTGCTGAAGGTCTGTAAAATATAGGGTCACTAACACCATATTCCCTATACGCCACTTGGCGTGACGGGGGGTACTTTACTTTTTTTACTATATATATATAAAACCATATATTCTTGATAATGCAAATTGAGAGACCGATTTTTATCTAGAATAAGGTTTAATTCATTAATTATATTTGAATTCTTTTCCTGCATTTGGTGTTTCTGTTCTTATGGAAGGACTTGTTATTTTTTTCACATTATTTAGATCTTAATTAAATATCAGTCTTTCTGTCCTTATCCTTAATTTTTCTTACAGCAGATGACCAGTGATAGTGCAAGCTGTAGTAGATGACCAGAGCTCTCTCTCAATGTCTTGTCATACATTTTTTTCTGGTCCATGTGACTCTGCTGGAGTCATCTTTCTATTGATTTTCTCTTTCTGGCATTCACCCGATGACTACAAAAGAAACTGATGTCCTCTCATCTGTCTTTAAGAGAACGTTAAGTGGGTGTCGATGCATTGTGTTGAGGTTTGCAGTAGAACTGTGACATTTGCACCTTTTGGCTCAATACATCAGACTCCAGCATTGCATTTTTGAGTACCGGGTTGATTATCCTCATCAATCCCTCCGCGCTTTGCCAGAATAGACAGATTAGTGTGTTTCTAGAGGAACGGTGAAGAGGTGGAGAGAGGGTTTGGATGGTTCTGGTTCACAGATCCTGGTGCAATTCATCAGCTACAAGTAGCAGACAGCTTCCAGCTCTGTTGCTGTCAGGTGCTTTTTCCTCTAGTTATTACTTTAATACATTTAGTCTTTTGACTAGATCAGGATGAACAGACTGTTGATTACCACACCTGCAGTGATGCCAATCCATTCTAAACTGAAGACTAAGTCATTCTCATGTGGTCTCTTTTCTACTTCTGCTACTACTGCTTAGTATTTTTATTCTTGTTATAATAAAACTCAAGACCTAAAGTTTGATATATTATCAATGATTCTTTAAACAGTGCACAATGTTATACTTGTCATTTTAAGGTACCACCATCCATCAGTCATCAGTCATCATTAAAAAAAATGAAAGTGAAGCCACCTCCTGCAGTATCTACTTCACAAATAAAGACTGGCAACCCAAGTATTCTGTCAGTTTCAAGGCAAATATTGATCACATTTATGATGGAGATCATGTCCTGAAGCAGACAATGACAATAAAGATTATTGTTAATGGCAGCACAGTGAAGAATGAGTCTGAGCAAAGTGTGCAGGTAAATTAATCTGTTACACGAACATCAGTTTATACAGAGCAATTTTGAGTATTTCAAATTATGTTTGCATTATTACTCGGGAGTGATTACAAATACAATAGTCATTAAAAAATTAACGAATGGGGGAAAAAACAACTTTTGCCAAGTTTATTACATGCAACTCATTTTCTTGTAGCAGGTAACTGTAATATTTTGTATTATATTAGATAGACTAAACAAAGTAAAAGATGTTATATGACACGTAATATGTAAGGAAGTGAAGTATTACACTTTACTAACCCAGCACACAGCATTAGAAAGTTCATCCTCACAGCTAATACCTTTCCCAAGTCAGTAAATCATATGCCCATTATTTTTCCTACTTGATCACCTGAAGAGTGTCATGCTATAGGTCGTTTCAAAATATTTTGAAGGTGTTTAAAATTCCATATCTCTGCAACCAATTGATTGATAATGCTGAAATTTTGCATATGGTCTTGTGATTTTTTGGTCCCAAGAAGTACATTCATTTCCTCACCAACAAACGTATAGTTTTAAATATTCTTTATTTGAAGTATACAAATTTAAGGCATTTTGGTCAAACCATATATTTGGAGGAATTACCGCTTCATATGAGTGAGCACCCACGGACTTGTCATCTTGAACGTAATGCGCGCCAATTTCCCTGTTTTAAGCACTAAAAAACACATAAAACGCGTCATAGTTATAATTTTATATCCGGTGCATCCCATTTCCTGTCGTTTTGTTGTGATTTATGTGCAACGGCGTATCCTAATTATTGGGTAATTTCGTTAAATTTGTGATCTGTTAGTCAATGGGTATAAAAGTAAAGTTCCTTACATTGCAATCAGTGGCAATAAAGGTGTATAAATATTTTTGCATAGAAGCTAAGCGTGGAAAACTGTATCGAAGTATCTCAAAGCCAGAAAAGAGAACTATTCACGCACTGGGTATAAGCAAACGCTTTTTCAAACAAGTGCTTAAAGCTAACGGAGTGTCCAGTTCAATCAAGACTAGGACGCTAGGAAGAAAGAAAGTAGTAGATAGTTTTGACAAGGAAGTGATTAGAAGAGCAATTTGTAAAATGTTCGATTCCAAAGAAACTGTGACTTTAAGAAAACTGAAAATTCGACTGAGAGCAGAAAATGACATTGTTGTGTCGAAAACAACATTATGGAGAACTGTTAGAAGCATCGGTTTTACGTTTAGAAAGTACGATAGTGGTAGAAATGTCATCTGCGAGAAGCCGCACTTAGTTTCTATGAGGAGTAAATATTTACGTGAAGTACGGGAAATGCGTAACCAAGGTTATGATATTGTATTTCTAGATGAATCTTGGATAAATTCTCACCACACAAGTGCAAAGGAATGGCAGTTATCAGATGGAAGTATTAAAAGATGTGTACCCACTGGAAAAGGACAGCGTATTATAATGGCACATGCAGGCAGCCGAAAAGAAGGGTTGGTGAAAAATGCAGAACTTATATTCACCTCTAATTATACTGACAACAGGGACTATCACACCGAGATGAATGGCCATATATTTAGAGAGTGGATTGAAAATACTCTTCTTCCAATTCTAGACAGACCATCCTGTCTGGTAATGGACAACGCGTCGTACCACAACGCTGTGGCAGAAGAAGACAAAATTCCTACATCTACCAGTACAAAAGATGTTATAAAGATTTGGCTAAGAAAGGAAGGAATTCCATTTAAAAAGGGATTTTTGAAACCTGAATTACTGTCACTTGTTAAGAAATCGCAAAAGACCAAAGTATTCCAAATAGACAAAATCATTCAACAGCATGGTCATACGTGCTTGAGACTGCCCCCTTATCATCCACAATTAAACCCCATTGAACTCGTTTGGGCAAAAATTAAAGGGCAGGTGGCAGCTGAGAATACAAGTTTTAAACTATGCGATATAAAAGGACTGACATATGCTGCTCTATCACAGATTGACAAAGATTTTTGGTGCAAATGTGAAGATCATGTCTTAAAAGAAGAAAATGACTATTGGAAAAAAGATGGACTATCGTTCGTTCAGCCCAGATTAGTAATCAATATGTTAGACTCCTATGATTCAGAATAAATGAAATAATAATGGACGTTTTTATATGTCCGCATGATCAATCTTTAGCTAAAGTTGATAACGTTTTGAAAATGTAAAGATTCTTGATATGTGTACTGCAGGCATGCAAAGAAACTAAATCACTTTCATATGTCTTGTTTACGTAAAATAATGAAAGTCACATGGAAAGACATAAAACGAACAATGTAGCTCTTTACAGTGAAGAGGATCCCGTGCTTACATCGGACTCTTTAGTCACATGCGTACCCATAAACAATAACTTTGCTTGATATGTCATGCTCGTTATCGCTCGCAACGGATAATTAATTTTTTAAAATGTATTCTTTGTTGTATATTGTTTAAATAGTTTTCATTAATGGAACTGTTTATACGCTGATTTGTTTTAGACCGTCTGTAAAGGCTATAACATTGACATTCTCATAGTATTTTAAAGAAAGTAAACAATAGAAAGTAAACAGTTGATAAACGCCTCCAACTTTCAAGTTGTGTAGAGACGCCTATGTCGAGAAGCTGATTTCCATTAATGTACGGTAAATTATTTTCTCCAGGAGCAAAAAGATCCGTAAATTCACTGAGATCAAAGGAAAGTGCTGCTTCATGATGAAGCATACTTCCTACATCATTACATTTTGTGAAATCGGTGGGACCTTGGAAAAACAAGGCCAGATTCAAAAAATCAAGTTTGTAAGTGCAGGGAAAGAGGAGATATTTCATGTTAATCGTGAACATTTAGATTTGAAACGACCAATAGGATTAAACTTCCATGATAGGAAATTCTGCAATATTATTTACTGCATTACCAATGATTTATTAAATTTATAATTACATCATGAAGTGAATAAAGTACTTGTTAAAATATTATGTATAGGTACCATTTTTTTTGCAGCTGAAAATTGTCGACAAAGATACGCATGCCTTGTGCTCGTCTGTCAATGATCCTCACATCACAACATTCGATGGAAGGTAAGAACTTATGTTTGGTGTAATTTTTTATAGTAGATTTAATAGTGTGAGTTAAAAAGGAAAACACGCACAACATAACAATGGAGTAAACTGTGAGCTTTAAAGCTTCATATTGATATGCAAATAGTACGACAACTGCACACCATCTGGTATGTGGAACTAGTGACTTTAAGTGTGTACAGGAAACACAAATAAAGATTATTAGTTAGAAGATTATCCCCACTGTATTATTAGTTAGAAGATTATCCCCACTGTACATTGGACAACTCCATAGGTGTTCTGATCCACTCCTTCAGTTTATAACTACTGGCAACTCTATTTCTGCATTGATCTGCAAGTCTTCTTTAACTTCCCACATAGACCTCTTGTCTGACATCACACCTTTTTACTTAGTGTTTTTGTAGTCTATTAAAGTTATAGATTCACATTCATTGCTTGAACTTGTACTACCTGGAGAGCATTTTGCATGTCAGCCTGTTCCATTACTTGGTTCCTTCTCCATTACAGGTATTCCAGCAAGCCTGTCTGTTTTTTCATTTGACACCCAAGTTCTGCAGCACAAAAATGAAACAAATTGTTTTCATTCTTGACCTCATCAGAGACTCAACCACTGCCTTTGAGCCCAGCCTGTTTAGATCTTATATATTCACTGAGTTACTAAAAAGGCATACATGGGTAGGAGGCTCACCATTGTCACCAGTTCTACCACACCGGTAGTACGAATGGGAGCTGATGAGGTGACCAGGGACAAGTTGATGACATACCTCGGAGTTAAGTTTGATCGCAGCCTGTGTTTTCGGGACCATGTCGACCATGTGATAACAAAATCCCGCAAAGGATTAGCCGCCTTGAAGGTCATGGCAGCTGCCAACATCGAGCAGAGGCTACTTATTCTTCTGTTCCAGGGATTAGTCCTCGCACCAATCGAGTATGCCCTGGTCATTCTTACTGTCAGTACGACTCAAATTGATAGGCTGGAGAAAATACAAAATGAAGCCATGTGCATTATCCTGGGATGTACGAGGGACACTCCCTGTGTAGCAATGAGGTATCTTCTTGACTTTCCAACCATGGATGACAGAATTAAGATCTGGAGAGCACGAGCATACCTGAAGATTAGTACAGATACAGAGCATCCATTGCACCACGTGCTCAACACAGAGAAAGGTACCAGGCTAAAAAGAGGCAAATCATGGGTGGGCCAGGCAGAAGATGTCATCAAACAGGTCTGTGGGCTTATCAATATCAGCATTGGTGAGGAGTGGATACTGGTGCCTACGTCATTCAAGGGAACTTTCTCATGTATTGTCACACTCGACAGGAAAAGTAGGGAACAGAACCCGGTCGTGGTTAATGCTGAGGTCAACGGTCTCATCTGCGATAATACCGATGAGAAAGATGCAGTCATCTATACAGACGGATCTGTAAGATGACACGAAAGAAGTGCATGGGCATTTACAGCACGCTCAGCAGGCAGAATAGCCAAGGAAGACAGTGGTGCATACGCCATGACCACGAGTAGCATGACAATGAAGGTGATGGCAGTGACCAAGGCATTCAAATGGTTAGAGTCACAAGACTACATCCACGCATGTATACTGAGTGATTCGATGAGCATGATAAAAAAAGTGGAGGCGGGCTATGTACGCATGCAATGGGTAGAGTCGTTGCAGAAATCCAAAATACGTAAGGTCACCTTTGTCTATGTCCCTGGACATGCGGGAGTACGGGGAAATGAGAGAGCGGACAGATTGGCTAGCTGCGCTGTCGTTGAGGACGGGCAACCGATGGATCGGGCGGACATCATCAATGCCCTTCGAGATGTTGGAAGAGCACAGGACTTCGACAAACACAGATCAACGTCACTTCTTCGGATGATGGAAATGGGAGTTAAGATGGGCACGGCCAGAAATGAGAAACTTGGTGGCCATGTAAGAAGACTTATCAACCAACATAGAACTGGAGTCGTCAGTCGCTGGACACTGAGGGAATTGCTGAGGAGGGGATCTGAGCACCTATGGACATGTTCGGAGTGCAATGATGATGACCCGCAAATAACTCAATAACTCAATAACTCAATAACATGGGTAAAAGTCTGTTACTTCAGCAAAGGCTGAAATTTTGCCTTAGCTACTGACATGACCTCCATCACCAAACTTCTTGTACTTAAAGCAAGTGCACTGCTGTCTTTCATTAGATTTCTTCCATACAGCCGGAGCTGTGAAGGTCTTCGAGCACTATCTATGCCAAACAACAGATTACTCAATAACTCAATAAGAATTATAACTTTAAAGGCACAAGAAATGTGTTAACTCTGTTACAGTGTGACTCAGCCATGAAGGATAATGGGAAGAGTAGAAGAAAATGACGATAGACAGAGGAAGAATAGAATGATACGACGATGATAAGAGGTACAATAGTTGTAGGCAGCGTAGAATGAAAATGAAGACTTAAGGATTAGCAAGGCGACGTTAGTCCGCCGTACCCAGATGCTGTGGCGTAACCAACTAAAAGACTGCAAGAAAGTCCGAACAGGTGTTCAACCTGAACGTGAAAATCCAGACAGTTATCTACACTTGCCGAGAAAGTTACATAACTGCTGGATGATGGACCCCTGTCGAACAGGTGTTGACATGAGATAGCTATACTAGGACTAGCCCGGAAACATCCTTTGAAGGGTTGAGCCGAGTGAAATAAGGGGAAATTCTTGTGTCGGCAGGCGCCTTGAAGTCCAGATAGACAGTTTGAGATGAAAGAATTCTGACGAACAAATCGCCGCACGTAATCAAAGGGCCAATGAAAGTTTTAGTTGTTAGGGAACAGAGTTTAGGAAGATTGACAGGTGTCGACAGGACTCCTAAAGCAATAAGACTATGGACATAATTAAAAGGCAGAGTTAAAGAAATAGTGACTGGAGGCAGACGAAGGATAAGCCGTGTATAGATTAGATTCCCATGATCCTTAGCCAGGTGGGAGTGGCTAAGAGGGACCAAAAAGACCCTGAGAAGACTTAGAGGGACACACTTAGACTTAGAATCAAGACTCAGCACTAACAGGGAACCTAACTTTTCGCCCACGAAGCCAGAGGAGGGCAGATACTAGACAGAAATAGTAGACGAGAGCAAAGGAGATTAGATACCTGACGCAAGGCAGAAGATCGAATTTAGAGTCAGGCAGATTAAAACGGTGATCTTTTTGCTTCTCCTTCCACCCAGGCAGCTCGCGGATGGAAACCAGTCAGAAGAACAGGAGAGAGTAGTGAACCTGCCCGAAGTTAGAGTAGGGAAATCAGGAGTTTGACTAATAGAGTTCGCACAGAGATTTTTGTGGTTTAGGTTTAGAAGTAAAACCTCAAGGTCTATAAGAACAAAATGTGAATATGCATACGATCACGAGCGTTACTTGTCAACATACATCGCCGATAGGCTCAACACAGTAACAATAAAGGAACATTTAGATTATAAGAGGACAGTATAGTTTGTTCATTGTACGGAACCAGTTGTTAAAGTTTTGAAGTGGATGTCAACAATAAAGACTATATTATATTTGTTCGAAAACTATGATGACGAGTTATGTGTGTCTCTATAGATATATATATATATATGATGTGAAAGCAGTAAGATAGAAAGTACAAAAAACAAGATAGTCAACAAGTCACAGAAGATAGACACGGAAGATAACCAATAAGAAGATAACCAAACATCAGAAGCCTGCAACAACTCCATGCTCTGGCCAAAAGTCCACTGATGTAGTAATTCCACTTTTCACTTTCCTAAAGAGAGTTTAATTTTGTCAATGATATGTTAACATAATGTGGTCAGTAAACACCACATTTAATTTAACATAATTTAATCAATAAAACACTAAGTTTAATTTAACATAATATAGTAAATAAATACCAAGTTAATTTATGTTATGTTATGCTTATCATCACTGCACTGTGGACATATTCAGTCATCTCCTTGAAATACTAAGAACCATTGAGGAGAACCTGACCCACATGCACAAAGTCTGTTGCATGGTCTGATCCATTGGGCAGATTTCTAACTATTTTGTCCTAGGGAGCTGCTGAGCTTGCTCTTTTTTACTTGTAACTGTCATGGATTCTTTAATGTGTGCAGAGTGCACATGGAACCTTCTGTGTTTTTTTTCAATGACCAAGAAGGCCAATAATTGGATCTCGTAAACTCAGAGACTAGCAGATGGTAAAGCCATGAAGAAACCATGAATTTGAAGAGACAAATTATTACTGCCTTTGACAGGATTAAAACATGGAACCTTCATGTCCAGAAGCTGGTGTCTTATCTCTAGAGCACCCATTATTTTAATGTAATGCTGTTGTGTTGTAGGTTCATCTTGAACAGATTGAAAACCTGAAGGGTCATATAGATTTTATAAGTTTTATTGATAGGAGCCTGTGAAACAGAACAAAGAGTTAAAGACCAGACACAATGTATATTGATGATGCTGATTTGAAGAGAGAGGGAGTGTGTATGTGAGTGAAGTGAGGGATTAGAGTTTATAAGCTTGAAATGGAGATAGTTAGGTCATACCTTCAAGAAACAGGTACATCAGTATGACCATGACTTCAATGCTAACGAGAGACTAAGAAACAAAATAAAGACCTTCCAAGTTGAACATAGCCTAAAAGAATGGTATAAAAGGAAGGCTATGCATGGAAATAGGCATAAATACATAATATAATCAAGAGAGAGCCATGCAGCTTGATCAATAGCTGTAGAAAAATTGCACAAAATATAAACTGCACAGAATAATTTTATGTCAATAAAAAATAATAGTGAAGAAAGCTTAAGATGTATACCAATAAAGAATATAAGCTTACGGTGAAAGACAGAGAGAATATTAACTTACAAAATAAGTTGAACAATACAATGTATAAGATTAATTAATTAAGTTTTCAATGAATAATATGTTGTAAATATGTCATCATCATGTGCCATACCGATTGGTGTAGGCGATCATGTCCTTCCACAATCTTCTATCCTCAGTGCATTGTATCAATTCTGTTGTTGACTGTTTTCCATGCCATGACATCAAGCTATCTAGTATCCTCTCTTTGTTTGTCGTTCGCAATCTCTCTTTCCCTGTATTTTGCCAGTTGTAACCAAGTATTCCAACTTTCCTCATCTCATGATGTGCCCAAAAAATGTTGATTGTTTCTTTCTGATATTTTTTAACAGCTCCCTTTTTGTGTTGGCCTCTTTGGAAATTTCCTTGTTGGTTTTTTTAGCTGTCGAGAGAACTTTCACCATTCTTCTGAGATATCCCCAATCATCAAACATCAGTTTGATAGGTTATTTGTGAATTATATCATAATTATATGTCTGAAAAATGCTAGTAGGGAAATAAAATTAACATGTTATAGCTATGTTTTTAAAGTGCTATCTTTCAAGGACATTTGATGAAACAGTTTGAAGAAAATTATATTGTTCATTTCAAGCATTTCAAAAATATAAATATGGAATAAATTATCTGTAATAAGTAATACCTGTGAGTAAAATTGGTATGAATTTTTAGTTATGCTCATTAATGAATTGCTTGTTTGTGTTTCATATGCCAGACTTCTGCACAATTTCTATGAAGGAGAGTTTATTTTATGGAGTCACAAGACATTCCGGTTTGAGGTAACCAACACTACTTTGCCTTTTAAACTACAGTGTTATTGTATAGTTCATAAGGAATCAAAGAATCTAAGACATAAAAAACTATTGCATTCACAGATACATACAACAATGTTGGACGTCGGAGTATCAGTAAAAAAACAAGCAACAATCTTGACTGGATGGACAACTTGATAGTGATTTTATCGTGCTGGTTGTTTAATGTAGTCATCATTAAGTAGTTCATTCAGACAAGGGTGTTGCTTTTTTATCTATCAGTTTGAATGTTTCTCATTGTCTTGTAGTATTACCCACCTCAAAAAAATGTAGTTGTAGGTCTTAATACCATGGTCTTAATCATCCCATAATGAGGTCTCTCTCTTCTATATTTCCTATTTATTATAGATCACTCTCTTCTATATTTCCTATTTATTATAAGTCACTCTCTTATATATTTCCTATTTATTATAAGTCACTCTCTTCTATATTTCCTATTTATTGTTCTCTAATGGCAGTTATGTATTTTATTGACAAAATATACATGGAAAACAAACCAGCAGAAGAGATCGATCACTTTATCTATCTTGGAAGTCACATTGATCGAGAAGGGGATACAAGCAAAGAAATTAGAATCAGAATAGCTAAAGCAGCAATGTCTTTCAGAAGCCTTGAAAAGTTGTGGAAATCAAAACTCATCAGCACAAACACAAAACTTAGACTATTCAAATCAAATGTACTATCAACCCTTACGTATGCGTGTGAAAGCTGGAAAACAACAAGAGATATAGAAACAAAGTTGAACGCATTCGAAAATAAATGTCTAAGGAAAATACTTGGTATAGCATGGAACGAATTCAAAACAAATGAGGAAATTAGAGAAATCGCCAATCAACCACTAATATCTTCAGTAATAAAGAAAAGACGATGGTCATACGTTGGACATGTGATGAGAAGAGATAATAACCAAATAGCAAAGCAAGCCCTCATGTGGGAAACAACAGGTAAGAGAAAAAGAGGAAGACCCAGGGAGACACTGAGAAGAACATTGATGAGAGAGGCAAGAGCAGCAGGATTCGGCTCCCTCAATGAGATAGAGCAGTTTGCACAGAACAGAGACAAATGGCGAGATTTCATAAAATATCTTTAAAAGAAAACTGCTAGAACAAAAATTCAGATAGGAGAAGGAGTATCTTGGTCTACTCCCTATGGGCCGGCTACGGCTCGAAAGGTCAATAGATAGATAGAATGGCAGTTATGGCATTTAATATGCCTAAATTATGTCATTTTTCTTTTCTTAATTAAACTGACTAGCCAGTTTTTATTTATTCTCATTGCTATTAAGGTGCTCTTGTTGGTTCTTTTGTCTGTACAGGATATTTGGAGGATTTTCTATGGCATTTTAGCTCAAATAATAACCTTTTTTGTCATCTATCTCACTTAATATCCAAATTTCATACCATAAGTTGCAGTTGGAAAGAAATATGTCCTGAGCTACCTTAGCATGATAAGGTGGTTGTCTTTTTGCCCTAGATGTTTCCTTTTTATTTGTCTTTGGGAAATAACTGCCAATCTCGATAAGGCAGTCTCAGTTGTTGGTGGTAGGTGACACTAAACATTTGAATTTGTTGACAGTTTCCAGTTTTTTTATCTTTGATCTTGTCTTGCCCTTTCTGTACATCATGTTCTTTGCCTTCTTTATGTTGAGGTATTGATTTAGTATTTTGCTCTACTTTAGAACTGCTAATAACAGATCATCCTGGCTACATGAAAGAAAAGTGACCTGTGTGCATATCTTAAAAAAATTGTACATAGCAATAAAAAAGAGAGTTAATTTCCAATATTAGGAAAGAACAATCACCATTTTTTGGCCAAGTAATGAGAAGGGAACAGCTGGAATATATTGTAACAACTGGGAAAATTGAGGAATGAAGAGATAGAGGAAAGCAAAGAGAAAAGATACGTGTTTGACTCCAACTCCGAACATACAAAACACAGTTCGTCGTCAGATTATCCCCGTTGCACACCAAACAACAGATCGCAAGATTTGCACATGGTCGGTCTTGGGACACACGATGAGCCATTATGATGACGTAGCATGCACAAAATGGCTGCGCCCAGGGGTTCATGATTACTCTGGTGAATGCAGTCTACAACGAACAAAACATGGTGCAAATTCCCCAAAGAGATAAAACTTCGACTGACTTGATGGAGCCCACCACATTAATGCGTTAGAAATTGTAAATAACTTGTGTCAAACAACTCCATCAGCGGTTATTGAACAACACTCATTGTAACGTAAAACGCAGATCAACACTAGATGGTGGAAGGTCGCATTCACAACACTTGATTTGTCAAAACGGAGTATTGTCGTGCGTGCAATGCCAATTCATTGGCGTAGATATGATAAGTAGAACATCATCAGAACTTGAATGCAGAAAATTGCAACGGAAAGCTGAAATTGATCAGATTCCAAAGCAATTTCTGCAGTGAACAAGAGAAAGTGACTTAGTTCCGCCATCATGGAAACGGAAGTCTCCAGTCTGTAGAAATGTGGTTTTACAGAAGAATGTTGAGAGTACAATGGACAGCTAAGAAGAGTAATGAAGATGTTCTGAGAGAGGTGAAAGCAAAATGAGAGCTAATTTCCAATATTAGGAAGAAACAATCATTATTTTTTGCCCATGTGATGAGAAGAGAACAACTGGAATATATTGTAACAACTGGAAAAATTGAGGGACGAAGAGATAGAGGGATCAAAGAGAAAAAATAACAGACAGCTTAAGAGAATGGCTTGGCAGAAGGTCAATAACAGAAATGATAAATAGCTGCCGAGATCGAAAGTTGTGGAGAGACATGATTACCTATGCCAGCAGGCCCGGTACTTGATGATGATGATTAATATCTATAATTTGTATTACTAAAAATGTTATTTACTAATTAAAAAAAAAAATCCTATCATTTCCTTTTAATTGTGGCCAAATTCAAGCTGCCAGATATAGTGATAATTAATGTAGAACACAATTAGTTGCATACACCCTGAAGTTGGTGACACTAGATGCGTTGGTAATCAACTATATAAAGGTCAAGAAAATCTCCACATGGATGGGAAATAAGTTGGTAATACAGGAATGGATAATGAAGATAAACTTGAGAAGGAAGATAAATGAATAAAATGGGAGAGAAACAGAGAAAGTGATGCATTATTGCACAATTTGTACAAAGTGCTGTTTACATATCACTTTCAGTCAGCACTTTCAGTCAGCACTTTCAGTTATCATTACAACATTTGTAATGCCCACAATACCATTTTTAAAATGTACTTTCTGTTCAAATTAATTCATGCCATGCATTATTGTGATATAAAGTATGATAATAAAGGTAAGGAAAACAAAGCTATTTTTATTGGGTGAAAAGAAGATGATAACTGTACCCAACTATGCATGTCATAGGAGAAAAAAAAATAGTATGGTTAAAGCTTAACGCAATTGATGGACCGACACAAATTTGAATGACGTTTCGGCTCAACAGGCCTTCAGCAGGAACAAACAAACAACACACACACATATAAACATTCACATTCAGCTTTACTGCAACTTCACATTTTTTACCTTGACCCAATGCATGTCATAAAGGACCTGAGATGAATCATGTGTGAGAAACTTTCATCTTTCCTGAGTGAGACAAACTTCAACAGAAACATTAACTATCAGAGGGCACACACAATTTTATTATTTTAAAACCATAATGAAAAGCAATGTAAAAGTTACTGAATATTTTGTTTGTTTACATATATTTACAATTTTCAGGTCAGAGCCTTTTATCGTAGATGTGCTGGCCGGGCTTCATGCAACTGTGCTGTTGCAGCTCGTGCTAATGATGATGTTATAATCATTGATAAATGTGGGTTCAAAAATAATACAGCATCACGTTTTCATCCTATGACTGTTAAAATGTTCAGAAAAGGAATTTTAACTCCTGGCTTCAGAATTTTCAGCCGGTATGAGGGCAGAGAGTACAAGGTAACAGTTTAGATATAAGATTTGTGTGTTTGCACAAAGTTCATAAAGTCATCTCAATTTTATCATGTGTGGATTGTTATCATTTACCTATGTTTATGTGGATTTTTATAATTTACATATGTTTATCTATGTGGATTGTTTTCATTTGCCTATGTTTATCTATGTGGATTGTTATGTTACCTATGTTTATCTATATGGATTGTTATTATTTATCTATGTTTATTTGTGTGGATTGTTATCATTTACCTATGTTTATCTATATGGATTGTTATCATTTACCTATGTTTATCTATGTGGATTGTTATCATTTACCTATGTTTATCTATATGGATTGTTATCATTTACCTATGTTTATCTACAGCTTAGATTGACTGATCTTGTCTATAATGTTGGCTTTATCTCATTATGTAGCTATGATGTTTGAAATGTGAGTATAGAGTGAGTTAGAGATCTTCAATATCAGTAATGTTTGATAATTTTAAATAAATGTCTTCTTGACAAAGCAGTAAGTGGGCAGTAAACCATGTAACATCTTGCAGGACAGCAACAAAAGTTCCTCTATATTTTATTGTCCATTACTATCCTTAAAAGGTTGCTCTACATTATTTATATCTTCTTTTTCTTCTTTGAATGCTGATGTTGATTAACAAATCTCTAAATAAATGTAAGGGATTTTAGGTCTGTATGTGTTGTGTGCTTTTTCCAGTTTTCTCTTTGTCTTTTACTGTCAAGGGAAAGTGTTCCTGATAATACTTTTATGATAAGGACCTATGATTTTCTATATGAATATTTATATTATGTTTTTGCATACTCAATTCATTTCATTCAAATAATGTAACTGATTTGGTGAATTTGTTATTATAGCCTGCAGTCAATTAGAGCATTATATTTACTAAGGTTTTCTTCTCTATTCTTAGTGCAAAGATATTTCTTATAAATCCTATGTGTGCCTCATTTACTTGTGGTTCAGTTATGGGTCTAGTCTCCTCTCTAGTATTTTTGAAAAATATTTTGTTGACATGACTTTTGTTAACATTTGTATAATGTTTGGTTCATTTTCTATTTTCTTTCCTTAGTATTTTCTTCACATTCATATGTTTCTGCTCTGATATTAAATAGTCAATTGAAGTACTGTTACTATCTTTCTAATACTAATTCAGGCTTACCTGTCTCTCTTCTTTTTTAATCAATCACATTTTCTGTGGGGTTATACTGTTCTCTCCTGTTTCTCTTATTTTTATGGAAATTTGTAGTTGCCTCTTTGTAGTATCTCCGTACTTCCTCCATGTTTTTATTTTAGCTTCTCTAATTGCATTTTTAGAGTGTCATCAGGCTAATCTCTAATCAAAATAATTACTCATGTTTATTTTTAATTGACTTTTTACATTTGCATGTCTTCTCTTCCACTGCTTCAATAATTTCAAAGCTTCATTTTACCATGGTACTGTTTCTGCTCTTTGATGGTTCTTTCTTGCCATACTATATACCTCACAGGCTACTGTACCACACATATCACATGCAAAAAAAATTGGTATGACTATATGCATTTTCTGAGTAAAAATCTAGGCACAAATTGACAGTTTTAAAGTTGGCAGCAGAATTTTCATGTGAACATTAATGATGCATGCCAAATAAGAGATGTAGATCTAATTAGATTCATAAGAGTTAAATATATTTTAAAAAAACTGTGGCTGATGTTGAAGACTGAGCTGTAAGATTACAAGAGTTGTAATCAACAAGAGTTGTAATCAACAAGAATTGTAATCAACAAGAGTTTCAATTAACAAGAGTTGTAAACAACAAGAGTTGTAATCAACAAGAGTTGTAATCAACAAGAGTTGTAATCAACAAGAGTTGTAGTCAACAAGAATTGTAATCAACAAGAGTTGTAATCAACAAGAGTTTCAATTAACAAGAGTTGTAATCAACAAGAGTTGTAATCAACAAGAGTTGTAATCAACAAGAATTGTAATCAACAAGAGTTGTAATCAACAAGAGTTGTAATCAACAAGAGTTGTAATCAACAAGAATTGTAATCAACAAGAGTTGTAATCAACAAGAGTTTCAATTAACAAGAGTTGTAAACAACAAGAGTTGTAATCAACAAGAGTTGTAATCAACAAGAGTTGTAATCAACAAGAGTTGTAATCAACAAGAGTTGTAATCAACAAGAATTGTAATCAACAAGAGTTGTAATCAACAAGAGTTTCAATTAACAAGAGTTGTAAACAACAAGAGTTGTAATCAACAAGAGTTGTAATCAACAAGAGTTGTAATCAACAAGAGTTGTAGTCAACAAGAATTGTAATCAACAAGAGTTGTAATCAACAAGAGTTGTAATCAACAAGAATTGTAATCAACAAGAGTTGTAATCAACAAGAGTTGTAAACAACAAGAGTTGTAATCAACAAGAGTTGTAATCAACAAGAATTGTAATCAACAAGAGTTGTAATCAACAAGAGTTGTAATCAACAAGAATTGTAATCAAGAGTTGTAATCAACAAGAGTTGTAAACAACAAGAGTTGTAATCAACAAGAGTTGTAATCAACAAGAATTGTAATCAACAAGAGTTGTAATCAACAAGAGTTGTAATCAACAAGAATTGTAATCAACAAGAGTTGTAATCAACAAGAGTTGTAAACAACAAGAGTTGTAGTCATTAAGAGTTGTAATCAACAAGAGCTGAAGTTGTAAGATAAGAGGGTAATGTATTCTGGTATTAAAAACAGAAGTTTAGAGAAGATCATTAGAGAAAGCATGGTACCGGGTAGATGACAGAAGGAAGTCGAAGCAGAAGGTGCATGAAAGTTGCCACAGATAAGAAGGATGTAACAGCAAAAGATGTTAGGAACCTTACAAAGGACAGAGAAATCTTCAGAATGGCTGAATATGGAGACAAATGTATGCAGGGACAAGCTAGATAATGATGATAAGTATAAAAAAAAGTTCTTAACAATTAGAAATCTAAGTTAGCCAATATGAATAAGGACAATGAAAAACAGCAGCACTATTTAATGGGCATAATTTAACATCAACTGCAAGTATCAGTGTTTCTTGTGTATGCTCTTTTCATAAATGACATCGTAAAGGACATTCCATCCAGAATACACTCAGCAATATACGCACGTGATCTGGCATTATGGGCTCGTGAGGAAAGTATGTTGGTGGCTGGACCCAGGATGCAATATGCCCTAGGTGAACTTGAAAAATGGACAAACACCTGGTTCTTTCCAATCAATGAAAAAAAAACTACATATACAATTTTCAGCCTATCAAGAAACACACTCTCTGCAAACTTGAAGATAAAAGACCATACACTCCCTATTGACCAAAACCCAACATATCTTGATGTCACTTTGAATCGCAGAATGACTTGGAAAAATCAGATAGACAGAGCCTGGAAAAAAGCCAGAAAGCGAACAAATATTATGAAGAAATTGGCAGGAACGGACTGGGGGGCAGACAGCAATATTTTGAAAAGACTATACGTAGGAAGAGTCAGACCAGTTCTAGAGTATGGAGTCACAGCCTGGGCTATGGCTTCCAAATCACACCTTAGCAAAATTAACAGAACACAGAACCAAGCTGCCCATATCATCACTGGTGCTATGAAATCTACACCTATCAATACTCTAGAAACAGTAACAGGTTTACAACCCTTAGATGACAGACAGGTCACTAAAGTATTGCAGCAAGCGGAGAAATATAGAAGGCTCCTTAGCCACCCCATGCACCAAAGAATATCTGGTTCTGGAATTGTACGACTAAAGAGGAGCAACTTCCCTGCAATTGTCAATGAACTAACTACTGGAGACCCAGTACTTTCCCAAACAATATCGAAACCCTTTAGCCCATCTGATATGTCTCCTCATGGAAAGCATAAAATACCAGAACTTAAGGAAAATATAGCAGGAATCATGAAAAAAGGCACCCAATCAGACACATAAAGAAAATACGTAGCAGAAAAACACATACACGATACCTATCCACAGGACTCTTGGTCCCACATATACACAGATGGCTCTGCTACAAATGCCACCAGAAATGGAGGGGGAGGTGTGTTCTTGATGCTGAATAATCAGGACGAGATCACCAAGTCAATAGCTACTGGAAAATTCTCAAACAACTTTAAAGCAGAAACTGAGGCCATCAGAGATGCTGCAAACACTGGCTACTCAACACAAAAATAACATGCACAATAAATTGGTGATTCTGACTGATGCACTGTCAGTATTATCACCTCTAAAAAGCCCTAAAAGCATACAAAAAGCCTGCGACACCTTACCCAAAAGAGAAAAGAACAAAAAACAAAAATGGATAACTAACACCATCTTAGAAAAAATGGAAGAAAGGAGACAAGCGAAGAACACTGCCCAATACAATAAAATAGATAATGAGATACGCAAAATGTGCAAAAAGGCAAAAGAAGACTGGCTCAGCCAAAAATGTAGAGAAATAGAAACTATGGAAGCAAACAAGACCTAAGAGGAATGCACACAGAAATAAAGAGAATGACTAATAAAAATAAAAAAGCCACAGAAGGTGGATGCATTGCAGACAAAAAAGGAAAAATGCTAACAGACAATAAGGATATCATAGATAGATGGCAGGAATATATAACAGAACTATTTCATGATCAAAGGGACAAGAAACCAAATATAAAATGTACATCAGGCTATAAAATCTTAAAATCTGAGGTGGAAAAAGCTATAAAAACAATGAAAAGGGGAAAAGCAGCAGGACCTGAAAGCATACAGATAGAGATGATACAGGCACTTGAAGATTTTGGCATTGAAGTGATTACAGACATATGCAACGACATATACCACACAGGATACATACCAAATGAACTAAAAACATGAACTTTCATTGCATTGCCTAAAAAGAATGGTGCAGTTGAATGCAGTGACTTTAGAACAATAAGCCTAATGAGCCATGTTACAAAAATCTTGCTAAAAGTTATACAAGGAAGGATTCAGAATAAAATCAATACTGAATTAGATGAGCAGCAATTTGGATTTAGGAAAAATAGCGGGACAAAAGAAGCCATATTCTGCATGAGAACATTAATTGAAAAATACACAGAAGTAAACAAACCAATATATGCCTGCTTCATAGACTACACCAAAGCTTTTGATAAGAGTACACCACAAACAACTTATAGAATGCCTAAAAGAGATACATCTAGATGACATGGATATACGACTAATATGCAATCTATACTGGGAGCAAACAGCAATAATAAAATATAACAAAGAGTTCTCTACACCCATTGATATAAAAAGAGGAGTAAGACAAGGATGCATCCTATCACCAAGCTTGTTCAATCTATACACTGAGCAAATCTTTAAAAACATCATAGAGATGCCAGGCCTACAAATTAATGGAAAGATAATCAATAACCTAAGATATGCTGACGATACTGTACTACTAGCAGAAAATCCTAAAGACCTACAACAATTACTTAATGAAATAAACACGACAAGCAAAAAATATGGACTAGATATGAATATCAAAAAGACTAAAACTATGATCATAAACAAAGAAAATACTCAAAACCCACAAGTGGATATCAAAATTGAAGGAATAGACCTGGAGACAGTTCAGAACTATAACTACATTGGACATACTATAACCTTCTTCTTCTTCTTCTTCTATCCTTCCTCTGTTGCCGTTGGCATCGAGGGGAGAAACAATCTGCGATTCTTTGCTCTTCTGTTGGCATCTTCTGATGTTATTCCTCCTAGTGACTCTAGTATTCCATTTATCCATCTCTTTCTCGGTCTTCCTCTTAATCTGACGTTTTCGTAGCGTTTGTTTATGGCTCTTTGATTCATTGTTAGTTCTTTCTGTCTTGTTATGTGGCCGAACCAATTTATCTGTTGTTTCTTTATGTATTCGATGGCTGGTTCAATTTCGAGTTTCTTCCTCAGGTCAGTGTTTCTTACTCTGTCCCTTAAGCTGTTTCCTGTCATTCTTCTGACACATTTCATTTCTGTGGTCGTTATCTTTCTTATTGTTCTAGAGTCCAGCGTCCAATTCTGGCACTGATAGCACAGAGTTGGTAGAAAAATTGATTTGTATATTGCCCTTTTTGCTTCCGTAGTTATTGCTTTGTTTTTCAATAGTGTTGATACTTGGCCTATAACTTGGCATGCTTTGTTACACCTTATATCTATCTCTGTTTCTTGGTTATTGTCTTGTGTTAGCGTGCTACCCAGATATTTAAAATTGTCAACTTGCTTCAAAGATGTATTATCTATTATGATGGTTAGTTTTTCTTCCTTTCTCGCTATTGCCATTACTTCGGTTTTGCTTATGTTGATCTTCATGTTGTATTGTTTACAAGTGTTGTTTAGCCTGTTGATATGTTCTTGTAGGTCCTCAGTTGTTTCATGTATCAGAACTTGGTCGTCTGCAAATAGTATTTCATTTATTTCTTCCTCTCTTCTGTTGTTTTCTGGTACGTATATTTCGTTCTCTTCTGTGTTATCGTTTGTTGTCATCCGTGTTGGTATGTTTCCTTTGATTGGGCATGCTAATTTGCTTATATTGTCCATATATGTGATGAAAAGTAAGGGGAAAGCACGCAGCCTTGTCTTACTCCGGAGTTAATGGTGAAGTGTTTAGAGTAGCCTGCTGAAGATCTTACTGTATTGCGACTACTTTCATAGAGGCTCTTGCATATCTCTACTAGGTGGTGACTCACTCCGTACAAGGGCAATACGGACCATAGTTGTTCCCTGTCCACCCTATCGAACGCCTTTTCTTGGTCAATAAAAGCTGTATACAGTGTTTTATTATGCTCTATTGTTTTCTCCGCTAGTTGTTTTATGATAAACAGGGCATCTGTGCAACCTCTGTTCCTCCTGAAGCCCATCTGAGCATCGCTTAGTTGTGGGTCTATAATTGGTCTCAATCTTTTTTCAACTATCTTGGCATATAACTTCCCTGTGTGGCTTAATAGCGATATTCCTCTATATTGGTTGCAGTCTCTTCTGCTGCCCTTCTTTTTCCATATTGGTAATATAATGGACTGTTTCCAATCGTCTGGGACTTGCTGTTGTATCCATGCAGCATTGAATATTCTGTGTAGCCATTTACATCCTGCCTCTCCCGCTGCTGTTAGCATTTCTACTGGGATGTTATCGATTCCTGGGGCTTTGTTTCTTGGTGCTAGTCGTAATGTTTGTTCTATTTCTTCCATTAGTATATTTGGTTCTTTATCGCCAACTATTAGTTGCTTTTTGTGTGTTTTTGGACTCGCTGTTTCTACATTCAAAAGCTCTTCGAAATATTCTTTCCATCTCGTTAAGATTTGCGCTTTGTTTGTTATTGCTTGGCCTCGTTTATCATTGATGATTTCAGTTGGGTCATAATTGTCTTTCTTTTGTCTTATGGCTTTAATTGTTCTATAGAAATCTCTGGTTGCTGATTTGTGGTTGTTACTAATCATTTCGCCAAATTTTATCCATGCTTTATGTTTTTCTTCTTTGATTAATTTCTTCACTTCTCTTCTTTCTATTGTGTATATATCATAATCGCTTGGCTTTTTAGTTTTTAGCCAGATTTTGTATAGTTTTTTCTTTCTTTTTATGGCGTTCTTGACTATGTCATTCCACCATGGAGTGCTCATCTTTCCCTCCTTCTTCCTTTGCTTCGTTCCACATATTGTGGTTGCTATTTTCGTCAATGATTTTTTGAATATGAGCCACTCGTTATCTACTGTAGTTATTTGTTGTGGTAGTTGTTTAAATTGGTTTTATAGTTGTTTTTCTATTTCTTTCTTTTTATCTTCTGTTTTAAGTTGGCTTAATTTTATTGTCCTTTCGGATTGTTTTCTTGTTTTCAATTGGTTCTTGTTGTCTTGTTTTGCTTTCTGGATGGTCTGTATCATTTGTGATGTTAGGTACCGCTCTGCTATCTCTGATTTTCCTCTTCCTTTGTGTTCTCGCTAGGATGAAATCTATTTGACTTTTACAATTGTTATCGTTCCATTTATACCATGTGTATATTTGTGAGTCTTTATGCTTAAAGAAAGTGTTAGTTATGCATAATTCATGTTGATTGCATAATTCAAGCATTCGGTTGCCATTTTCGTTCTTTCTATTTGTGTTATCTCCAAATGGGCCCAGATATTTGGAGTTCTCATAATTGCGTTTTCCTGGTCTCCCGTTAAAATCCCCCATCACCAGTAGATCTTCGTTCTTATTTACTTTGTTTATGATTTCGTTAAGTGTTTCGTAGAATTCTTCGCTCTCTTCGTCGTTGTTGTTGCAAGGTGCATATATTTGGATGTATGTTATATTGACGTTGTTTTCTATTACTCTTATGGTAATTACCCTTTCTGAATGTTGATGTATTTCTATAATGTTTTTGGACGTTTCTGGGTCTACAATGAATCCTACTCCGTGTTTTGCTACTTCGTTGGTGTTAACTCCTGAGTTTATTATGGTATATTTTATTTACATTATGTCTGTATGAACGCGATTGTTTCTCCATTATTTTGGCTCTGAGCACTGTTGTGTGTATGTTACATTGTCCTCTGCCGCTGTGCTAGTTCTGTCGCAGAGTAAGGGCCTGGATATACTATAACCAGTGATAGAAAATGTACAACTGAAATAAACAAAAGAATAGGAATGGCAAAAAGTAATTTTAATGTCATGAAGGACATACTAACATCAAAACAAATAACACCAGAGCTAAAACTAAGAATAGCAAAATGTTACATCTTCTCAATATTCCTATATGGTGCTGAAACATGGACATTAGACAAGAAAACAGAACAGAGAATTGAAGCCTTTGAAATGTGGATATATAGAAGAATAGGTAGAATTGGATGGAAGAAAAAGAAAACAAATGACAAAGTCTTAAAACAACTAAAAATGAAAAGAGAACTTCTGAACACAATTAGAACAAGACAAATGCGATTCTTAGGCCATGTTAAAAGATACAACAGCCTACTGAAAGTGATCCTGGAGGGGAAAATACAAGGTAAAAGAGGCAGAGGCAGACCAAGATTAACATGGACGAGTAACATCAAAAGATGGACAAATCAACCGATGACAACCTGCACCATCAAAGCAAGAGATAGAGCAAAATGGCGCTCCATGGTAGCCAACCTTCGTTGCGGAGACGGCACTCAATGATGATGATGAAAAAGCCCTAAAAACAATGAACTAGATGACTTGAGAACAACCCTTGACCAACTATGCAATAACTTCCAGAGAGTAGTCATTCAGTGGATACCATCACACTGTAATATACACGGGAACAAACGCGCAGACAAATTAGCTAAAGAGGGAGGGAGATTACTACAAGAGAACCATCCGCTCAGTTATGATGAAGCCAAATCCATCCTCAAGGGTCAGCTCCATGAAAAAAGGAAATGAGAACACCCAAAGCATAACGAGAGTGACGGATACCACCAACTATCAAGGAGGGATCAAGTCATCATACTTCGTCTACGCACTGGCCACAATAGAATGAGAAATCACATGTTCACTAAATTCAAAATAGGTACAACCAGCCTATGCCACTGTACACTGGACAATATGACTTTAAAACATGTTCTACAGGATTGCCCCCAGTACACAGACCTGAGAAGAGCAATGTGGTCCACTCCCACCTCCCTGGAAGAAAAACTATTTGGGGCAATTGATTCGTTTAAACAGACAGCTACCTTCATGAGAGAGTCTGAAATCCTACTCTGATTGAGTCTTGATCGCAGAGAGAGAGAGAGAACAAAAGAAGGTGGATGCACATTAGAACATGATACAAGACTGTCATTCCCACAGGATTGTTTTATTTTAGAAATTGTGCATTTAAGCAAAAATTGTCTTCTCTAATTTGTTACTATCTAATTGTGGTCTAATTTGGTTTTCTAACCACAAGTAGTCATGATGCAAATAATAAATAACAGAAAATAATAATATCAAGACATGAGAAGAAAGCGTAAAAAGGTAAAGTTAGTTTCATAGCAATTGCAGTTGGATAATGTGGAACTCTGTAGAAACAGATTAAAATTTGTACAAATATTTGTCATCATCAGGTCAGTATTCTTTTTTACACAAAGCAATGGCACTTAAAGTGTTGCTCATGAGAAGGTTGTGGCCAGTATCCTTCCTCATTATGTTAATACTGCCATAGAAAGAGGTTGAAGAGAGTATTGTTAACCATAATATTATTTTCAGATTATATTTCCAAGTGGAACAACTTTATATGTTGAAAGGAGTTCTATTAAGAGCTACAATTACATCAATATTTGGCTGAAACCTTCACCTTTGGATGTGAACCAGTCAGAAGGTAACTTGCCTGCAGTTGTATGACAGTATATTTAAGTTGTAATTCTAGTGGTGATTTTCAGTTCATAGCTTAGCAGGTTACAGTCTACTTGTGTGTTATTTTCCCACTATTGGAGGTGGGAATTTGTCAAATCCATGGTTTATTAGTGGTATTACCCTACCATGGTTTCTGGGGGGTGAGTTCTGATATATAGTCCTCTTGGAAAAAGGTGAAAAACAGGAGGTTCCATTGAGTTATTAGCGGGTCATTGTCATTGCACTCCGAACATGTCCATAGGAGGTCCCATGTACATATTAAAGAATCCTTGACAGTTAAGAGTTGAAAAGACTTTCAATCAACCTAAAAGGAAAAAGGAATGGATACATGTCTCACTGAGTTGGGGAGAAGTAATGATAGTGAGCACTAGCCTTCTCCAAATGCTGTGGCATAGTATTGTGAAACTTTATATTTTACTTCCTTAGGACATGATAAATATCACATATTCATAATGACATTATGCTTTTTTAAATGTGTAGCTGACACATAACACCATTTTGATTTTGTCATACTTTACTCTCTGCATGTCGTCACTATATTCATTCAGGCCTGTGTGGCTCACATGATGGAAACGCTACAAATGATTTAACCTATCCAAATGGAACAATTAGTCTGGACGATTCAAGTCAGCCTCTAGATTATTGTCTCAGTTGGAGGTCAGTTTAAGTTTAAAAAACAATTAACATTTTGTCTGTAGTATTTTGCTCTGGAGTCTCCTGAATAATTAATACTATTACTGAAATAGCATTTTTTAACATGATTGCATTGATGTATAATTGTCATAGATATAATGACATTTGTTTCTTTATTTGTATAATTTTATTTGTATATTATTCCTATTTCTAATCTATCTATCGACCTTTCGAGTGACCTTTTGAGCGTAGCCGGCCCATAGGGCGTAGACCAAAAAGACACTCCCTCTCTTATCTGAATTTTTGTTCTAGCAGTTTTCAATTCTTTTAAAGATATTTTATCAACTCTTGCCATTTGTCTCTGTTCTGTGCAAGCAGCTCTATCTCATTGAGTTAGCCGATTCCTGCTGTTCTTGCCTCTCTCATCAGTGTTCTTCTCAGTGTCTCTCTGGGTCTTCCTCTTTTCCTCTTACCTGTTGTTTCCCACATTTCCAATAAGCAAACAAAATAATTTGTAAATCATGATGTACTAGACTATATATGTTTCATATTAATTTTTGCTGAATGATTTTGCACTTTTTGTTACATCTGTGATGTCTGACTATACTCAAGTCAAATAAAAGCTATAGCTATGCAGATATTGAGAATCATCATCTTCAGGTATCATGTCTGTTGATGTAGGTGACCATGTCTCTCCACAACTTTCAATCTCGCCAGCTATTTATAATTTCTGTTGTTGACCTTCTGCCAAACCAATCTCTTAAACTGTCAGGTATCTTTTCTCTTTGCTTTCCTCTATCTCTTTGTCCCTCAATTTTCCCTATTGTCACAAAATATTCCAGCTATTCCCTTCTCCTTACATGGCCAAAGAATGATGATTGTTTCTTCCTAATATTGGAAATTGGCTTTCATTTTGCTGTGACCTCTTTCAGAATGTTTTCATTACTCTTTTTAGCTGTCCAATGTATTCTCAACATTCTTTTGTAAAACCACATTTCTACAGCCTCCAGTGATTTTCTTGTCTGTGTCCTATTGTGCATGATTCACATCCATGTGTTAAGACTGGCTCTACATAACATTTAAGAACACTTTTTCTTGTTTCTTTTGCCAAAAATGGATTACACAATATCTTCCTAATTTTTTTGAAAGCTGCTTTTGCCTGAGCTATTCTGCATCTCACTTCTGTTGTACATCTACGATCTGAGGTTAACATTGCTACCAGATATTTAAATTCATATACCTGTTTTAATATTATTCCACTTGTCTTTATTGTGCATTGCGGTGATGTTTTTTTCTTTGCTATTACTATTACTTCTGTTTTTTGCTTTTAAAGGCTGAGTCCTTTATTTTTGCTTTCCTTCACTATACTGTCTAACATTTCTTGTAACTCATTTTCATTCTTAACGATTAAGACAGTATCATAGGCATACCTTAGATTATTTATATTACAACCTACAATTGTTATTCCAGGCATGCCCATTACAGATCTTAAAATCTCTTATTGAGAATAAAAATATGATTTTGTGATTTTTAAGTGCCATTGCTTTGTGTAAAAAAGAATACTGACCTGATGATGACAAATATTTGTTCAAATTTTAATCTGTTTCTACAGAGTTCCTCTATCACAAACTTACTATACCGGAGCCTGTAATAATGGAACACAAATAGAAGATCAGCCTGAGAAACAATCATCATCCTGCTATTGTGAGGAAGGAGAAAGTGAACAATGTGGAAATGGCAATGACTTAGTCACTTGCCCATATTTGAATCTTGGTACATTTTCACTATTTTATGGCCAGTTGCCAATTTATGAATCTTTGTATATTGATGCTAGTTTATATTACAGTTTTTTTTAATGAATAATTTTCTTCCTTTATAATATAATATTATTTTAGAGATAAATATGTCATTGTTTATAAATCTTTTATTCTGTATTATACCTCAAACACTAATTATGAAGACAGTTTAATTGGGGTTTCTCTTAAATATTAATAAAAACAGTTTCTAGCAAAAAATATCTTGCATCAATAACATTCAGATTTCCATAATGAAAATGGAAGTGATAAACATTAAATAATGCTAAAATAATATAGAAATGAAGGAACAAAAATAAAGAAAAAATGTTCAACTACAGTATTCTGTAAATGTTTATTTGTTCTCTCATCAATTACTGTGATTGTTTCAAATTTTGACCACAAAAAATGATGCACCAACTCTCTCATCCTTTTTATGTAAAAGACTATAATTATTTTATATTTTAAAATATTTACAAAACGTCCATAATATTTGTAAGTGATTTTCCTTCTTAAATTTCCCATTATTTTTGCAATGTCTTGATTGTCACACATTTGAAAATCAAAGTGGATTAATTTTTTAGATGATATTTCTTATTTAAAATTGGCTACATCTCATGACTTGAGTAGTAGAAACACATTTACTGAGCAGCAACCTGCTAAAAAAGAAATAATGTACATATTTAAATATATCTAATGTAAAAAATGTACATATTTGTACACACATTGAGTGTGGAATCTTCACTATGTCAAATGATAGTGATTTTGTACATTGTTTTATTGTGTCTATAAATTTGAACACATGCATTTTACTATTAAATTAAACATTCTGATATGAGAATTCCATTATTAAAAAGATAAATAGGTGTCATTTAAATAAAGTCATATTTGGGGTAAAATTTGTACTAGAGTCTATGATAACTTTACCTGAAATTTGAATTTGGTGAGTGATATTGTTATTTTCACATTTTTATTGTTTGTGCATTCTTTATTAAAAAATATTTGGCTCATTATTATTTCCCACAAATATTTTCTCCATATAGTACAAGATTCCCCCTTTAATTTTATATCTAATGTGATATATTTATTATATTTGGTAGTTTACAAAATTAAGATAAAAAATTCCAGTAAAAGCTAGCAAAATAATTCTGGAGTTAAAGATTGACATTTGTATGTAGTGAATTTGAAATTAAACTTACATTAACAAATTTGATAAAGATTAGGCAGTTTGTTTTAATATGTGAGAATGCTATACATTTTGCTGCAAAAGCTTCTTTATGAAAAGAATGATGTAGAAAATTGAAATTTATATGAAACACAGAGAAAATGATGGTGTTTAAAGTGGAAAATATGCTGTTAATGTGTTTAAGCTTTGTAGAAAGATAAGATAACCTTCTTCTTCGTCTTCTACCTTTTTTTAGCTCCCTGTGGAGCATAGGTCTTCAACAAACACTTTCCAAGTCGTTCTGTTTTTTTAACCATTATTTTAAGATCATTCCATGTCTTCCCCATCATCTTCATCTCTGTTTCTATCTGTCTTCTCCAAGAATTCTTCAGTCTTCCTCTTTGTCTTTTCCCCTGGGCATTCCAAAAAAGGGCCTGTTGTATAATACTCTCAGTTGGCTTTCACAGTGTGTCCTATCCAGCGCCATCATCTTCACTGTATCTCTATCCACTGGTATTTGACTGGTACATTTCCATAATTCTATGTTAGTGATTTTGTCCTGCTATTTCCATCCTTTTATTCTGCATAAGCATCCATTAATGAAAGTCTGTATCTTCATGATTGTCAATTTTGTTGTTCTCCATGTTTCACAGCCATATAATAGGACCGACTTAACATTTGAGTTGAAAATTTTTATTTTTGTATTTAACCTAATTTCTTTGAATTTCCATATGTTTCTCAGTGCAATGAAAGCTCCCTTGCTTTTGATATCCTTATTTTGGTATCATTTTCTGTTCCTCCCTCTTTATCTATATTACTGTCTAGATATATGTAAGATTGTATGTCTAGTAGAGGTATTTCTCCTAATTTTATCTCGTTATTGCCAACTGCATTAATTCTCATAATGTTGGTCTTATCTCTATTAATCTTCAGTCCTAGCTGTTGTGATCTCTCATCAAGTATGCTCTTTTTATCCTGCATCTGTTGATGGTTGTGTGAAAGGAGAGCTATGTCATCAGCAAAGTCTAAATCATCAAGTTGCTTGGTCAGTGACCACTGGATTCCATTTCTGTTGTTTTGAGTTATTTTCATAATCCAATCTATGGCCAGTAGAAAGAGAAATGGAGACAGAAGTCATCCCTGCCTTACTCCTGTTCTTATTTCAAATGCTTCTGTAAGCTGTTCTTCATGCACCACACTACATTTCGTTCCTTCATACATTGTTTTTATCAGGTTAATAAACTTTATGGGGATTCCGTAATGACTCAGCAACTTCCAAAGCATTCCTCTGTCTAAACTATTAAATGCCTTTTCGTAATCTATGAATCAAATTTGATCAGCACTTGATCTGTTCTTCCTAAAACCTGCTTGTTCATCTCTCAAATGTTTCTCTATGACCTCCTTTAGTCTGTCCAGAATGGTTCTGCTTAATATGTTTCCTGGCACTGATAGTAGCATAATTCCCCTATAATTTGTGCACTCCTGTAAACTTCCTTTCTTTGGTAATTTGATCATATAACTTTCTTTCCAGTCTTTAGGTATTTCTTCCCTCTCCCAAATTTTATCTAATAGATTATGTAACATTTTGGTAGAGGTGATAATATCTGCTTAAATGGCTTCTGAAGGAATTTCATCTGGTCCTGTGGCTTTACCATTTTTAATAGCTTGATGGCTTTCATTATTTCTTCCTTGCTTGGCTTTCCAAGTTACTAAAGTGTAATTCTTCTCCTGCTGGTAGTATATCTGGAGGGTTATTTAGGCTAGATCTATTCAAAAGTTCTTCAAAGTGCTTCTTCCATCTCTTCATTTTTCCCCTTATTTTACTAAGCAGATGTCTTTTCTTAACTTTAATCAAATCTGTTTGCATGTTCCACTTAATTTCTTTGTGCTGTTGTACAGTTTTTCATATTTCCTTTATTTGCTGCTTCCTCTGCCTCTTTAGCTAGTTCATCTATATATTTCCTCTTGTCCCTTTTAATACATCTTCTCACTTCTTTGTTCACCTCTGCATACGTTTCCTGTGTCTTGGCTCTAGTACTTCCCATTTTACTTTTATTTGTGTCTGCATTCTTGTTCTTTCTTTAATTAATTTTCTCCAGGGTCTCTGCTGTCATCCATGCCTTATTCTGGCATTCTCTTTTCCTCAGAGTTTCTTCACATGTCTTCTTCCATTTATCCTTTATCTTTTTCCAATGATCTTCTATATTTATTGTATTTTCTAGTTGTTTGAGGACTTGGTATTTGTTTGATTCTGTGATTGCAAATTTATCTTTAATTACTTGATCTTACAAGCAAAAACTACATTGAAATACTGTCTACCTTTATGTGTTGTAGTATATTTTTTCAGTTTAAGTTTAAGTTTGGCTATCAGAAGATGATGATCTGAAGCTACATCTGCCCCTCTATATACTTTTACATCCTGTAAGGATGATTAAACTTATTATTAATACATATGTGATCAATTTGATTTTCCGTTCTATGATCTGGTGACACCCATGTAGCTTTATGTATTCTTTTATATTGGAATATTGTTCCTCCTAGGCTCACTTGATTAAGGGCACAGAAATTCACAAATGTCTCTCCATTCTCATTTATATTTCCAAGTCCATGTTTTCCCATAATCTCTTCGAAGCCTCTGTTGTCTGATCCTACTTTAGCATTTAGGTCTCCCATCAAGATTATAATATCCTTGGCTCGTCTTGCATCCATCTGACATTGTAACTGTTTATAGAATTCATCTTTAGCTAAATCATCCTTATCGTTGGTTGGTGCATAGCATTGGATAATGTGTAATTTTATTTTGTTTTTGGTTGTTTTAAATGTTGCTCTCATTAGTCTTGGCCCTACTGCTTCCCATTCTATTAGTGTCTTCTGTGCATTCCTTGGTAACATTATAGTACCCCTTCACTATGTTAAAGATACCCTGGTGTAAGCTAATTAATTTATATACACTTATTTTTATTATGCTGCACAGATCAGACAGACGTGACAGAAATACTGGAAGCTCAAGCATTGTTTCCACTTAAGTGTTTAGATCTGTCATTTGGGAACACAAAATACCCAAGTTTTGAGTATAACTCAACATTCAACCCTGGGGTAAGACTAATGCAACAGTTTCTTCTTTTTTCTTCTACATTTGCCTTTAAGTATTGAGGCTATAGCTTGTGATCCTTCTGTAGTGTCTCCAGCTGTTATGTTTCATAGTGTTTCTAATATTCCACCAGTCCATCTTTTTTGTGCTTGGCTCATCTGGTGGTCTCATTGCATTTTTTGATGACTTGTTATGTCATAATTTTGACCTTTTTGTCTTAGTCATATGTCACAATAATAAATAAAAGATTGAGACCACCAGCCTTGTTTCTTTTGCTCATCAGTTTTGCATATCATAATAAGAGATACTTTGAAACTTTGTATTTTCACAAAATTATTCCTGAATAAACACTCTTTGTTTCTCTGTGTGTAATAATGTTTATTTGCACATGATCTTTCCTCAACACATTCTCATTTTACTGGGTCTGACTTTTTGTGAGCAGATGTGTAGATTTACAAGCTAGCAGTTTTATCTCTTACAAAATAGTACTCTTGTGCTTGTATGCATTTATTCCAGCACTCCAACCAATGGTGAAAACACCTCTTGTAGGCAATTTATGTAATAACCTTTATTTGTTGTTTTTGTTGTGTTGGCTTGAATCTCTTCAGTTTCATCCAGCTAGTGGTCATTCCTGGTTTTTTTTCAGTTATGGAAACTAGAAAAAGTCACACAGATCAAAGTCAGGAAAGGATAGTGGTTATGGGAGCAGTGGAATGTCATGTTTGGTCAGCATTCATTTGTGGTGATAGACTAATCAACATGGGCATTGTTAAGGGGCTGAATCTAAAAAAACTTCTAAGAGCAAATTCTGTAGTGGCTTTTCAACATTTTTTTGTAGAATTCACTTCTCACGCTCTGTCTAGGAAACATACTTTTATTGAAACAGCTCATCATTGTTGAAGAACACATTCAACATTAACTTCATGCCATTTACCACTGGGAAGACATTTACTTTGTTTCCAGGCCATATTCATGCACTCGACTTTCATCATCTGTTATTAGTGAAGTTATGAAATTGGGTTAATTTTGGGCTTGCTCATGAAGTTCACTGCAAACTGACAAGTGATTGTCCTTCTCCATCTCATGAATGGGGCATGAGTTTGTTTAAACCCATCAGATTTGAAAGAAATTAAGTTATAATTGTAAAGCATGTATCTGTTGATATTCCAAAATCATCGGCAGTCAGAATTTGGTCAGCACTTATGATCTCCTGCTTGTGAGTGGGAAATGGATAGTCTACCTTGACCGGAGGTCATCTTCAAAGTATCAGCATCAACTTTGAAATAGGAATACCATTAAAATGTCTGAAATCAGTTTTGGCGGGTCTCTGAAAGTAGATTGCAACAAAAGTTTCAGAACCAATTTTTCCAAGATAGTTTTTTACTTGGCAGATTTTATTATATATTCCGAATGCATTTTCTTTTAGACGTACAAAAAAAAAACACACACACATGTATGTATGGGAGGAGGTGTTTAAAGGTAACCTTATATAGCAATAAAAGATCACCTCCATAGTCATAAAGTTTGCAGAAATATTACTGATGACATTCAAACTATCCTATAGGTAGTGGCACAGCATCAGTGTAAAGATAGTTACACATGATGAAAAATATAATTTTGTTATATATAGTTGAGTAGCTATGGGATAAAACCTACTGCAGTTCATCAAAGAGAGAAGTGGAAGTAAAGTGATGCATTGTTTAACTCATCTTCATGCATGTGTGTAAAAAAAAATGTAGTGCAGTTAAATTGGTAGATTGTTTAACATATGCAGCATTAAAGAATTCAGAATAGTTCTTTGCTAGACATTAACATGTCCTCTCTCGTCTGTGGAAGCCTTCGAAGACGTCATAGGCAAATACTGCCGCATTGAGCCATGTCTCTTTGTTATATCTATAACCTCCGAGTGTGGATGGGAATATGCGTTTCTGTTCAAGGCGACACGTGAGGACACGGGCAACTATTTTCTCCAGCAGCTTGCCCGCAGTGTTCTGCGTTGTGATGATTCTGTAGGCACTGATCTGAGAATGGTCCTTGTTTGGCTTCGGTAGCGGTAGTAAGTAGCTGTGTAGCCACTCCTCCTTAATCTGGCCACTCCGAAAGCTGGCATTAAACTCATTGGCCAGTGTTGTCAAGTCGTCATCAGCTAAATCGCCTATGTCATCATACCGAACACCATCTGGACCAGGAGCAGTGTTGTGTGACCTTTTAAGTGTCGCGCGAATGGTATCGGTTGTGATTGTGAGATCTTCTTCCAGCCCTACATCCTCACACAAATTTGACAAAGATCCCCGTATCCTCATTCTTACAGCCTCATTTCTTTGGTCCGTCTGCTCAATGTAGCGGGCAAGCAGGGCCTTCCCTTTGCTCTCATCAGATTTATGCCATATCTGGTCTGTGCTCTGAAAGTCTGATATACCTCTGTGTCGTGGTGTGCCATTCATGCACTGATGAAGGCGCCAGAATGTGGCTAGCGATTTTTCTGAGCACACTTTTTTACAGAAGTCATCCCATTTGGCATCCTTAGCCTGCTTAGCGCATAGTTTAAAGTGCATCATTTTTTGGTCGACCTCTACTTTCAGACGCTTCAAGAGCTCAGGTTGTGTTCTACCATACCTTCTGGCTTTCTGCCGTGTCTTGACCGTTTGTCTCTTGCTCCGCCAAGCTTCCTCGACATCTACGTTCCACCAGGGTGGCTGCGTCCATCTCTCCTGCCTCCTACGAGGGGCGCTCTGTTTCCTATGTCTAATTTTGCTAATGACGTCCTGGTCTGTTTTCTCGTAGTTGAATGCGTGGAGCTTTCTTCTCTCGCGTTTATTTCCGCTTTTCTCAATTAGGAGGACACATGGATAGTGATCACTTCTGTGGAACCCCAGTGCACTCCACCTGCAAACCGGTGCGAAGGTGGAAGACACCAGTGCCAGGTCTATGACACTATCAGAGTCCCCTGTTCGAGTGGCCATTCGTGTTGCCCTTCCATCATTCAAGCACACTAAATCGGCCAATACCAGTGAGAGGAGACATGTGCTGCTGCTATAGATCAGGAGGATGCATACAACAGGGTACCATTTGAATATCTCATGCATATGCTTCTCAAACTGGCGGTGAACCCCTTCCTCATAAGATGGATCGCCGCGGCACTGTTTCAGAGGAAGGTGATACTCAGATGTGGAAGTTGGTCTTCCGAGCCAACATCCATTTGTCCTGGGCTGCCACAAGGCTCACCATTGTCACCAGTTCTATTTAATGTGTACACAATAACGATCACGGCCCAACAGCTGGATGGGAGGGGAAGAACTATGACTTTTGCTGATGATATTCTGGTATATCGACAGGGAAGAGACAGACGGGGAATCGCCTCCACAATGCAAGACGAACTCGATCGCATTTCTTCCTGGTGTGGGGTTTCAGGTGCCTTGGTTAATCCTAATAAAGCATCAGTTTCATGGTTCTCACTTAACAATCATATCGTTAATACGACCACACCGGTAGTACGAATGGGAGCTGATGAGGTGACCAGGGACAAGTTGATGACATACCTCGGAGTTAAGTTTGATCGCAGCCTGTGTTTTCGGGACCACGTTGACCATGTGATAACAAAATCCCGCAAAGGATTAGCCGCCTTGAAGGTCATGGCAGCTGCCAACATCGAGCAGAGGCTACTTACGCTTCTGTTCCAGGGATTAGTCCTCACACCAATCGAGTATGCCCTGGCCATTCTTACTGTCAGTACGACTCAAATTGATAGGCTGGAGAAAATACAAAATGAAGCCATGCGCATTATCCTGGGATGTACGAGGGACACTCCCTGTGTGGCAATGAGGTATCTTCTTGACTTTCCAACCATGGATGACAGAATCAAGATCTGGAGAGCACGAGCATACCTGAAGATTAGTACAGATACAGAGCATCCATTGCACCACGTGCTCAACACAGAGAAAGGTACCAGGCTAAAAAGAGGCAAATCATGGGTGGGCCGAGCAGAAGATGTCATCAAACAGGTCTGTGGGCTTACCAATCTCAGCGTTGGTGAGGAGTGGATACCGGTGCCTACGTCATTCAAGGGGACTTTCTCATGTATTGTCACACTCGACAGGAAAAGTAGGGAACAGAACCCAGTCGTGGTTAATGCTGAGGTCAACGGTCTCATCTGCGATAACACCGATGAGAAAGATGCAGTCATCTATACAGACGGATCTGTAAGACGACACGAAAAAAGTGCATGGGCATTTACAGCACGTTCGGCAGGCAGAATAGCCAAGGAAGACAGTGGTGCATACGCCATGACCACGAGTAGCATGACAATGGAGGTGATGGCAGTGACCAAGGCATTCAAATGGTTAGAGTCACAAGACTACATCCACGCATGTATACTGAGTGATTCGATGAGCATGATAAAAAAAGTGGAGGCGGGCTTTGTACGCATGCAATGGGTAGAGTCATTGCAGAAATCCAAAATACGTAAGGTCACCTTTGTCTATGTCCCTGGACATGCGGGAGTACGGGGAAATGAGAGAGCGGACAGGTTGGCTAGCTGCGCTGTCGTTGAGGACGGGCAACCGATGGATCGGGCGGACGTCATCAATGCACTCCGAGATGTGGGAAGAGCACAGGACTTCGACAAACACAGATCAACGTCGCTTCTTCGGATGATGGAAATGGGAGTTAAGATGGGCACAGCCAGAAATGAGAAACTTGGTGGCCGTGTAAGAAGACTTATCAACCAACATAGAACTGGAGTCGTCAGTCGCTGGACACTGAGGGAATTGCTGAGGAGGGGATCTGAGCACCTATGGACATGTTCGGAGTGCAATGATGATGACCCGCAAATAACTCAATAACTCAATAACTCAATGTCCTCTCTCACATGAGTAAATAATGTTTGAATACATACACATTTGTGCATCACTCAAATAGACAAAAATGTATGCATTACTTGCCCTTCTTACCACATTACCCCAAAAATCATGCACTGAAGGTCTGTAAAATTTATGGTCACTAACACCATATTACCCCGTGTGTTACCGGGGCCTCATTATGAGGGAGGTAAAGAATGACCTTCCAGGCGTGTCGTAAGAGGCGACTAAGGAGGTTGATCGATGGCTTGACAAGCTGTCATTGTAAAAAATATTGTTATGGAAACAAGCCATAGATTTTAGAGCAGTGATCTCTGCAATATGTGCCACTTTGGCAGGCAAGGTTTCTGTTTTTGAGATTGTGGTTCTGCCCTATGTGCCGTCTTCGGCTCGAAAGGACAATAGATAGATAGAACACCATATTCCCTATACGCCACTTGGCATGACGGGGATACTTTACTACTTTTTTTTTTTTAACTTGCCCTTCTTACTCTTAATGATAAGGTATTTAAGGGTGTGATCAAACTAGATAAAACAGTGTAGAGAGTTACAGGTACGTCATAACAATCAAGAGGTTTGATTGTTTTTGGAACCTGGAACATGAAAACAATTCTTGTTGAGCTAATAATTTCTTGTTCATGATGTTCTTCTGCAGGTAATTGACACATCACAGCCTTCTTCCACTGGCAATTCATTTACTGATTTCTACAAACAGTGTCAGTTTAACCTGATAACAGATTTTTCACCATCAGATGTGATCTTAAGGTGCAAAGATGTTTGGGGAGTAAGAATGCAAAATGTTGTGGATTCCTGCAGTCTTGATTTATATGTAAGTTACTTTGTTTATAAATAACTTTGCTATGATCTCTCTGACTTCAACAAGAACTAAATGGAGCATAATTGCTGTGAAGTTATTTTAACCAGCATCTAAATAACCTTGATCATAATTGAAACAAATTTCTATTCCAGTAATCTTGGACATTGTTTTTTTTTGCATTTCCAAGATGGCAGTTCTAGTCCACGTTCTCTCGATTGCTGCAGAAAGTGCATTCGAGGTCTGATTAATTTTGGTTCTCTATTGCACTTCTCTGCGCTAAATTCAAAATGATGATCTACTTATTACATCTGCGCCGATAAAGCGGTGTTGTACACCGGCAATATTCCATTTTCGACAAATCAAGTGTTATGAAGGCGACTTTCCACCGTCTAGACTTGATCTGCACTTTATGTCACACTGGTGCTGTTAATGACCGTTGTTGGAATTGCTTGACGCAAGTTATTTACGTGTTACTCATTAATGTGAGTGGAAGGATTCAGAATAAAATCAATACTGAATTAGATGAGCAGCAATTTGGATTTAGGAAAAATAGCGGGACAGAAGAAGCCATATTCTGCATGAGAACATTAATTGAAAAGTACATAGAAGTAAACAAACCAATATATGCCTGCTTCATAGACTACACAAAAGCTTTTAATAGAGTACACCACAAACAACTAATAGAATGCCTAAAAGAGATACATCTAGATGACATGGACATACGACTAATAAGTAATCTATTGAGTTATTGAGTTATTTGCTGGTCATCATCATTGCACACCGAACAATGTAATCTATACTGGGAGCAAACAGCAACAATAAAATATAACAAAGAGAACACTACACCCATTGATATAAAAAGAGGAGTAAGACAGGGATGCATCCTATCACTAAGCTTGTTCAATCTATACACTGAGCAAATCTTTAAAAACATAGAGATGCCAGGCCTACAAATTAATGGAAAGATAATCAATAACCTAAGATATGCTGACGATACTGTACTACTAGCAGAAAATCCTAAAGATCTACAACAATTACTTAATGAAATAAACATGACAAGCAAAAAATATGGACTAGATATGAATATCAAAAAGACTAAAACTATGATCATAAACAAAGAAAATACTCAAAACCCACAAGTGGATATCAAAATTGAAGGAATAGACCTGGAGACAGTTCAGAGCTACAACTACCTTGGACATACTATAACCAGTGATGGAAAATGTACAACTGAAATAAACAAAAGAATAGGAATGGCAAAAAGTAATTTTAATGTCCTGAAGAACATACTAACATCAAAACAAATAACACCAGGGCTAAAACTAAGAATAGCAAAATGTTACATCTTCTCAATATTCCTACATGGTGCAGAAACATGAACATTAGACAAGAAAACAGAATAGAGAATTGAAGCCTTTGAAATATAGATATATAGAAGAATAGGTAGAATTTGATGGAAGGAAAAGAAAACAAATGATGAAGTCTTAAAACAATTAAAAATGAAAAGAGAACTACTAAGCACAATTCAAACAAGACAAATACAATTTTTGGGCCATGTTAAAAAGACACAACAGCCTAATAAAAGTAATCCAGGAGGGGAAAATACAAGGTAAAAGAGGCAGAGGCAGACCAAGACTAACATGGACGAGTAGCATCAAAAGATAGACAAATCAGCCGATGACAACTTGCACTATCAAATCAAGAGACAGAGCAGAATGGCGCTCCATAGTAGCCAACCTTCGTTGCGGAGACAGCATTAATGTGAAATGCTTCGTCAGCCACAGTTTTATCTCTTTAGGGAATTTGCACCGTGTTTTGTTCGTCGTAGGCTGCATTCATTAGAGTAATCAGGATTCTAAAGGGCGCGTCATTGCTGTGCGTGCGACATTATTGTGTGTGCTACGTCATTGTAAAGGCTCATCGTAAATCCCTAGACTGGCTGTACGCTAATCTTATGGTCTGTTGTTTGATGTGCGACAGGGATAATCAGACTACTAACTGTGTGTTTATATGTTTGGAATTGGAGTTAACAATGATGGCCTAACATCATCAAGAGCTATACATTAAAAAAAAAAATATGACGATCATAATTTTCAGGGTTATTTTTCTTATTGCCCTAGATGCAAGAACAATAAGAAAAATAACCTCTACAGAGATGAAATGTGTTAGACAAATGACAGGAAACAGTCTGAGAGATAAGATCAGAAATGAAGAACTGAGAAAAAAGCTAGGAATAGCCCCCACCATAGAATATATAAGGAAACAACTGATAAAATGGTTTGGCCACGTGACAAGACAGAAAGAACAAAACACAACACAACGAGCCTTCAACAAACGTTGTGAGAACACCAGACCCAAGTGTCGACCACGGAAAAGATGGGTTGACGAAATATTAGAAGCACTAGGAAACATAACAGCAGCAGAGGCAAACAGAAGAACAAAAAACCGCAAATTATATCTCCCCTCGACGCTGAAAGGCAGATGAGGAAGGAAAGAAGAAGAAGAAGAAGAAGATCATTTTCAGGAGGATGTATACTTCCGGTATATGGTGGATAGGTGGCAGGAACCATTGAAGACTATGCATGAAAAGTGTTCCTTGTTGCAGTTTCCTCTTTCCAAGTCCATGGGGGACTGGTTGGTCTTGAGGCAAGACACCGGCCTCGAGACAGAGAGGTTGTGGGTTCAAATCTCGGCTACACCGGGTGGGATTTTTATTTATGATTTCTCTCTGCAGCAACCACCCCTGGTCTCAGCAGCGAGACCCGGCTTGAAATGTCAGTTACTCATCGATGGAAAAAACATGTGTACCTCCGAAGTCGGAGTTATCTGCCTGTGCGGCGAGGGATCACTGTGCACACGGCTGCCAGGGAAAAATGGATTAACATGCAAAATTCAGTTCCTAGTCTCTAGGGACTTTGTCAGAGTTGAAAGCTGGCGAACGCAACAACAACAATAACAAACATTGTTTTTATGCCTTGAAAAATAAACATTTATTTCACTGTCTACATGTACAACTAATTTTTAAAATACAAAACTTATAATAAGAAGCAAAAAAAAGTTACAATATTAGTTTCAGTTCTTTTCTTGGTTTCTAATTAGGTCTAATTTGGTATCTCAAATTTCTCTTATTGGTCTACACTTCTTTCACTTTATATACTAATAATATATTCCTTATGTTCTGATAGCATAATTTTAATTAATATTTGATAAACAAAGATATAGTTAATAATAAAAGAGAGTGAGGCATGGATGCATCCATTCTCCATAGCTATCCATCATCTAGGTATGGACAGAATACATTAAAGATATTTATGATGGCGAATAAACAGAAGTAAATATTAAGGATAATGGGGAAGACCAGAAATACTCAAAGAAGAAGTAGAAGCCGCCTTGCGCAATATGAAAGCGGGAAAAGCTTCTGGACCAGATAATATAACTGAAGAATGGATTTTAAGATCCATAAGGGACATGCCAGGAATAACAATTGGAGGTTGTAATATAAATACTCTAAGGTTTGCCGATGATACAGTTTTAATTTCTAAGAGTGAAAATGAATTACAAGAAATGTTAGACATTATAGTGAAGGAGAGCAAAAATAAAGGACTCAGCCTTAATAGCAAAAAGACAGAAGTAATAGTAGCAACAAAGAAAAAGACATCACCACAATGCACAATAAAGACAAGTGGAACAATATTAAAACAGGTAAATGAATTTAAATATCTAAGAACAATGTTAACCTCGGATGGCAAATGTACAAAATAGGTGAAATGCAGAATGGCTCAGGCAAAAGCAGCTTTCTAAAAATGAGGAAGATACTGTGCAATCCATTTTTGACAATAGAAACAAGAAAAAGAGTTCTTAAATGTTATGTAGAGCCATTCTGAACATATGGATGTGGATGTGAATCATGGACAATAGTACAACAGACAAGAAAATCATTGGAGGCTGTAGAAATGTGGTTTTACAGAAGAATGTTGAGAATACCATGGAGAGCTAAGAAGAGTAATGAAAACGTTCTGAAAGCACCCAAAGTAAAAATGAGAGCTAATTTCCAATATTAGGAAGAAACAATCTTCATTTTTTTGGCCATTTAATAAGAAAGGAATCATCATCATCATCAAGTACCGGGCCTAGTGGCGTAGGTGATCATGTCTCTCCACAACATCCGATCTCGGCAGCTATTTATCATTTCTGTTGTTGACCTTCTGCCAAGCCATTCTCTTAAGCTGTCTGTTATTTTTTCTCTTTGCTTCCCTCTATCTCTTCGTCCCTCAATTTTTCCAGTTGTTACAATATATTCAAGTTGTTCTCTTAAGAAAGGAATAGCTGGAATATATTGTGACAACAGGGAAAGTTGAGGGACGAAGGGCTAGAGGGAAACAAAGAGAAAAGATTGTATTGTATTGTGTGTATTCAAATGAAACCCAACCCCACGGTACCAAGTAGACATATGTAGGAGGCATGATGAATTCACATCTGATGTAATAAGCACACACATGGGGGGTGTGTGATGTCCGTTCTTGATATCACCAAAAGGTATTTGAAGCGTTCGTAGCCTCTCACTCGCCAGGCTCAGTGGATATCGGATGACAAAACCTTCTCTGTTTTGACAAAATCCTCTCCGGTTTTGATGGACTAAATTCAACTCCACTGGGCCACTGTGTCCAAGGCCACACCTCCACGTGGTCCCCCTGTTATTGCAAAGTTGGTCCTGGGCGCGACCGAGTTCCCAGTGGTATAACTGGGCCGGGAGGAGGTGAGCCCCTATAGATGCAGGGCTAGAGCCAACCAACATGTGACATGTGGTATATGCCTTGGCCCTCATCTAATCACCCTCACTCTCCCTTGAGTGAGTGTCTTGTCTTCTATCTTATTACTATTTCTATGAGAACCCCCTGTGGACAGGGTGAGAGCTTCAGCGAAACCACCTCGAGACCATCTACTGACATACTTGAAGACAAATGACTAGTACTGACTAGAAGTCCATCATGTTTCTTTTAAACAGTCCTGTAGTACATCGCATAGACACAAGTCACCCAGGACGCGACAATCCTCTGTCAATACATTTGGCCCCCATGTAATACACCTGAATGAACAGAGCAAGTGCCAGTGGCATTAGGTGGCGGGGAATGGGCTGTTGTGAATCCTGCTTGAATACAGGGCCTAGAAAGTGAAAACATGGATAAATAATATGTCAGCAGAGACAGAGACACAATACATGCCATGGATGGAATTGAGGCGAGGATTTGCAAAACCTTCACCTTGAGGTAGGTAGATAGCCTACAGGTCCCCCAGTTTTAACAATACCATGTACATCAAGACTATAAACCAATACGAGCTCGGACGCCGCCTCGGTCAACAAGGTCCACGCCAGACAGTGAGCGACCAGGCTGGACTGCACGATAAATTAGCTACTGGAAGAAACTCAAACAACTCATACAAAAACCAGAAACCTCGGATCCAACAAACTTCACTATATAAATATTTTAATGGAAGAAAAAGCATGAAGATTGGTCAGAGTGGAAAAACAAATAAATTAAACATACTACAACTTAATATTTCAGGCCTCAAAAACAAGAAAACAGAGCTAACCAAAACCATGTACAAATACCAGATCCATATTGCCCTACTGCAGGAAACACTACACAAGAACATAGACACACATATAACAGGTTACACCAGCTATCCATATAAGTGTACCAACAACTGCACGGGTATAATCACCTACATCAAAAACAATATACAGGGAGATGTAGCATCACTAAATAATGCCAAACTAACAGATGTTCAGAAAGCCACAATTTGGTTTGCATCCAGCAAAAATAATATTCATAATGTTTACAATCCACCAGGCACAAATTGTAACATAACAGAACTTGTTCAAGTCAACTACCATAGAACAATCTTGGCTGGAGATTTTAATGGACATTCAACACAATGGGGATATTCTAACTCAAATTCCACAGGAAAATACATAGAAGATCTTTGCCAATCAACTAATCTTACAATCATGCAGGATGCAGAATCAACACCATCTCTCCTACATAGAGCCCATCTCTCCCTTAGTAGACCTGCTTTGACCATTTGCTCTGCTGATCTCATAATCTACTGCCACATTGAAGTTATTGATGACATAGGCAGTGATCACAGACCCATAGTCACCATAGTAGACACAAAAACAACAAAAATTCAAACAAAACAAAGAACGAGATGGAATTTCAAGAAAGCTGACTGGAAGCTATTTCAAGAAAAATCTGACCAACTCCTGAACAATCTAACACACAACAGCGTGGAAAAATTAAATGAGATGTTCACACAAATAATACTCAACACTGCAGAACAAACTATACCTAAAGGATGTAAAGGGAATTAAAGAATAGTCACACTGTGACCTTCCAGGCATGTCGTAAGAGGCGACTAAGGAGGTTGATCGATGGCTTGACAAGCTGTTATTGTAAAAAGTATTGTTATGGAAACAGAGCCATAGATTTTAGAAGCAGTGATCTCAGCAATATGTGCCATTTTGGCATGCAAGATTTCTGTTTTTGAAATTGTGGTTCTGCACTATGTGCTGTCTTCAGCTCGAAAGGACAATAGATAGATGGATAGATATAGTGAGTACTAAATATCATTTTTCTCCAATATCAAACGTTCTCAAATGTTTTTTGAAGCAAGTTCTTGATCGGTTATAGTTTATTTACCCTGCCTGACCTATTTTGTTTTCTTTAAATAATAGATTTTTGTTTGTCCCTATTCTTTATTGTTACCAATGTTTTTTTTTAAAATCTCAAGTTTGATTAACATTTGTGAAGAATATAGTATAAAATGTTCTTTTTCAGTTGACCAATGATCTGTCATGGCTTAAAGCAGCAATTCAGAGTGTTAAAGTTCAGTGTCGGCTTCAGATTGAACGGAACACTACTTTGTGGGTCGGAAATCCAGCTTCTCCTTCTGTAAATTTCACAGATGCTCTTTGTATAGCCAGTTGTGGAGGTGCAGGCACTTGCCATAAAGGTCTGCTCATATAAACTATATATAACTTACAATTTCAGAGCTACATCTACCTTGGACATGCTGTAACCAGTGATGGAAAATGTAAAACTGAAATAAACAAAAGTTTAGGAATGGTAAAAAGTAATTTTAATGCCATGAAAAATATACTAACATCAACACAAATAACACCAGGGCTAAAACTAAGAATAGCAAAATGTTACATCTTCTCGGCATTCCTGTACGGTGTAGAAACATGGACATTAGACAAGAAAATAGAACAGAAAATTGAAGTCTTTGAAATGTGGATTTATTGAAGAATAGGAAGAATTGAATGGAAAAAAATTAAACAAATGATGAAGTCTTAAACAACTAAAAATGAAAAGAGAACTACTAAACACAATTCAAACAAGGCAAATGTGATTTTTGGGGCATGTCAAAAGACACCATCAAAGCAAGAGACAGGGCAGAATGGCACTCCATAGTAGCCGACCTTCGATGAAGAGATGGCACTCAATGATGATGATGAACTTAAAATGTATATGTAATAGTAGCATATATATGTAGCATTTTAAAAATCAGATTGGTCTGGAATATATTCCAGTGAGCCTTTAGAATTTTAGTGGTCATTGAGCTTCACTATTCACTTACTGCCTCATATATTACAATTTTCTGGTTTCATGGGATCAAATGATAAAGTTCAAGTAAAATTTATGAAAAAACCTTAATCTTCTGTATATATATATATATATATATATATATATATATATATATATATATATATATATATATATTATAAACATACATAGACAAAAGGAACACGCACATGACATGTGAATATATGTACAAGCATGCAAACTAGACAGTAGATCCACATAATTTCCTGAAACCCTTAAATCTCCAAATGTGTTATTCAGTTACAACTGAGCCACTCATTTTGGACTAAACAAAGTATGAACTAATAGCTTGACAGGGCAATTACTCTCTCTTGAGAGGAGTCTCAGATGCCAGAATAGAACAGTAGTAACTACTTCAACCTCCTGCAGGAGCTGTTAATGTATATGCGCTGCTTTATTTACCAATCATTTTACCTAACTTATAATTTTAGCCAGACTAGAACCATAGAGATGAGATTTCTCAGAATAATGTTGAAAGTTTCCTGGACAGCTAAAAAGAGGACATTCTCAAAGAAGTCAACACAAAAACGGAGCTACAAAAAACATCAGTAAGAAATAATCAACATTTTTCGGGCACATCCTGAGAAGAGGAAAGTTGGAATACTTAGTTACAGCTAACAAAATACAGGGAAAGAGTGATCATGGATAATAAAGAGAAAAGATACTAGATAACTTGGTGTCATGACATGGAAAACAGTCAACAACAGAATTGATACCATGCACTGTGGATAGAAGATTGTGGAAGGACATGATCACCTGTGCTAACTGTTATGGCACATGATGATAATTCTAGCAGCAAATTCCCAACATAACTTCATTCAACTGTCTTCTCATAGACTCATCTCTGTATATAGCTCTACCATTTTTCAAGCATCAGTGTTAATGTGCTGGTTCATTTCAAGACGTTTTCTCCTGTAGCATTATTTTCTTGTACCAGAGTAGTAAGTAATTAAAGAAAATCTACATTTTAGAGCTCTTCAAGCATTACCACATGTAAGTCAGGCATCTTATATAGTGCACACATAATCATCTGGTCAAAAGTGTACTACAACTTTCCACATGTTATTTTAAATGTAGATTTTATTATATTGTTATTGTTAATCTGCTGCAGCTTGAGGCTGAAAATTAGCTAGTTGTTTATAACAAGATGTATCAATGTCAGTCATGTTTAAAAGTAACCACTGCATAATTACACTCACTCTCTTAATATTTCTATCTGTGTTCATGTGCTTAAGTGTGTAAAAACCAAACTTGTTTTGATATTGTTGGTATAAAGGAAAATATTGAGAATACCATTGGAATATCGCCCGTGTTGCTGCCAAGGCCTGAAAGGAGTCAAGAATTGTAGCACTGTTCCCTACTGGGCATGTTAAAAATAGGTGACTAAGGAGGGTTGGGCATGGGACTGGCTATCCTGTACTGTAAAAAATAAGCCGCAAAAACTTTACAAACATGGACAAGTCAAAAAAAAAAAAAAAAAGTAAATCTGCCATCCAGGAAAGATAAGAGCTCTCTATCTAAGAGATGTATGATGCAATCCGGAGAAAGCCGCAAGGAGTCCGGGTCGCCATTTCACTTTTTGTCTACCAGGAAATCCTCTGGAATTAGTTCATGGAATGTATGTATTCTAAATGAACATTGAAAAGCTGCACAAGTAGCAGCAGAAATGGCAAACTACAAAATAGATATTCTAGGAATGTGTGAAACAAGATGGTTAGGAACAGAAAAGATAATACTAAAAACAGGAGAGATGATTTTAGCAGGAACCTGTAGCAGGGAAACACGGAAAAAACTGATAGAATGGGAAGCAGTAGGGTCAAGGCTAATAAGAGCAACATTAAAAATAACAAAAAACAAAATAAAAATACACATCCAATTTAATGCACCAACCAATGATAAGTAAGATTTAGTTAAAGATGAATTCTATAAACAGTTGCAGTGTCAGATAGATGGAAAAAGAGCCAAAAATATTATAATCTTGATGAGAAATCTAGATGCAAAAGTAGGATCAGACAATTGAGGCTTCAAAGAGATCACGGGAAAACATGGACTTTGAGAAATGCATAAGGATAGAGAGATATTAGTGAACTTCTGTGCTCTTAATTAAATGAGCCAAGGAGGAACAATACTCCAACATAAAGGAATAAATAAAGCTACATGGGTGTCACCAGATCATAGAATGGAAAATCAAATTGATCATATATGTATTAATAATAAGTTTAAGTCATCCTTACAGGATGTAAAAGTATATAGAGGAGCAGATGTAGCTTCAGATCATCATCTTCTGATAGCCAAACTTAAATTTAAACTGAAAAAATATACCACAACACATAAAGGTAGACAGTATTTCAATGTAGTTTTTGCTTGTAAGATCAAGTAATTAAAGATAAATTTGCAATCACAGAATCAAACAAATACCAAGTCCTCTAACAACTAGAAAATACAATAAATATAGAAGATCATTGGAAACAGGTAAAGGATAAATGGAAGAAGACATGTGAAGAAACTCTGAGGAAAAGAGAACGCCAGAATAAGGCATGAATGACAGCAGAGACCCTGGAGAAAATTAATTAATGAAAGAACAAGAACGCAGACATAAATAAAAGTAAAATGAGAAGTACTAAAGCCAAGACACAGGAAACATATGCAGAGGTGAACAAAGAAGTGAGAAGATGTATTAAAAGGGACAAGAGGAAATATATAGATGAACTAGCTAAAGAGGCAGAGGAAGCGGCAAATAAAGGAAATATGAAAGACTGTACAACAACACAAAGAAATTAAGTGGAACATACAAACAGATATTATTAAAGTTAAGAAAAGAAATCTGCTTAGTAATATAAGGGAACAACTGAAGAGATGGAAGGAGCACTTTGAAGGACTCTTGAACAGATCTGGCCCAAATAACCCTCCAGGTATACTACCAGCAGGAGAAGATTTGGTTATTTGGTTATGGAAGGCCCCGGTATCACTGCAAATGAAATAGAATCCATAATTGCTCAACCGCCCATGCTAGCGTAATAATCCAAATTAATATCTCATCACCCAAACAAAGAAAGGTAACTGTAGTTCCCATCGTAGCAGTCTCAGCACACGCCAAAAGACATAAGGCGAAACCGCGCAGAACGTGAACACAGCCAACTGTTCCCTGTCATACGATGTCATCATTCATTGTAAGCAATTGAAATATCAAAACATGATCAAAACGGATGAGACACACAGCTCACAGTGTGCACAGAGCACTTAACTCAGTAGCTCCTGCCACAAGCCGGACTTGGAATATGCGGAAACTGCAACAAGGAACACTTTTCATGCATAGCCTTCAATGGTTCCTGCCGCAGGGGAAGAATTACACTTTAGTAACTTGGAAAGCCAAGCAAGGAAGAAATAATAAAAACTGTCAAGCTATTAAAAAATGGTAAAGCCACAGGACCAGATGAAATTCCTTCAGAAGCCATCAAAGCAGTTAACACTTCTACTAAGATGTTACATAATCTATTAGAAAAAATTTGGGAGAGGGAAGAAATACCTAAAGACTGGAAAGAAGGTTATATGATCAAACTACCAAAGAAAGGAAGTTTACAGGAGTGCACAAATTATAGGGGAATTATGCTACTATCAGTGCCAGGAAAATACTAAGCAAAATCATTCTAGAGAGATTAAAATAGGCCATAGATAAACATTTGAGAGATGAACAAGCAGGTTTTAGGAAAAAACAGATCATGCGCTGATAAAATAACTACCTTATGTATACTAGTTGAACAAAGCTTAGAACTACAATCTCCACTTTATATTGGATTCATAGATTACGAAAAGGCATTTGATAGTTTAGACAGAGGAATGCTTTGGAAGTTGCTGAGTCATTACAGAATCCCCATAAAATTTATTAACCTGATAAGAACTATGTATGAAGAAATGAAATGTAGTGTTGTGCATGAAGGTTAGCTTACAGAGGCATTTGAAATAAGAACAGGAGTAAGGCAGGTATGCCTTCTATCTCCATTTTTCTTTCTATTGACCATAGATTGGATTATGAAAATAGCTCAGAACAACAGAAATGGAATCCAGAGGTCACTGACCAAGCAACTTAATGACTTAGACTTTCCTGATGACTTCGCTCTCCTATCACATAATCATCAACAGAAGCAAGATAAAATGAGCATACTTTATCAGAGATCAGGACAGCGGGACTGAAAATGAATATAAATAAGACTAAAATTATGAGAATTAATGCAGTTGGCAATAATCAAATAATAATAGGAAAAATATGTTTACTGGGTGTACAATCTTACATAAATCTGGACAGTAATATAGACAAAGAGGGAGGAACAGAGAATGATACCAAAATAAGGATATCAAAAGCAAGAGGAGGATTCGTTGCGCTGGGAAACATATGGAAATCCAAAGAAATTAGGTTAAATACAAAAATAAAAATGTTCAACTCCAATGTTAAGTCAGTCCTAGGATGGAAATGGCAGGACAAAATCACTAATATAGAATTATGGAAAAGTACCAGTCAAATCATCATCATTGAGTGCCGTCTCCACATCGAAGGTTGGCTACCATGGAGTAACATTCCACTCTGCCTCTTGCTTTGATGGTGCAGATTGTCATAGGCTGACTTGTCCATCTTTTGAAGTTACTCGTCCATGTTAGTCTTGGTCTGCCTCTGCCTCTTTTACCTTGTATTTTCCCTTCCAATATTACTTTTATTAGGCTGTTGTGTCTTTTAACATTGCCCAAAAATTTCATTTGTCTTGTTCTAATTGTATTTAGTAGTTCTCTTTTCATTTTTAATTGTTTTAAAACTTCATCGTTTGTTTTCTTTTCTTTACATCCAATTCTACCTATTCTTCTATAAATCCACATTTCAGAGGCTTCAATTTTCTGTTCTGTTTTCTTGTCTAATGTCCATGTTTCTGTACCATACAGGAATATTGAGAAGATGTAACATTTTGCTATTCTTAGTTTTAGCCCTGGTGTTATTTGCTTCTTTTATAAATTTTTTAGAAATAAAACAAGTAGAGGAATTCAAGTATTTAGGCACAATGTTCACAGAAGATGGAAAACTAGACAGAGAAATTGACATGAGAATACAAAAAGCAAATGCTGTCACATACCAGCTTTCACCATTGCTAAGATATCCAAACATTTCTATGCCAGCTAAACAACAAATAATAAATAGCATTTTCATACCAACTTTGTGCTATGAAAGTCAAACATGGACCCTTTCTAAATCCCATTTAAGAAATATCAATACAATTGAGATGCGATGCTTGAGAAAAGTAACAAATAACACAAGAAGAGATAGAATACCAAATGAGACCATAAGAAAAATAGTAGGAACTAAACCCTGCCAAGAATATATAGAACAACAACAACTTAAATGGTTTGGCCACCTGGTCAGAATGAACCCTTACCAATCACCATCAAGGGCGTTCTTCTCAAGAATGCATGAAAAAAGACCAAGAGGAAGACTCAGAAAAAGATGGATAGATGCAGTGACAGAGACATGTAACAACAAAGGAAAATCACTAACTCAGACAGTTTGAGCAGCTCAAGAACGACAAATGATATAAACCATGACACCTTTTAGGTATCGGTGAAAAGAAGAAAGAAGTTATTTGCTTTGATGTTAGTATATTTCAGTCAAATACCAGTGGATAAAGAGATTTAATGAAAATTGTGGCGCTGGATAGGACACACTGCGGAAGCCAACTGAGAGTATTACACAACAGGGCCCTTTTTTTGAATCCCCAGCGAAAAAGACAAAGAGGAAGACCAAATTATTCTTTGAGAAAACAGATGGAAGCAGAGATGAAGGGGAAGAAATGGAACAATTTTTAAAAAATGACAAGAAACAGAACAGCTTGGAAAGTGTTAGATGAAGACCTATGCTCCACAGGGGGCTGAAAGGTAAAGAAGATGAAGACCATTGTCAATATAAAGCATTGCAAGAACAAAACTAACCTTCACTACATCTCAGAAAACAGCTTTCAACTGTAAAGATTGAAAGGGAGTTGTGAAGATGTAATTAGGAATGCTCCAATGGCTGTCAAGATTATGAAACTAATCATAATGATGAACATGGAAGTTCTGAAAAAAAAGGAAGCTTATGAACAACACCAGGAGAAAACATTCACATTTTTTGGCTGTGCAATATGAGGGAGGAAGAGCCAGAGGAAAACAAAAGGAAAAGATACAAGACCTCCTAGGAGAAAATCATGGTATTGGAAAAAGTCAACAGCAAAATTGATAAACAATTGTACAAACAGAAAGTTGTGGAGATACATGATCACCTATGCAGGCATGCTTGTAATATAATGCTATTATTCTATATTTAATGGTCTCTCTCAGGTATAAATTTCCAGTTGCCTCAAAAGTCTGTTATTTCATTTATTAATATTTTTGTTTCTCAGTCCATCTTTAGTAATTGGTTTTTATATAGGATTTTTTAATCCTCTCTATGCCTTAATCTTTTTCAAAATAAATCAAATTATCCTTGATTATCATTTCTATTCTTGTGATGCTCTTGTAAAAGTGAAGTATAATATTATTGTTTCATTTAACTTTTCTTATAACTAACAGTAAAAAAAAACAGAAGTGATGGGCATATTGAGGAAACAACCATCAACATCATACAACATAAAAATAAGAAAAATGTACCATTGGTTATTGAAAAGTATTGGTACTATTAACACCATATTCTCCATACACCTTTCTGTGAATGGAAAACCCCTTCAACAAGGTGGTCATTGGTATCTCAAATAAATAAATTATATTTTATTTTAGTCATTTACATATTTGATTTTTTCATTTTAATCTTATCCTTTTTTTCTTTTTTCTTTTTCTTTTAATCTCAACAATCTAATATTTATGAATGTCACTTTGTAAATGTCTGCAATTTGCTAGTTATGTCTTTTTATGTGTCTAAGTCTTAGGTAAAATGTAAAGCTCCCCTACCTTGCTATTTATCTATCTATCTATTGTCCTTTTGAGCCGAAGACGGCACATATCATGCCAAACCTTGCGTGCCAAAATGGCACATATTGCAGAGATCACTGCCTCTTGCCTCTAAAATTTATGGCTCTTTCCATAACAATACTTTTTACAATGACAGCTTGTCAAGCCATCAATCAACCTCCTTAGTTGCCTCTTACGACATGCTTGGAAGGTCACAGTGTCACTATTCTTTACTCATAATGAGACCTCGGTAACACACAGGAAACCCTTCCCTGATCATGGTACATTTTTAAGTTTTATTGCTGGTATCATGCCAGGCTATCTTTACTTTCCGGAAAAATCTCCTCTTATAGAGGCTGTGGCTAGATATACATAACATTTGTATTAAGAACTATCTTAGTGAAGCTGATTTGTAGATTCACACTTTAAGAACTTATTGTGTTCCAAGTTTTTATTAAACATGTATATGTTGTATGTTTGCATTCTTCTTTTGCTTAACTATCTCTTATGTTTTCTTTTTAATTTTCAATACATATTAACTAACCTACCAACTATTGTTGTTTGTTCACAAGCAACAAATTGTTTTACATGTACTAAAGTGTTATGTTCATACAATCATGCTCAGGTGTTTGCGACTGTCAACCCAATTATGGTGGCAGTGATTGCTTTGTGAAGACAGATGAACCTCCTAACCTTTTTGAGCTTAGTAATGGTGGATTTTGTGATCTGAGAGATAACAACTGTGATGAAGTCATCATTTATAATAACAACACAGTTAATGCGTCAACTCTATCATGTTTTATAAAAGAAATGAAGGTTAGATTTTTTTTCTTATTTTTTTTCCTTTTTTTTAAAGAGTTTTATAAAATAAATAATACTGTTCTTATTTTTAACAGAAAAAATAAAGTAAAACAGATTATATCCTTCATCTATTTCCCTCATGGGCTGAGACAACACATAGGGTGGCTGTCATAGTTCTCCATGATTGATGATTTTCTGCTAGATCTTGTAGTTCTTGGTTGTTTCTTAGTCCCATAGTTGAGCCTCCCCTAGTGTTTGTTCTGCATAGCAATTCTCTTGGTCTGCCTTGTTTTCTTTTACCAGATGGTTTCCAGATGAATGTCTGATGGTTATGATAATGATTATATCCTTGCCATACTTATATTATCAACCCTTATGTAAACATGTGAAAGCTGGAAAACAACAAAAGAAATTGAGAAAAAGCTAAACATTTTAGAAGACAAATGCCTAAGAAGGATACTCTTTGTACATTGGAATAAATTCAAGACAAATATAAAGATAAGAAATTTGGCTATGCAACCAACAGTCTCATATACAGTTAGAAAGAGAAAATAGGGATATGCTGGACATTTGTTGAGAAGAGACAACAAAAGAATTTTAAAACAGGCTATAATAAGGGAAACATTGGGATACAGAAAAAGAGGAAGACCTAGAGAGTACTGAAACGAACACAGATAAGAGAAGCAAAGTTAGCTGGCATAGACTCTTTTGAAAAGATTGAACTTCTCTCTCAGAATAGAGATTTTTGGAAATAAAAACATTGTGAGCCCTATGCGACATCAAGCATGCTGAAAGGATCAAGATAATTGTACATGAAGCATCACCTTTATAATTTGAATTAATTGGTCCCAGGGAGTGCTCTGAAAATTGAATTTCCTAAATATTGGATACATTCTTTTTCTTGGGAAATAAAATTATTTAGATCATATTTTTTCAGATCTTCAAAGTTATTCTGCACATTACATTTTGAAGTTAAAAATTGGTTCATTAAAAATGTAAAATAACACAATTAAACACAAATATAAATGAAACCCTCTAAAAACACGAATACTGAAATGTTGTACAAATGAAAATGATATTTTATGATAAGTATTAACTTTAAAGACGATGGTCATACGTTGGACATGTGATGAGAAGAGATAATAATCGAATAGCAAAGCAAGCCCTCATATGGGAAACAACAGGTAAAAGAAAAAGAGGAAGACCCAGGGAGACACTGAGAAGAACATTGATGAGAGAGGCAAGAGCAGCAGGAATCGGCTCCCTCAATGAGATAGAACTGCTTGCACAGAACAGAGACAGATGGCGAGATTTGATAAAATATCTTTAAAAGAAAACTGCTAGAACAAAAATTCATATAGGAGAAGGTGTATCTTGGTCTACGCCCTATGGGCCGGTTACGGCTCGAAAGGTCAATAGATAGATAGATTACCTTTATTAAACAGTCCATTATATTACCAATATGGAAAAAGAAGGGCAGCAGAAGAGACTGCAACTAATATAGAGGAATATCGCTATTAAGCCACACAGGGAAGTTATATGCCAAGATAGTTGAAAAAAGATTGAGACCAATTATAGACCCACAACTAAGCGATGCTCAGATGGGCTTTAGGAGGATCAGAGGCTGCACAGATGCCCTATTTATTATAAAACAACTAGCGGAGAAAGCAATAGAGCATAATAAAACACTATATACCGCTTTTATTGACCAAGAAAAGGCCTTCGATAGGGTGGACAGGGAACAACTGTGGTTCGTATTGCCCTTGTACGGAGTAAGTCACCACCTAGTAGAGATATGCAAGAGCCTCTATGAAAGTAGTCACACTACAGTAAGATCTTCAGCAGGCTACTCTAAACATTTCACCATTAACTCCGGAGTAAGACAAGGCTGCATGCTTTCCCCTTTACTTTTCATCACATATATGGACAATACATGCAAATTAGCATGCCCAATCAAAGGAAGTATACCAACAAGGATGATAACAAACAATAACACAAAAGAGAACGAAATATACGTACCAAAAAACAGCAGGAGAGAGGAAGAAATGAATGAAATACTATTTGCAGACGACCAAGTTCTGATAGATGAAACAACTGAGGACCTGCAAGAACATATCAACAGGCTAAACAACACTTGTAAACAATACAACATGAAGATCAACATAAACAAAACTGAAGTAATGGCAATAGCGAGAAAGAAAGAAAACTAAACATCATAATAGATAATACAACTCTGAAGCAAGTAGACAATTTTAAATATCTGGTTAGCATGTTAACACAAGACAATAACCAAGAGACAGAGATAGATATAAGGTGTAACAAAGCAAGCCAAGTTATAGGCCAAGTATCAACACTTTGGGGGCCTCGGTAGGCTAGTTGGGAAAACCACCCAACTGGACTACCGACATTCGGATAACCCATGTTCGATTCCCGCTGGGAGCAGTGTGAATTGTACTTGTGGTTGGAGAAAAAAATGTACCCCTAAGGTCGACCCAGCTGTTGGCAGAAATGGGTACCAGGGTATTACCCTGGGAAGGTGAGGAATGTCGCTTCGCATATATGTCTTGATGCTTGAGGCGACACTATACAGAAATATCCAAATACTTCTGGAGAGTCGGCTGAGCACATATTGGTGTAAACTCGCGTGCTAAGACACCATTTCAAGTCTTGTATTTTACCTTTATCTTTACTGTTAAAAAACAAAGCAATAACTACAGAAGCAAAATGGGCAATATGCAAATCAATTTTTCTACCAACTCTGTGCTATCAGTGCCAGAATTGAACGCTGGACTCTAGAACAATAAGAAAGATAACGACCACCGAAATGAAATGTGTCAGAAGAATGACAGGAAACAGCTTAAGGGACAGAGTAAGAAACACCGACCTGAGGAAGAAACTCGAGATTGAACCAGCCATCGAATACATAAAGAAACAACAGATAAAATGGTTCGGCCACATAACAAGACAAAAAAGAACTAACAATGACTCAAAGAGCTATAAACAAACACTACGAAAACGCCAGATTAAGAGGAAGACAGAGAAGGAGATGGATAAAGGGAATACTAGAGTCACTAGGAGGGATAACACCAGAAGAGGCCAACAGAAGAGCAAAGAATCGCAGATTGTATCTCCCCTCAATGCCAACGGCAATAGAGGAAGGATAGAAGAAGAGAAGAAAAGATTACCTTTATTGAAGAGTTTTCACTTATCTTTAATAATCGATTGATCATCGAGTGCCTTCTCTGCAACGAAGGTTGGCTACCATAGATCGCCATTCTACTCTGTTTCTTGCTTTGATGGTGCAGGCTGTCATAGATTGACTTGTCCATCTTTTGATGTTACTCGTCCATGTTAGTCTTGGTCTGCCTCTGCCTCTTTTACCTTGTATTTTCCCTTCCAATATTAATTTTAGTAGGCTGTTGTGTCTTTTAACATGCCCCAAAAATTTCATTTGTCTTGTCTTAATTGTATTTAGTAGTTCTCTTTTTATTTTAAGTTGTTTTAAAACTTCATCGTTTGTTTTCTTTTCTTTCCATCTAATTCTACCTATTCTTCTATAAATCCACATTTCAAAGGCTTCAATTATTTTCTGTTCTGTTTTCTTGTCTAATGTCCATGTTTCTGCACCATACAGGAATACTGAGAAGATGTAACATTTTGCCATTCTTAGTTTCAGCCCTGCTGATATTTGTTTTGTTGTTAGTATATTTTTCATGGCTTTAAAATTACTTTTTGCCATACCTATTTTTTTTTTAATTTCAATTTTACATTTTCCATCATTGGTTATAGCATGTCCCAGGTAGTTGTAACTCTGGACTGTCTCCAGATGTATTCTCTCCACTGTGATATTTAATTGTAGGTCTTGTGAATTTTCTTTGTTTATGATCATAGTTTTAGTCTTTTTGATATTCATAGCTAGTCCATATTTTTTGCTTGTTATGTTTATTACATTAAGCAATTGTTGTAGGTCTTTAGGATTTTCTGCTACTAGAACAGTATCATCAGCATATCTTAGGTTATTGATTATCTTTCCATTAATGTTTAGGCCTGGCATCTCTGAGATGTTTTTAAAGATTTGCTCAGTGTATAGATTGAACAAGCTTGGTGATAGGATGCATCCTTGTCTTACTCCTCTTTTTATGTCCATGGCTTTAATAATGGAATAAAGAAAAAACTCAAAATTACTTTTAAAAAACCCAAAAGATGGAAAAAAAAATGAGCCACAAGATCTTTAAATGAAATGCATAAGCAATAATATGACTGATATAATGCTCATCTACAAACAAAATGACAAAAATTACATCATATTGATATCTTTGAACATAGCTATGCATTTTTCTTAAAATTATTTTTCAGATATTGAATTTTGTGAGTGTGATACAAACAAATTGAAAGTATTATAATGTGTGTGTTTGCATCAGACAACTCTTGCAGGAGAATCCTTTACTCCTGAATCTATTATTATGTGTTTATAGTTCATCAATGACGATATGAAGTCCAAATTACATTTTTCAGTTTCTCTCAATAATGTTGTTTCAGTGCAAGTACGCATTTATTTTTCTTCATTTTTGAGTCATAAAAACATTTTTATTCTGATATTTTTCCAAACGTGAACTAATATAAAAGATATTGGGAAAGCTGTGGTGGCTAGGGGATTAGTGAACTTAACCACTAAGGACAAAAGGCTGATTTTGATCTCAATGGATGTCTCATATGTTCACCAAACTTTAAATGGTACAAGATTTTTCTGGGAAAGTGGGGTTACCTGCAGTGATTCCGACCACATCACTCATAAAATATACTTTTGGCCATTACAAAATATATACACTAACATCATATTCCCTTTATACCTTAAGGCTTTGAGAGAATGCTTATAAAAGGATAGTACCTACCAATGATCTATCTAAAACATAAGAAAGACCAATGGTCAGAGGGATAGTCAATTTGATATCATTACTGCAGGGGCTAGGCTAACAAATGTTAGTGTGAAACATTTTGCCTGTGAGAAAAACAATTAGAGCTTCCGACAACACTTCATGGCACGTGTTCATGGAACAAACAAGTTCAATTTGGATGAGTCAATTTGCTGTGTAGCATTAGTCCTTTTTAGAGAATGAAAGATAAACTGTAAGCTGTTTGTATGAATCATCATATAATGTCCTCATTTATTGTAAAGTCCGTAGTGTCTGTGAAAACAAAATTGGCATTTTTAATTATCTTCCACAGACAAATTCTTCAGGTACCTATGTGACAAATGTGGCTTTAAAGAGACTGAAAGCCAAGTTCCTAACTGTGAATGAGGTTGCTTGTCCAGTGTCTGGATCTGGAACCTATGAAATTCAAATCAGCAGCAGTGGAACTTTACTGAGCAGCTCAGCTAATCTCTTTGTTTATGACTCTCGGTGTTTTGACTGCAACATTCAGAACCAAACTTGCTTTCAGAAGGTATATATTATTTTTCTAGAAATTTTTTGTCTAAATTTTGATGATAAATTCAAGATGTGTTTAAAAAAAGACAGTACCTTTTATAAATATTGCAACCAGCTATCTCTTAATGAACAACATGAGACACTAACGCTCCCACACCACATTACTTAAAAAAAAAAACACCTTACATAAAATCCATATAAATGTATTGTTATGTAATAACACTGTTCAGTATAATGTATGGTTTCATCTATTATAGCAACATTCTAATACTGAGGTGGCTGGGATATGTTAGAAGAATAGACAAGAACTGTATTACTAAACAAATATTGTATAGAGAGTTTTTAGAACTGAAGCAAGGATAGCTGCAAGCTGGTAACAGAGAATCTTCTCCATTGAGGGAGCCCCTCTTGGAAAATGTATAGAAAAACAGCACTTGAGGAACAAACCTAAGAATTGAATAGCAGCATACCAGCATTTAAAGATAAAATAAAGTCAAAGTTAGAAGGAAGATAGAAATGATGAAATAACATAAATATGCCTTGATAATTCTTGTGCCAGACCTGTAATTGAGATAAATGGATGAATCAGATATGAGAGATGACACCCATCAGCACTTGGGCTGAAAGTGGTCTTTGGCTCATAGTTGAATGTGTTTGGATGAGCAACAATTGCTGATCAAGACTCTACTTCATCTTTCCCACTCTGAGCAGATCTATCAAGTTTAATACATTATATCATCATCATCATCATCGAGTGCCATCTCCGTAATGAAGGTTGGCTACCATGGAGCGCCATTCTGCTCTGTCTCTTGCTTTGAATTCATTATATAGATCAGATAGACACTTCTGGTGGTTCTATAATTGCCTTTTGTATTAGTAAAGCTGTCAATACATTTTATTTGTTTGTTTATCTCATTCCTCGCTAATTTACTGGCATAAAATGTTCTTCTTCTTCTTCTATCCTTCCTCTGCTGCCGTTGGCGTCGAGGGGAGAAACAATCTGCGATTCTTTGCTCTTCTGTTGGCCTCTTCTGATGTTATTCCTCCTAGTGACTCTAGTATTCCCTTTATCCATCTCTTTCTCGGTCTTCCTCTTAATCTGGCGTTTTCGTAGCGTTTATTTAAGGCTCTTTGAGTCATTGTTAGTTCTTTTTGTCTTGTTATGTGGCCGAACCAATTTATCTGTTGTTTCTTTAACAAAACTTTAGCATAAAACTAAGCATAACAAAACTTTAGCATAACAAAAGTTTAGTGCAACAGAAATATGTTTGTGATGAAAAGTTTGATAACACATTTTGTTTGTGTAAAATAGTTGATCATCTGGGCTGTCAAATGATGTTCTGTTGTGTTTTTACTTTGCTTTCCTCTTATTTACTTTACCACACCTATCTTCAAGATAAACTGGAGTATTCTAGCGTGTACTCCCTGATCTGTCTTGTGCATGGTGTTCTTCTTGATATATGATATTTCACCAATCGTCTTTTATATCAATCTTTTTTGGTGTTAATGCTTCCTAGGAGTGGACTTCTGCTGAGATTGTATGACAGATTTAAACCATATGATTTGTCCTTTATGAATCTAATACATCTATGGAGTAACCTAAACTTTCTCCCTAAATTGTCATATTTGTCTCTTCTTGTCAAGTTCTGTACGTTTCTCATACATTTCTTTTTAGTTGTAACAATTTCTTCTGTCATATATAATTGATATATATAGTTTATTGTTTCTTTAAATTTCTGATTTTGAAAAATTTTTCATTATTTTGGCATATCAGCAATCTGCCTGCCTCATTGATAGTGTTTGTTATGAGAAAGGAGAGTACAATCCTTCATCAACTCGACAGTACTGTGACCCTTTGATCAACACAACGTCATGGCAAACAGCAAATGGTATTTCATAGTTTATTTATGATAAAATAAATTAGCTTAACATCATATTCTGTATATTAGGAGCAATGTTCAAACATGGTTTCACAATAGTCTTTTTTTTATATGTAAAGAGAATTCAAGTTTATTTATTATAATTTGAAAAATAATTTATAATAATTGTTTTTATTATGCATAATTTGTAATATGCATGAAACATTAAATCAAGATTTTAATTTTTAATTATCAGTTTATGATTTGTATTTCAATTTCATGATTTATTACATTTAAATCATCATCATCACTAGTCCTGTGATCTTAGGGGACACTCTTGAGGACATTTTTACAATTATCCTCAAACCTTCATGATTAAGAGCTACCTTCTGAGATGTAAGTAAGTAAAGTAAAGTGCCCCGTCACGCCAAGAGGCGTATAGGGAATATGGTGTTAATGACCATAAATTTTACAGACCTTCAGCACATGATTTTTGGGGTAATGTGGTCGGTATTACGCCCGTGCTGCTTTACTTTCCCAGAAAAAAATCCGGGACCCATTTAAGGCTGGGTGAATCCGGAAGCCATTGTTTGGGATCGAACCCTATTTCTGAGATGTAGTGAAGGTTAATTGTGTCCATTCTCTGTTGTTGTCTTCCAATCACTTCCTCTGTCTAACTTGACTACTTCTGTCTGGAACTGTGCCCTATATACTGGACTTAGCAAGGTCTGTAGATCTTGTAACATGCCCATGCCATTTTAATTTTCATTCTTCTACAGTAGACAGTAAGTCTTTAATTGGTCCTGTGGATCTTTGAATAAAGTAAATGAAAAGTACGAGACTTGAATTGGCATCTTAGCATGTGAGTTTTCACCCATATGTGCTCAGCCGCCTATCCAGAAGTATTTGGAGACTCTGGTTAGTGTCGCTTCAAGCATCAAAACTCATGATGTGAGGCGGCATTCCTCACCTTCCCAGAATTACACCCTGGTACCAATTTCTGCCAGCAGCTGGGTCGACTATGGGGGTATTTGTTTCCATTTACGGGTACAATTCACATTGCTTCCAGTGGGAATTGAACACGGGTTGTCCGAACGTCGGTAGCCAAGTCAGGTGCTTTTCCCAACAAGGCTACCAAGGCCCCCATCTTTGAATGTTATCGCACATTTCCTCATTAGTGATAAAATCTATACATAATCAAGATCTTTATGTACCATAAGATTTTCAGAATCTGTATTCTTTTTTCAAAATCAAAAGTGAGCAACCATATTTCACAAACATAGAGACACACAGGTGCTACCACTATTTGCAATTATCTAATCTGTTTCAGATCTTCTCACACAGGGCATAATATATACAAATGTAGGCCTTCCCTCCAGCCTAATTTTTGTAATGTGCCAGTCTACTAACAGAGAGACCCTTATATATTTGTGACTTCTGTTCTCTTGTAATGTGCCAGTCTACTAACAGAGAGACCCTTATATATTTGTGACTTCTGTTCTCTTGTAATGTGCCAGTCTACTAACAGAGAAACCCTTATATATTTGGTGACTTCTGTTCTCTTTTAATGTGCCAGTCTACTAACAGAGAAACTCTTATATATTTGTGACTTCTGTTCTCTTGTAATGTACCAGTTTACTAACAGAGAAACTCTTATATATTTGTGACTTCTGTTCTCTTGTAATGTGCCAGTCTACTAACAGAGAAACTCATATATTTGGTGACTTCTGTTCTCTTGTAATGTGCCAGTCTACTAACAGAGAGAAACTCTTATATATTTGTGACTTTTGTTCTCTTGTAATGTGCCAGTCTACTAACAAAGAAACTCTTATATATTTGGTGACTTCTGTTTTTGGTTGAAAGATTCCTGCCGTGGTTTAAATCTACTGTGGCTAGAAGATGGAGGCAACACCTTGAGACGGTTGAACAATGCTAGTGATGAGCAGAAATGCAAAAGCCAATGTCTCAGTATGTTTGAGATTGGGGGAGGTGAATGTTTCTCATTTGACTTCAATTCAACTAACAACAGTTGCAGTTACAACACTATGGATCACAAAAACAGATCTGAAAGTTTTTCAACGGATAAAACTGTCTTCAAATTTGAATGGATATGTGAAAACAGTAAGTATTATGTGTAAAAGATTATACCATAACCATGTTAAATGTGGAATGAATCTCAGAGTAAGTAGTTTGACAGGTGGTGAAGAACATTCAATTAAAAGTTGAAAAATTTGATAAAATACTAGATGTAACAATAACTACTGAAGTACACATTAGTAATGCCTAGAAAGGAAAAAGTATAGAACTCTATCATGTTAATAAAGAAACAAAAGCTGGAATATAACATTTGTATGGCTATTTTTTTTTTTTTAATATACCAGGAAAATGTTTACACTCAAGTTCAGTCATAAAATTAACAATTTATTGGTTGCTTACATTTTAAAACAGTTTTTGAAATCTACCATTTGAAGTCTCCCCATAATGTCACCGCAAAAGTAAAATAGTTATATCACAGCTTGATATCTCTACAGATCCATGTGGAGAAAAGAAACTGACCTGGATCTATAGGTCTGGGTTTGCAATCATTACATCCAGTGGGAAACAGTTCATGGGAGTGAACTCCAGTGTGGAGTGTCGAAAACTCTGTCTACAAGAGACATCTTTCTTGTGTCATTCGGCTCAGTTGCTTTGGGAAGTTGGCCTATGTGTCTTGTCTCCAAAATCCAGCACCACTGCAGGAAATAAATTTGTTCGTTGGCCTGGGTATACATTTACTGAGTGGAAATGTGATTCAGGTAATACTGGAAGATTAAGTACTTCAATTTCTCAAACATAATAATTAAATTTGAAACAAAAATAAAATTAATTACAGCATTTTTTAATGAACAAAATAAATTATTTTACATATTTTTTTACTAAGATAAATGTTTACCTGAAAAGATTGAATGATTCAATACAATATTCTGTCATGACATTACTCAGTGTGTTGATCATTTGCAAACAGTTCAACTGTGAGTAGAATTTGCTGCTACATTTGTTATATCTCTACAACATCAGTCACTTTTGTTTTTTTCTAAAATCTATCTATCAACTTTTTGAGCCATAGCCAGCTCATAGGACATTGACTCAGATGCTCTTTCCCTGTTTCAAAATTTTTCTTTCTAGCAGTCTCAATCCTTGAAAAGATCTTTTATAAAAATCTCGCCATTTGTCTCTGTTCTGTACAAGCATCTCAACCTCACTGAGGGAGCCGATTCCTGCTGCCTTTGCCTCTCTGATCAATGTTCTTCTCAATGTTTCTCTGGGTCGGTCTCTTTTTCTCCTACCTTTTGTTTCCCACTAGAGGATTTGCTTTGCTACTTGGTTATTATCTCTTTTCATCACATGTCCAACATATATCCTTTGTCTTTTCTGAAATGCTGTTGTAGAAATGAGCTGAAGTCTATATTTTCTTATTCCTTTACCATGAAACATCTTTTTACATTATTGTATATTTATACATTTTAGAGTAGACCATTATATATATATTTATATATGAGTAAAGTAAAGTGCCCCATCATGTCAAGTGGCATATAGGGAATATGGTGTTAGTGACCATAATTTTTATAAACCTTTGGTACAAGATTATTGGGGTAATACATTATGCCTGTGCTGTTTTACTTTCCCAGAAAGAATCCAGTACTCATTTAAGGCTGGGTGAACCTGGAAGCCGTTGATCAAGATCAAACCCAATCTCTTGTCCATTGTAGTCCAGGTCACTAACCACTGAGCTCTTGCAGCTGCTTATATATATATAGATCTTGGTAGAGGGAGCCGCGATAGCTCAGTGATTAGTGAACTGGACTACAAAGGACAAGAGGTAGGGTTCGATCCCAACTGACGGCTTCCGGTTCACCCAGCCTTTAATGGGTACCGGATTTTTTTCTGGGAAAGTAAAGCAGCACGGGGATAATACTGACCACATTATCCCAAAAATCATGTGTTGAAGGTCTGTAAAATTTATGGTCACTAACACCATATTCCCTATACGCCACTTGGCATGACGGGGAGTACTTTACTTTACTATATCTTGGTAGAAGTATAAACCAAGAAGGTGAAACGAAGAAAAAGATCAGAAGTAGGATAGCAAAAGCAGCAATGAATTTAAAAAACCTGGACAAAATATGGAAATAAAAAAAATACTAAACAAGAAAACCAAACTTAAAATATTCAACTCAAACGTATTATCAACACATATCTATGCATGTGACAGCTGGAAAACAACAACAGAGATTGAGAAAAGAAAAAATAACTAAATGTTTATGAAGACAATTACCTAAGAAAAATACTCTGTGTATAGTGGATTGAATTCAAGACTAATATTGAAATAAGAGAAATGGTCATACAACCAAAGATCTCATCTACAACTAGGAAGATAAGGTGGACATATGTCAAACATGTGTTGAGAAGAGACAAAAAGAGAATTCCAAAATAGACTCTTCTATGGAAAACATCAGGATTCAGAAAAAGAAGAAGACCTAAAGAGACACCAAAAGAACACTGACAAGAGAAGCAAAATTGGCAGCCATTGACTCATTAGATAAAATCAAAAATCTCGCCAGGAATAGAGATGGGTGGCAAAAAACAGTACAAGCTCTATGTGATCTCTAACAACGTGGGAAGGATGAAAAATCAAGAATATTTATACATAACCATCAATCAAGTTGTATAGTCTATAATCACAGCACATTGTAACACTCCCTTTCTTATGTCACTCTCAGTAATGTGTTTTATGTTTATAATCACTACTCATTTACACATGCTATTTGTCTCCATCATTCATTCTTAGCTACATGTAAGGGTCAATGGAAGTTACTTCATTCACTACTAAGTTATTATCCTGTTGTCATTCCTATTGTCATTCCTATTTTTCTAAAACAATGAATAAAGTTCATTTAAACTTCATCATCACACAAATAATCTAAAGTATACATATTTCCACTGAATCTTTGGCCCATCACACAAATAATCTAAATTGTACATATTTCCACTAATCTTTGGCCCATCACACAAATAATCTAAATTGTACATATTTCCACTGAATCTTTGGCCGTTCACACAAATAATCTAAATTGTACATATTTCCACTGAATCTTTGCCCATCATACAAATAATCTAAATTGTACATATTTCCACTGAATCTTTGGCCAGTGGAATATCATCCAGTCCCTAAACTTTGAAATAAAAACTCATCAAAATATAAAATGTTTCCACAAAATCAATGATTACTATTCCAAATATAGCAAACACTAAGAAAAATTAACTGTTCACACTTTCAGCATAGCAATTTATAGATTTTCTTTTCCATCCGCCAGCTTTCACCTCTGGCGAAGTCCCTAGAGACTAGAAGTTGAATTTTACTTGTTAATCCATCTTTCCCTGGCAGCCATGTTCCTTGCCGCACAGGTAGATAACTCTGACTTAGGAGATGCTCATATTTTTTCTGTCACTGAGTAAGTGATTCTAGCCACACCTCACTGTTGAGAACAGGGGTGGTTGCCCCAGAGAGAAATCAGAAATAAAAATCTCGACTGGTCCAGTTGGGATTTGAACTCACAACCTCTCTGCTTTGAGACTGGCATCTTGCCTCGAGACGAACCAGTCCCCCCCAGTATTTGATTTAAAAGCAAACAATATTCAGCAACAAAACAAATAGTGACAACAACTGTTAGTACTGCTAAACAGCTCATGTAAAAGTTATATAATACATGCTTGCTATTATTACAGATGAAGATCCTCTTCTGCCAGTGACCAATCCAGTGGCATCCATTAAACAGGACCCTAGTACAAATATAGAGAGCTACACTCTTGTGTGTGACTTCACAGTCCAAGAGACCAACTCAACACTCCAAGCCAATATATTATGGCTAATTGACAGTTATGTTGCAGAGAAATCAACAGTTCTGATGAGTGTTAACCAAAGTGTTTACTCTGTGTACATGAATGCAACTAAACTGACCAGCTTGACATATGGCACTCAGGTACAACTAAATTATTACTATTTTTATTTCAATAAACATAACTGCTTCTTCTTTCCTTCCTCATTTGTTCTTCGGTGTCGAGGGGAGATATAGTTTGCCATCTTTGCTCTTCTGTTGGCTTATCCTGTCTCCTATATTCCATCACAACAATTTAATTTAATGACAACTTATTCTGTACATATTATACAACCCATCTTTGATAGCATATATATTGAAAAAAAGTTCTTCTTGACCAATGAGAATGATTCCTGGATAATCAGATTACAGACGGGGGACTGGTTGATCTCAAGGTAAGATGAGACGGGGGACTGGTTGGTCTCAAGGTAAGATGAGACGGGGGACTGGTTGGTCTCAAGGTAAGATGAGACGGGGGACTGGTTGGTCTCAAGGTAAGATGAGACGTGGGGACTGGTTGGTCTCAAGGTAAGATGAGACGGAGGACTGGTTGGTCTCAAGGTAAGATGAGACGGGGGACTGGTTGGTCTCAAGGTAAGATGAGATGGGGGACTGGTTGGTCTCAAGGTAAGATGAGACGGGGGACTGGTTGGTCTCAAGGTAAGATGAGACGGGGGACTGGTTGGTCTCAAGGTAAGATGCTGGCCTTGGGAAGGATAGGTTGTGAGTTTAAATCCTGGCTGAACCAGTTGGAATTTTTATTTTAAATTTCTCTCTGCGGTAACCATCCCTTGTCTCAGCAGGGAGACCCAGCTTGAAATGTCATTTACTCATTGGCGAAAAAAATATGAGTACCTCCAAAGATGGGAGGAAGTTATCTGCTTGAATGGCGAGGGACCCCTGTGCACACGGCTGCCAGGGAAAAGTGGATTAACACGCAAAATTCAGTTTCTCGCCAGAGGTGAAAGTGGCGAATGCAAAAAAATAAAAAAAAAAAAAAAAGATTACAGACAATAAAATCGTTGGATGCCACAGATAAGTAGTTTTACAGAAAAATGTTGAGAGTGCAGTGAAAAGTATAAATAAATAAATGTAAAGGGATAAAGGATGGGGAGAACAGAGAGCAAAGATACCAGACAGTTTAAGAGAGTAGTTTGGTAAAAAATCACCAACAGAACTGATCAACAGCTGTAGAAATAGAAAGCAGTGAAAAGACAGTTGCTAGTTGTCTGTAGAGTATCATCATCATCGTGTGCCTTCTCCGCAAACGAAGGTTGGCTACCATGGATCGCCATTCTACTCTGTTTCTTGCTTTGATGGTGCAGGCTGACATAGATTGACTTGTCCATCTTTTGATGTTACTCGTCCATGTTAGTCTTGGTCTGCGTCTGCCTCTTTTACCTTGTATTTTTCCTTCCAATATTACTTTTAGTAGGCTGTTGTGTCTTTTAACATGCCCCAAAAATTTCATTTGTCTTGGCTTGATTGTATTTAGTAGTTCTCTTTTTATTTTAAGCTGTTTTAAAACTCTGTAGAGTATATCTTTTAGTATTAAACCAATTTTCATATGATGTGGCCAAGCCTGCGTAACCTAATTTGTTTGAGTAGCATGTAGATGTTCGGGAGGCCTGTGTGAGTGAGGACCTCCATGTTTGTTACTTTGTCCTCCAGGTGATACCAAGAATATGGCGTAGACATTGCATATTGGAGTCAAAAACGATGTCCTAACATCATCAAGCGCTATACATTAAAAAAAATATGACAATCATCATTTTCAGGAGGACGTGAACATCCGGTCAATATGGTGGATAGGTAGCAGGAACCAGGCTATCTATGAAAGGGTTCCTTGTTGCAGTTTCCTCATATTCCAAGTCCGGCTTGTTGCAGGAGCTACTGAGTTAAGTGCTCTGTGCACACCGTGAGCTGTGTGTCTCATCCGTTTTGATCCTGTTTCGATATCCCGCTTGTTTACGATGAATGAAGATTTCGTATGACAGGGAACAGTTGGCTGTGTTCACTTTCTGTTTTGCCTTATGTCTTTTGGCATGTGCTGAGACTGCTATGATGGGGACTACAGCTACCTTTCTTTGTTTGGGAGATGTTAGTAATTCTGATGATTCCACTGTCACAGGCGGTTGAGCAATTATGGATTTTAATTCGTTTGCAGTGATACTGGGGCCTTCCATAACCAAAGAACCAAAGCATTTAGCCTTCTCTCCTCCTTTGCATAAGTTGTCCATGATTTGCTGCCATACAGAAGGATATTAGTGATGCAGGCATTGCAAACTACAGCCATTGTTTTAATTGTCAGTTTACTGTTTTTCCTAACATGCCTAGAAAAACGGGCGAAGGTGGAAGCAGCTTTACTAATGTGGGTGCCAATTTCAGTATCTAAAGTTAGTTTATCATTGATGATGAACCCCAAGTAGCTGTACTGCTGCATGGCTTCAAGTTTGTAGTTGTCAATAAAGATGGCAGGTGTTGCTTCAACATCCTAACTGAGTGTATTAGTTTTCTGCAAACTTATTGTTAGACCAAAGTCTCTGCAGTCATGCTAAAAGCGATGTATCATGCTCTGGGGGAGTTCTTCCTGTCTTTGCATGACAAGTAAGCTACTGATTGTTAAAGAAGTATTATCATCAAGTACCATGTCTGCTGGCAGAGGTGATCATGTCTCTCCACAACTTTCTATCTTTACAACTGTTTATCAATTATATCATTGATTTTCTACTGAACAATTTTCTTAAATTGTCTTGTAACTTTTTTCAATTTTTCCAGTTGTCACAGTATATTCAAGTTGTTCCCTTATTGTTATAGAATGGCCTAAAAATAATTGTTTCCTTATAATTTCATGTAAAATAAACATAAAAGGGTATCAAGCAGCAAAACCTGTAGAAAGACAAGACAAACTATGACATTTTTGACAAAGTCTTCATCTGTATGCTATAACAAATCATGATTGCCTGCTACCAACTGTCTGTCAAGACACAAAAGACCATATATACACTGTACATATATAAAATACATGATGTTCTTTAAATGGTTTTTGCCTCCTGTCTCCTTCATTTGGCCTAGCAAAGACCATTCTGCAAGGAGTGAGAAGGAGAAATAGACAGAAAAATGTGGGAAGATAACATCAAAGAATGGACAGGCCTTGACTTTGCAGAGTCTCAAAGAATGACCAAAGATAAAGAAAAATGGAGTAGATTAACAAAGTCTATCAGTGATGTTCCTAACAGCAATTAGGGTTATGTGAAGAAGAAAATATGTATAATGAATGTGAATCTGTGAGTTCTATATTTGTTCTTTGACAATGAAAGAAAGATAAATGAGCAAAATAAGTTATGTATTGGTGCTGTTTTACTGTATAAATGACTTGGCAGTAGTGAAAGCCCATATTACAGTCAGGGGACTTCTTCAGAAAAGACAAATAAAACAAATAAAAATATATAGTGTGAGAGTACTTACCTAGTTGATAAACTGACATGCAGCAAATAAGTTCAGTGTTAAGTCACTCAAGTGTTTGATGTTTATTTGTCTTCCTTGAAAGATGCATCTGATTGTAATTCAGTCTATGTAGTGTCTTTGTATAAACTAAAGCAGTATACCAGTACTCACCATGTTATGCTGAAGATAGATGTGTCAAGCCTTAAGGTGCACATATCGCAGCTTTGTCATAAGCCAGCAACATATTGCATCCACTTAATGGGCGATCGCTAAGAGGATACTCACTTTATTTCTTCATGCACTAGCTTTGCAGCAGCTGTGTCTAACTTTATGACCATCTCTTTCATGCCAATTATATTTTCAAAACCAGTGCTGAAAATAAAACAATTATGGCTCATAGTGGAGCACACTGTCTGAAGCTACAACTAATTTAATGAACCACAATAATTTTTTTTCAGCTCTCCTGTGGGTTGAGATTATGTTACAATGCAACATGTTCAAATACACTTGGGGCCTTCAGAAGGAGCAACATAGTTAGTTTAATTTTTGAGGTGTGTATCAAGTTCTATTTAATTAAATTAGCAATGATTGCAAGTCATAAATTGTACAATTTCTTATTTAAAGAATAAATAAATTAAATAACAAAAATAATTAAAAGAAACAATCACAATTTTTTGGGCACATGAAAAGAGGAAAGGTGGAATACTTGGTTACAAGTAGAAAAATACATAGAAAGACAGACTGCGGATGACAAAGAGAGGACATACTAGATAGTTTGGTGTCATGGCATGGAAAACAGTCAAAAACAAAACTGATACGATTCTCAGTAGATAGAAGATTGTGGAAGGGCATAATCGCCTATCTCAACCGTTATGGCACATGATGTTGATGCACAATTAAAATCACAATTATGCAGTGTTTATTAGTGGACACAGCTTAATAAATAAATTATGATTTAAAAAAAAACTTTCCATCAGTAAAGTGTTTTATTTGGTGCAAAGTTAAGGTATCCATCTGAATTCATAATACATTTTTTTTTATTTACTTGCTTCAAAATGCTGCAGGTTTATTATGTAGTTATTGCAGATTCTGACACTTTTAAAGCACGTTAACTCTTAGTGGTTGCACCTAGGAATCATTTACGAAAAAAGAAAAGCTGATCAGCTGTTGATTAAAATCAAACAAAATGTCAACAGATTACAAAAATCCAGCACATTTTTATACAAAGTTACGCATCCAGAAAATTGCTTTCAAAATGCTGGATTGAATGAAGTATACAAGAATTTTATTTGAACTCCAAAATGACTGACTAGCCATTTTTTTGTGTGTAAACCATATCTGTGCCATTAAAGTGGTGAGCCAGGCAGTATGATTTACAGAAAAGAAATAAATCTTTCTATTTTTTTTCTAACAGTGGATAAGATCTTAAGTGAGAGATACTTAGGCAGCAATTTTACCCACAATGGGAAATTAGATAAATTGATATAAACCAGAATCCAGAAAGTGGATATAATGTAAGCTACCAAAAAGTACTGATATTGAAACCTTTGAATATGACCATGCAAAGAAAAAAAAAATTAACAGAAACATTGTTTATAACCCACATTGTGCCACCACTGTCAGACATAGACAATGTTGTGAAAGACAAAAAAAATAACAGTGGCTGTAAACAAAATAAGATATTTCTAAAATAAGAAATGAAACATAGAGCCAAATTTATGGGTATAACATCAACTATTGACCATACTAAACATCAAAGAGTCCGATGGTTTGGACATCTGAACTGAATGAAGCCTGACCAATCTACAGTCCTAGCTATTACTTGGCAATATCGAACTATGGAGCAAAAGGGAAACCCAGAAAGATTTGGATCAAAGAAGTTTTAAATAATATTGCCGTGACAACAGCTCACACTGCACAGCTAGAAAGGGCTAGAAAATTCAATATTCCTCCTCTCTGATATTTCATGCAGCAGACTGTAGGATAAAAGAAAAAAAATAAAAAAAAATAAATGGTTATATATTTTTAGCGATAACAGAGCCTTATGTGGACCTGTAACAGTTTGAAGTGTCTTTGAGGTAATTCATGCCAACATTAATGGCTGTTCTTTATTATCATTAAAATGTGACAACACCACTATTGGCCTATAAATATTAACTCTTTCTGTACATATAGCATCAAACCATATTCTTTTTACATGTCTTGTATCATCTTGGTATTGGTGAAATCTAATACCTTATTCAATGATCTAAAAATTCATATATATGTTATGTGTTAAATGAATATAAATATGTAGATTGATTTTTAAATCCATGAAAAATTTTGTCTCTGAGATTTCTTCCATTGCATCGATAAAAGGCTTCCCTACTGAAAGAGTTAACATCAGTATTATTTGGATGTTTTTAGTCAATTTTCTTAGAATATCAGGTTCAATTGAGCTAAACTATTCCTTTTGTTGTGGTGTGGCATAATGTCAGATACCTTTATCAACTTGTGGTAGTATGTTATGTCTGCTTTTTGAAATATATTAAACAGTGTAATACAGTCTAATAGTTCTAGATTGCCACTTATGATGTCAGACAGCTTGTGTGAAGATGAATAATAGTGAGAATCTGTAAAGATGACTGCTAAGTTCTCTGTTTGGAGCTAGTGTTTAATCAGGGTTTTGCTTCTGCATTGAGGAGGTGGTTGTAGTATTTTTCCAATAGTAGTAATCATGATAATCTCATGTGGTGAGATTTAATTTTGGGTCCAGTGGAAAGTCTGATACTTGATAACAAAGATCACCAGACAACAAAGAATTTCAGAATTTCTGCCCTCAAGTCTTTGGCTTGAAAGGACAATAGAGACAGACAGGTGAAATAAATTTAATGAAATAAATATTTCTGCTTCATTTTTTGGAGTCTCCACAAATTTAGTGAAAATCTATGAAAATCTATTCTATATACTCAATAATTATGCTTTTTGAAAAAAAAAATGTCCAGTTGTTTCACTGCCTGAAATGTCACATATTAGCTCAGAAAAGTCTTTTTATTTTTCAAGATGGGACTGGATGTGCATACATACTCTAGTAGAACATGTTAGTTCTGCATTTTAATTTTTTTTTCTCTTTATCCAGTTTTACAGAATTACTTTTCTTGTTTTTGGTTTTTTTCTAGCCAATGCATGGGATTGTTCTGTTAGCATCTTGAAATTTTCAGCTTGTAAGATTCTCCTGGCATTTGTTTTCCACTTTTGTACTACTGTGATGTTTTTTAAAAAAATGATTTATCTGAACTGGCTTAGATGTTCATGTTATGAACACTACAGACTAATGGGTTTAGATCTATTGTTAAAATTTGATTTAATTCCTTTTTTTTAAATGCCATATTTAGCATATAGATTCTTAATCCATCTTTTCAAATATCTCATTATTTCTCTGTATCCATCCAGACTGCCATTTTCAGAGGAGATATTAAGTTAATCACAATTAATATTTCTCTAATCACATTCTTATCACCTCCACAACACAAGAATAATATATGTTAAAACTATATGTACAGGTAACCAGTGCCACAAGTTTGACCGTAGTAGAAGGACAGGTTGGTGAGGTTATCACAGTGGTCATTCACACACCACCAGCTTTTCTCTGTAATACTTTCAACTCAAGCTCCGACTGTAGCATTGACATAACAGTCCTGGTCAGCCCAGACAACCAAGACCTTGGTTGTCCTATCTCAGGAAGTGTATCCCAGATTGTCCTTGGAGCTTCTACTGCAACAAATAGCTCAGTTTTCTGTGGTCAAGTGATAGCCTCCAGCAACTGGCAGAAGGTGGTGCGTATCCCTGTTGTGGCTAAGCTAGACCTTATCCAGGACAAAGATGAGACAAGGGTGGTCCATGTCACTGGAAGTCTGAAGGACAAAGATGATCGCATACTAGTAACACAAAAGCTACAAAAAGTTGAGGTAATTAATTACATTTTTTGTAATAATATTGCATATTGTTTACACTTTACACTGTTTGCTCACTATTTTTAGGGAAGTGCTGTATGAATTTCATTATTTTGTACTGTCAATAATTTAATTCTAACCAACCTTATTGAAAGCCTCTACGTCAACAGCAGCTGCAGGATCAGAACAGCAGCAGGCTACACAGATCACTTCGAAGTTAGATCAGGCATAAGACAGGGGTGCGTACTATCCCCCCTACTGTTTATTACATACATGGACCATATATGCAAGCTAGCCAACCCATCAGAGACAGAGGAGATCAACGAGCTTCTATTTGCAGATGATCAGGCACTAATACATGAAACAATAGAAGACCTACAAGAACACTTAAACAAACTCAACATCTCAGGCATAAAATACAACATGAAAATCAACATCAACAAAACAGAAGTCAGGAATGTCGCCAAAAATAAACAGGACATCAACATAACTATAGAAGGCAGACAACTAAAACAAGTAGAGGAATTCAAATACCTAGGAAGTCTAATGACAAATGATAATTCCCAAACAGCAGAGATAGAATCAAGATGCAACAAAGCTTGTCAAATCATCAGATAGTTATCACCACTATTGTCCAACAAGGAAATAACTCTGGTGGCAAAACGAGCACTATACAATACAATCTTCATCCCAACGTTGTTCTACCAATGCCAGACCTGGACCCTAGATCCACGAAAAAGATGGGTCGATGGAATATTAGAAGCACTAGGAAACATAACAGCAGAAGAGGCAAACAGACGAGCAAAAGACCGCAAATTATATCTCCCCTCGACGCTGAAAGGCAGATGATGAAGGAAAGAAGAAGAAGAATAATTTAATGTGAGGAACTTTATATGTGTTATCAAAGTAGTTTATGTTAGCACATTATTATTTTACTTTTTTCTGCCTGTGATGATGAGAAACTCTATATACAGAGCTTTGCAGCAGGAGACGATGTGAAGGTTTCTGATGTTCAGATTGGTTTCTGATGCTGTGTTCTGGTTTAATTTTTCTTTAATTAAGAATATATATATATATATATAATAATAATAATAATAATAATAATAATAATAAATCATTATCGTCATACAGGTTGGCATAGGCGATCATGTCTGTCAACATTTCTCTGTCCACAGTACATTGTACCAATTCTGTTGTTGACTGCCTTCTGTTTCGTGACACCAACCTATCCAGTATCTTCTCTCTTTTTCATCCACAATCTCTCTTTCACTGTATTTTGCCAGTTGTATTCAAGTACTCCAAATTACCTCATCTTATGATGTGCCTAAAAAATGTTGATTGTTTCTTTCTGATGCTATTTAGGAGCTCCCTTTTTGTATTGGCCTTTTTTAAAATGTTCTCGTTGGTCTTTTTAGCTGTCCAGGGAACTTTCAACATTCTATATTTTATTACATATTCTAATATTCAATATTTATGTATATAAAGCAATTAACAAGACTAAGCAAAAAATGAAGGGTTTTCAAATCTAATGTATCTAATGTATTATTCACCATTACATATGCATGTATCCAAAAAGGAAATAACTCTAGAGGCAAAATGGGCACTCTATAAAATCAATTTTCACTCCAAACATTGTGCCACCAAAGCCAGAATTGGACCCTAAATCTATCTATCTATTGACCTTTCGAGCCGTAGCCGGCCCATAGGGTGTAGACCAAGATACTCCTTCTCTTATCTGAATTTTTGTTCCAGCAGTTTTCACTTCTTTTAAAGATATTTTATCAAATCTCGCCATTTGTCTCTGTTCTGTGCAAGCAGCTCTATCTCATTGAGGGAGCCGAATCTTGCTGCTCTTGCCTCTCTCATCAATGTTCTTCTCAGTAAGAACAAAAAGAAAAATAACCACATGAAGATGAAATGTGGTAGACAAATGACAGGAAACAGCCTGAGAGATAAGATCAGAAATGAAGAACTGAGAAAAAAGCTAGGTATAATTCCTGCCATAGAGAAAAAAAAAAAATAAAACTATCTTTATGACACTTAGTACTATTGCTGGTGTCGGTCGGGGGGCTCACAATGAAACCCAAGGGATAAAGGCCGCTTGGTCAAAGCAGTCGCCACGACGTGTGAGGTACAGGATTTTAATTTCACCCCCGATAGAAAAAAATACTTTCTGTCTACAGCGCGTTTCAAACACCGTACATCGGCTTTTCAGCCAATAAATAAAGAAACAACAGTTAAAATGGTTTGAGCATGTGATAAGGCAGAAAGATCAAAACATTACACAATGAGCCTACAATAAACATTGTGAGAAAACCAGACCCAAGGGCTGATATAGAAAAAGATAGATTGATGGAATATTAGAGACACTAGGAAACTAACATGTGAAACAAGATGGCTGGGAGCAGAGAGAATAAAATTGAATACAGGGGAGATGATTTTATCATCAGGACACCAGGAACCAGGAGCACAACATAGCGAAGGGGTAGCTATAATGCTATCAAAAAATGCACAGAAGACACTAATAGAATGGGAGGCAGTGGGACCAAGACTGGTGAGAGCAACATTTAGAACAACCAAAAACAAAATAAAATTACACATTATACAATGCTATGCACCAACCAACGATAAAGATGACTCAGTTAAAGATGATTTTTATAAACAGCTACAATGGCAGATGGATGCAAGACGAGCCAAGGATATTATAATCTTGATGGGAGACCTAAATGCTAAGGTAGGATCAGACAACAGAGGCTTCGAAGAGATTATGGGAAAACATGGACTTGGAGATATAAACGAGAATGGAGAGATATTTGTGAATTTCTGTGCCCTTAATCAAATGAGCCTAGGAGGAACAATATTCCAACATAAAAGAATACACAAAGCTACATGGGTGTCACCAGATCATAGAACGGAAAATCAAATTGATCACATATGTATTAATAATAAGTTTAAGTCATCCTTACAGGATGTAAAAGTATATAGAGGGGCAGATATAGCTTCTGATCATCATCTTCTGTTAGCCAAACTTAAAATTAAATTAAAAAGGTATAATACAACGAATAAGGGTAGAAAGTATTTCAATGTAGGGTTTCTTAAAGAACAAGGAATTAAAGATAAATTCGCAGTCACAATATCAAATAAATACCAAGTCCTCCAACAACTAGAAAATACAATAAATATAGAAGATCATTGGAAACAGGTAAAAAATATATGGAAAGAGACATGCGAAGAAACACTGGGGAAAAGAGAACGCCAGAATAAGGCATGGATGACAGCAGAGACCCTGGATAAAATTAAAGAAAGAAAGAACAAGAAAGCAGACATAAATAAAAGCAAAACAAGAAGTAATAAAGCCAAGACACAGGAAGCTTACACAGAAGTGAACAAAGAAGTGAGAAGATGCATTAAAAGGGATAAGAGGAAATATATAGATGAACTAGCTAAAGAGGCAGAAGAAGCAGCAAGTAAAGGGAATATGAAAGAACTGTACAACAGCACAAAGAAATTAGGTGGAAAATACAAACAGATCAACGCCTTTATCAAAGACAAGAAAGGAAATCTGCTTAGTAATATAAGGGAACAAATGGAGAGATGGAAAGAACACTTTGAAGAACTTTTGAACAGACCCGGCTCAAATAATCCTCCAGATATACTACCAGCAGAAGAAGAGTTACACGTTAACTGCGGAAAACCAAGCAAAGAAGAAATAATGAAAGCCATCAAATTATTAAAAGATGGTAAAGCCACAGGACCAGATGAAATTCCTTCGGAAGCCATCAAAGCAGATATTAACACCTCTACCAAGATGTTACAGGATCTATTGGATAAAATTTGGGAGAGGGAAGAAATACCTAAAGACTGGAGAGAAGGTTATATGATCAAACTACCAAAGAAAGGAAGTTTACAGGAGTGCACAAATTATAGGGGAATTATGCTACTATCAGTGCCAGGAAAAATATTAGGCAGAATCATTCTGGAGAGACTAAAAGAGGCTATAGAGAAACACTTGAGAGATGAACAAGCAGGTTTTAGGAAGAACAGATCATGTGCTGATCAAATAACTACCCTACGTATAATAGTTGAACAAAGTTTAGAACTAAAATCCCCACTATATATTGGATTCATAGATTACGAAAAGGCATTTGATAGTTTAGACAGAAGAATGCTTTGGAAGTTGCTGAGTCATTACGGAATCCCCATAAAGTTTATTAACCTGATAAAAACAATGTATGAAGGAACAAAATGTAGTGTGGTGCATGAAGGACAGCTTACAGAAGCATTTGAAATAAGAACAGGAGTAAGGCAAGGATGCCTCCTGTCTCCATTTCTCTTTCTACTGGCCATAGATTGGATTATGAAAATAACTCAAAACAACAGAAATGGGATCCAGTGGTCACTGACCAAACAACTTGATGATTTAGACTTTGCTGATGACATAGCTCTCCTATCACACAGCCATCAACAGATGCAGGATAAAATGAGTATATTAGATGAGAGATCACAACAGCTAGGACTAAAGATTAATAGAGATAAGACCAATATTATGAGAATTAATGCAGTTGGCAATAACCATATAAAACTAGGAGAAATACCTCTACTAGACGTACAATCTTATATATATCTGGGCAGTAATATAGATAAAGAGGGAGGAACAGAAAATGATACCAAAATAAGGATATCAAAAGCAAGAGGAGCTTTCATTGCACTGGGAAACATATGGAAATCCAAAGAAATTAGGCTAAATACAAAAATAAAAATTTTCAACTCAAATGTTAAGTCGGTCCTATTATATGGCTGTGAAACATGGAGAATGACAAAATTGACAATCACGAAAGTACAGACTTTCATTAATGGATGCTTGCGCAGAATAAAGGGATGGAAATGGCAGGACAAAGTCACTAACGTGGAATTATGGAAATGTACCGGTCAAATACCAGTGGATAAAGAGATACAGTGAAGACGATGGAGATGGATAGGACACACACTACGGAAGCCAACTGAGAGTATTACACAACAGGCCCTTTTTTGGAATCCCCAGGGGAAAAGACAAAGAGGAAGACCAAGGAATTCTTGGAGAAGACAGATAGAAGCAGAGATGAAGATGATGGGGAAGACATGGAATGATCTTAAAAGAATGGCAAAAAACAGAACGACTTGGAAAGTGTTTGTTGAAGACCTATGCTCCACCAGGAGCTAAAAGGTAAAAGAGAGGAAACTAACAGCAGGAGAGGCCTACAGTAGAGCAAATGACCACAGATTATATATCCCCTCGATACTGAAAGGCAACTGAGGAAGGAAAGAAGAAGAACATATACATGCAAGACTTGAAAATAACTGAAGAAATAAAAAATGAATTTGGTGTATTTGAAAACAAATGCTTCAGGAAAATATTTTGTATACTTTAGAATGAACTTAAGACTAGTGCAGAAATAAGAGAAGTGACAGGGCATTCATAAATACAAAGTACTTATAAATCTACAATCAAAAGCAGAAGGTGGTCATATGTTGGCCATGTGATGAGAAGAGACAACAAGAGAATCTCAAAGCAGGTCTTCAAGTGAGAACCAAAAGGTAAAAGAAAAAGTAGTAAACCTAATAAAACACTTAAATGAACACTGAGGTGAGAAGCAACAATAGCAGGCATGAGCTTCCTTGCCTAAATTGAGCAGCCCGTCCAGAATGAAGACATGTGATGAGATATGTGCAATGTCTATCATTTAGTAACAAAGATACAGAGAGTCTAAAATTTCTGCCTTATGTTTCATCTTTGACTTGAAAGGAAAATAGATAGAATAAATAAGAGCTGGCTTCTGACATAAGACACAAAGGAAGATTCTTCCAATAAATGTGAAAATGAAGAAATTGGACATAAATACATTTGATTGGAAGGAGCTTACCAAGGAGAGATCCAATTGAAGATAGAAATTAAATGTCCGTCAGAAAGCACATAAGCTCACATTGAAAGGCCAAATTCTCTACATGAACATGAAAGAGCAAACTACAGCTTCTAGCAAGATCCTTGTATGGGCACTCTTTCAAGAATGTGAGAGGCAGTAAGGGTGATGATTGAAATCTTGTAATATCCTTATATAAATATATATATATAAATAAATGATGCATAATGAAGCATTATCTTGGGGTGTACGAGTGACACTCCCTGTGTAGCAATGAGGTATCTTCTTGACTTTCCAACCATGGATGACAAAATCAAGATCTAGAGGGCACGAGCATACCTGAAGATTAGTGCAGATAAAGAGCATCCATTGCACCACGTGCTCAACACAGGGAAGGGTACCAGGCTAAAAAGAGGCAAATCATGGGTGGACCAAGCAGGAGATGTCATCAAACAGGTCTGTGGGCTTACCAATATCAGCGTTGGCAAGGTGCGGATACGTCTACATCATTCAAGGGGATATCCTCGTGTATTGTCACACTTGACAGGAAAAGTAGGGAACAGAACTCAGTTGTGGTCAATGCTGAGGTCAACGGTCTCATCTGCGATAACACTGATGAGAAAGATGCAGTCATCTATACAGATGGATCTGTAATACGACACCAAAGAAGTGCATGGGTGATTACAGCATGCTCGGCAGGCAGAATAGTCAAAGACACTGGTGACCACAAGTAGCTTGACGATGGAGGTGATGGCAATGACCAGGGCATTCAGCTGGTTAGAGTCACAAGACTACACCCATACCTGTATGCTGAGTGATTCGATGAGCATGATCAAAAAAGTTGAGGCGGGCTCTGTACGCATGCAATGGTTAGAGTCATTGCAGAAGTCAAAAATATGTAAGATCACCTTTGTCTATGTCCCTGGACATGCAGGAGTATGGGGAAATGAAAGAGGGGACAGGTTGGCTAGCTGCACTGTTGTTGAGGACGGTCAACCAATGGATTGGGCGGACATCATCAGTGCTCTCAGAGATGTTGGAAGAGCACAGGACTTCGACAACCACACATCCACGTCACTCCTTTGGATGAAAGAGATGGGAGTTAAGATGGGCATAGCCAGAAACGAGAAACTTAGTGGGCATGTAAGAAGACAATACAGAACTGGAATCAGTCGCTGGACACTGCAGGATTTGCTGAGGAGGGGATCTGAGCACCTATGGACATTTTCGGCGTGCAATGATGGTGACCTGCAAATAACTCAATATATATATATATATATATATATATATAAATATATGGGAGCCGCGATAGCTCAGTCGTTAGTGAACTGGACTACAAAGGACAAGAGGTAGGGTTTGATCCCAACCGACGACTTCCGGGTTCACCCAGCCTTTAATGGGTACCGGATTTTTTGGGGGAAAGTAAAGCAGCACAGGCATAATACTGACCACATTACCCCAAAAATCATGTGCTGAAGGTCTGTAAAATGTATGGTCACTAACACCATATTCCCTATACGCCACTTGGCATGACAGGGGCGCTTTTAAAAAAAACAAAATATATATTTATATACATGACTAATATGTAATTTATATTGGGAGCAAACAGCAATAATAAAATATTAGAAAGAGAACTCTACACCCATTGATATAAAAAAAGGAGTAAGACAAGGATGCATCCTATCACCAAGCTTGTTCAATCTATATACTGAGCAAATCTTTAAAAACATCACAGAGATGCCAGGCCTAAACATTAATGGAAAGATAATCAATAACCTAAGATATGCTAATGATATTGTACTACTAGCAGAAAATCCTAAAGATGTACAAATTACTTAATGAAATAAACATGACAAGCAAAAAATATGGATTAGATATGAATATCAAAAAGATTAAAACTTTGATCATATGGAAAGAAAATTCTCAAGACCTACAAATAAATATCAAAGTTGAAGGAATAAACCTGCAGATAGTTCAAAGCTACAACTACCTGGGACATACTATAACGATTGATGTAAAATGTAAACACTGAAATAAACAAAAGAATAGGTATGGCAAAAAGCAATTTTAATGCCATGAAAAGTGTCTATCTATCTATCTATCTATTGTCCTTTCGAGCCGAAGACGGCACATAGGGCAGAACCACAATCTCAAAAGCAGAAACCTTGCATGCCAAAATGGCACATATTGCAGAGATCACCACTTCTAAAATCTATGGCTCTGTTTCCACAACAATACTTTTTACAGTGACAGCTTATCAAGCCATCGATCAACCTCCTTAGTCGCCTCTTACGACATGCCTGGAAGGTCACAGTGTCACAATTCTCTACTTTCCTCATAATGAAGCCCCGGTAACACACTGGATGAAAAGTGTACTAATATCAAAACAAATAATACCAGGGATAAAACTAAGAATAGCAAAATGTTACATCTTCTCAATATTCCTGTATGGTGCAGAAACATGGACATTAGACAAGAAAACAGAACAGAAAATTGAAGCCTTTGAATTGTGGATTTATAGAAGAATGGGTAGAATTGGATGGAAAGAAAAGAAAACAAATGATGAAGAGAATGATGAGACACAACAGCCTACTAAAAGTAATATTGGAAGGGAAAATACAAGGTAAAAGAGGCAGAGGCAGACTAAAACTAACATCTATAGAGTAACATCAAAAGATGAACAGGTCAGCCTATGACAATCTGCACCATCAAAGCAAGAGACAAAGTGGAATGGCGCTCCATGGTAGCCAACCTTTGATGCGGAGACGGCACTCAATGATGATGATGAATATATATATATATATATGTAATGATATGTAAAGATATATATATATATACACACCATGTGCAGAAAAAAAACTAGTTTTAATAATTTTGCAATAATCATAATGATTACACAGGTATTTAATTTGCTCAATTAATAATTACAAATGTAAAATAAAACACATTTACATGTTTTGTAATGTAACTGTGTTTGATCTTATTTATAGGTGACTGCAGTTAACAAAGACCGGGGAGCTGTTTGTTTTTCAATGAGTGGCATCTACCAGGTAACATTTGATGGGAGAGGATATACCATCACTTTTGAGGGTGAATATATTATCTACAGCCACAGCAAACAACCGTATGAGGTATGTTGTTCTGAAGAGTAAGAATCTATCAAAGCCCATTTACTTTCTACTTTATTTATTTATCCTTATTTATTTACATTAGTGCGTATGTTTAAAACATCACGAAATATATTTTTAATTGTGGGTAGCTGCTATGATGGAGACTGCAGCTGCCTTTCTTTGTTTGAATCCGTCAATGAGATGAGTTTTAATTTGGATGATTCCACTGGCACGGGCGGTTGAGCAGTTATGGATTTTAATTCATTTGCAGTGGTATAGGGTCCTTCGACTAACTATAGCCATAACCATTTAAAATTAATTTTGTTAGGATATTAATAAACACTCTTTTCTTTTTTGCGTCCAAAAATTGTGATACCAGCGACAGAGACCTGGACACTGGACTCTAGAATAATTAGAAAAGTAATCACTATGAAATAAGTTGTCACTTACAGAAAACAGCTTGAGATGTATGATCATAAATGGAGACTCAAGCAAGAAACTAGGAAAAATGTCCCCATACTTCCTTCTAAGCTATACAGTCACTCTATTGGTTCCCTGTGCATAAAATGTTGCTGTGCACACCAATATTTTGCCACTCATTTTTAATTTACTATACACTATTGTTTTGGTCACAATACAATTTTGTCACTGATTTCTTGAAAGCAAGGAGATGCCTCCTTTAGTGAGCAATGAATATTCATCATTTGCACTGTGTGCCATCCAGTAGTTATGCTTGGGGTTCTTCTTCCAAAATATTAATGTGATATGTCTCATACACATTTCCACTGTTGACTGCTTTTTGAAAAGCCACTAGAATGTCTTTCATTCATTATCATCATCATATGCCATACCGGTTGGCGTAGATTATCATCTTCTTCCACAATCTTCTAACTATTGTGCATCATGTCAATTCTGTTGTTGACTGTTTTTCATGCCATAACACCAAGCTGTCTAGTATTTTCTCTCTTTGTCATTTGCGATCTTGCTTTCCTTGTATTTTGCCAGTTCTAACCAAGTATTCTAACTTTCCTCTTCTCGTGATGTGCCCAAAAAATGTTGATTGTTCCTTTCTTTTGTTTTTTAGGAGTTCCATTTTTGTGTTGGCCTCTTTGAAAATTTCCTCATTGATCATTTTAGCTGTCCAGAGAACTTTCAACATTCTTCAGAGAAATCCCATCTTTGTGGCCTCTAATTGTCTTTTCATTTGTTTGTTTACTCTTCAATGATTTGCTTCAATAGGTCAGAATTGACTCTGTATAGCACCAATGAACTCTCTTTCTCACTTCTATTGACATAGATTTGTTGCATAAGATGTTTTTCATTTTCTGAAATGCTAGGTTGGCCTGAGTTATTCTGCTTTTTATTTCTGAGGTGCATCTTCCATCTGACATAATTGTGCCCAAGTATTTGACGCATTGCACTAGTTTCAGATTTGACCTGTTTTTTTTTAATGCTGCATGATGGTTATTGCCATTTGCAATATTTGAGTTTCATGCATGAGAGTACTGACAAGCACACTCTTCGATTGTAAGAGTAACAGAGGACAAATATTGAATAATTAATTTTTTGTGGAGCATGTTGTTCATGTCTTTCTACTGTAAAGGACCACTGTGTTAAATGATATAAAGATTGTAGACCAATCATGACTTATCCATTTGTTAATACAATTATCATTTATCTTTCCTTGGCTGTAAGAGCAGTTGTTGGTGAACTGAAACAAAAGGTCTAGTTCAGTCATGATTGACAGCTTCTAGGTTCATCCAGTTGATATGAATACAAGATATTTTATGTGAAAAAAAGATGGCACTAGTATAATGTTGACTATATAATCCAAAAATATCATTGGTAAAATGTGCATGATCACTAACACTGTATACCTATATACCGCTGGGCATGATGGGGGTCCTTTCTTCTTTTTATTAAACTTAGGCCAACCATTTGGGCTGTGATGTTTATATTGACAATATGCAATAAACTGTATTCATTATTTATATTTGTCTAGACTTAGAGAGCTGTTCTGTTACTAAATAGATACTTTATTGCATTGTCATCGTGATGTCATTGTCACAGGTTAGAGGATTTTTCCAACGCTGTAAGAATCAACAATATGGCTTGTGCATTTGTTCAATTGCTATCAAATCTGATGATGATGTCATTTTCTTTGACTACTGTGGAGAATTGAATGGAACTAAAGAACAACCTTTGTTAGTCAAGTTGTACCAAACAGGACAGCTGACCTATGGCACATCAATTAGACGACTTGGAGGTAGTTTAAAATATGAAGTGAGTTACTCTCAGTTTACATAAAAGTGAAAAAATTGTTTCCTTTCTTACTCAATGTGCCATGAAGCTAACAATATAATGGCAATGACTGGGTTTTTAAGGTATATTTACACAGATAAACTTAATCTCTTTGTTTCTAATTAAATCTGTTATTAAACATTTCATTTCATGAGTAGTAATTTATCTTTTATATTTGTTATTACGTAGCAAATGAATTATGGAAGTGATATTATTATAGGTAGTCAGTTGTCTGTCTGCTGGCTTCATCAGTGTAAGTTTTATTGATAAGATATGAAGAGATGGGATGCTATGGATTTAGTTAAGCATTGTTAGCATCATATACTATAGTTGGGTCATGATTCTACGGTGTAGGTAATTAAATTTGTTGCTCAGAGCTTCTGGTTGAGATATATTTGAAATATCTAATTGAAAAAGTAAACAGATTTAGCATTTAAAATCTTGCCCAACATAAAGATTTAACATCACAGTTGTGTTTATTCTGTGAGCACTGTAATGCTTTCTGGTATTTTTCTTATTGAAATAACAAATTTGCTAAGTTACAAGACATCTTACACAAGGTTGCTACTATTTGTAGTCGGAGAATTGTTCCTTCTAAAAAGTAGCATTACTAGACTAACAATTCTTTTCCTACCCCTGTTTATATCAAGTCTTCCCTTTCTCTTAGATGCATTGTCCTCTATGATTGTCATGCTCCTCAAAAAAATAAGAAAAAAAAATATGATCTTATCAATTGTCTGCTTGGAAATGTTGCCCTCATGTTGGCTTAAATTATTCAAGATTTTTTTGGAAATAGTAGACTAGCAACCTTTCTTGCTCCCTCCTTGAAACATCTTGCAGTTTGAAATATTTCAAATATTACCTCACAGGCAATTCCTTTTTTTTTAAATAAGCATATTTCTATCAAAGAAAAAAAACAACTCTTGCTGATACATTTCTGGCCTCTAAATAGTAGATACAATTGTTGAAACATGGGATTTAAACTCTTCACATAGATTTGTAATAAATTGATATCAAAATTTGCTCCTGTATAAAAATTGATCACTTGAACAAGATCTAAACAAATTTCCACCTTTGTGGAAGTGTTATTGATGCTGAATACTGATGTAAAGAGTCAGCCCTTGGTTTCTGTAGCTTGCTGTTTATACACAATCTTATTGTTCTTCAGCCACCACATCTTACTTACATCAAGCCTGACTCTTATTTTTTGGAATTTCAGAATTGTTCTCTCATCATTCACCACTCTCATAGTTAAGCATGACAAATGAAAAAATTATTATTTCAGCATTTAAATGAACTTTGTTTTCTCTCACTATTCACAGTATCACCACTCTCATAGTTAAGCATGATAAATGAAAAAATGATTATTTCAGCATTTAAATGAACTTCGTTTTCTCTCACTATTCACAGTATCACCACTCTCATAGTTAAGCATGACAAATGAAAAAATGATTATTTCAGCATTTAAATGAACTTTGTTTTCTCTCACTATTCACCATATCACCATTGTCATAGTTAAGCATGGCAAATGAAAAAATGATTATTTCAGCATTTAAGTTAAATTTGTTTCCTCCCAGCACCCAACAATGTATGTATGTTCATTGGTTAGTAAAGATGGCTTCAAAAGATCAGATTCCTAGTCAACAGCTCCTAGGTTCACACAGCTTTAAATGGGCGCTGAATGTTTCTGGGAAAGTACAGCAGACTGGTATAATACTTACTGATTTACACATTATATTGTTGTTGGGGGTGGCTGGTTGGTCTCGAGGCAAGACACCAGCCTCGAGACAGAGAGGTTGTGAGTTCAAATCCCGACTGAACCAGTTGGGAATTATATTTGTATCAGCAACGAGGCCCGACTTGAAATGTCAATTACTCGACAAAAAAATATGAGTACCTTCGAAGACGGAGTTATCTGCCTGTATGGCGAGGGACCCCTGTGCACACGGCTGCCAAGGAAAAATGGATTAACACGAAAAATTCAGTTCCTAGTCTCCAGGAACTTTGCTAGAGGTGAAAGCTGGTGAATGAAAAAAAAAATTGTTGTTGATGATTGAAAAATATAGGCACTAAAACCATATTCACTCAGCACCTTAAGGCATGGGGGAAACCCCAACCCAACAATACAAGGTTGATAAATTTGCAGTTATTGTTAACTTGATCTAGTTAAAATTTGGATAATAGTTGTTTTAACATGGATTGACTTTACAAAAGATATCTCATCATTGGAAGACATTATTATGTAATATTTATAGTGATTATTTCAGTTTTTTTAGAATTGCCTTTGTTTAATTTTTTTAATTTTAAAAATTTAGGTTACACTGCCTACAGGAACTGTAGTTGAAGTGAAAGTGGAGAATAGACAACTCATAGTTGTGATCATTGCTTCTGCAACAGACTTTAATAGCACTAAAGGTTTGAAATTCATTTTTTTGTTAGCTGCAGGAAAATTAGCAAAGTATTTTAGATTAAGTAACTGATGTCCTCAGTTCTTATCTCTTTCTGTGCATTTTGACTCACTGTATATCATGTTGATTTCAGTCGCTAACTTTTAGCTGCAGAATGTGTCATTGTCAGTTTTATTTAAGTGTCATCATCAGACTGTATTTCTTTTAAATGTCTTGTTTCATCTTGATATTGGTGAAATCTATTTCCTTGTTCAATTATCTAATAATTCATATATAATATGTTATGTATCAGATAAATATAAAGCATGTAGATTGATATTTAAAACCATGAAAAACCTAGTCTCTGAAATCTCTTCCATTGCCTTAATAAAAACCTCTTGTACTAAAAGAGTTAAGTAAGTATATGAGCTGGTGATTGCAGTACTTATAATGTTGGAATAAAAAATAATACCCTCATGGTCGACCCAGCCGTTGGCAGAATTAGGTACCAGGGTATTACCCTGGGAAGGTGAGAAATGTTGCCTAGCATCATGAGTTTCGATGCTTAAGCGATACTATCCAGAAATCTCCGAACATTTCTGGATAGGCGGCCGAGCACATATGGGTAGAAACTTGCATGCTAAGATGCCGGTTCAAGTCTCGTACTTTACCTTTACCTTAGTACTTATAATGATGTGAGTAATGAGCATTATGTTACTGTTTTCAGTGCTGATAAATCTCTATAATTAAATACAAAATTATATATCAAATTGAGTTACATTTGTGTGTAAGCTTACTTTTGAGAAACATAGCTCATTCTGTGTACAAATTGCACTTTGTGCCAGCAAATTTGGCACCTGAATTATTCCTCTGATCATACCACAATGTCATGCTCAAATTGTTTGAAAGTTTTAAATGAAATTATGTTCAAAATAACTGTTGTTCATATAATGAGAAATATAAAAAATGAGGGAGAATAATCTTACAAAGTGGCTGCAATACTGAGTTTGTTAATAAGAATAATTTTCACATATCCTAGTGTTCTAAAACAGGACATTGAAAACATGGTGGACAAATATTCAAAACTATCATTTGATAGTAGTGATAATAATGATGGTCATTGTAGTCAGAGAGTTGTTCCTCCTAAAAAGTAGCTTCACCAGACAACAATTCTTTCTTTTTTTGGTTTATATCAAGTTTTCCCTTTCTCTTAGATGGATCATTCACTATGATTGTCATGCCTCTCAAAAAAGAAAACAGGAAAAAGATATGATCTTTTCAATTATCAACTTGGAAATGTTGCCCTCAATTTGGCTTAAATTATTCAAGATTTTGTTTAAATAGTAGACTATACTTGTAATAATTGGATATACAAATTGTTGAATCTCAAAGCAAACCCTCAAATGGTCTTTCCAAAGGTGGATCACTTAGAGAACGAGACTGCATTTTCTTATGGCAGGGCAAATGTGCAGAACAACCAAAGCTGTATGGGGTAGGCTTTCTATTAAGAAAAAACACATTGCTATCTATGAAAGGAGCACTAGTAAATGGCACTCTCTCTCCCCATCCAATCTGCCTACATACTTGAGGTCTAATATACCTTTTCAGTGACTACGCTCCTATCCTCTGTACCATGTCACATATCAAAAACTAATTCTAGAACAATCCTAGCTCCACCATCTGAAACATCCCCAACTCTGATCATTTTATCTTCCTTAGTGGTTTTAAAGTAAGTGTAGATGCAGGCCACAATGCATGGCTTTGTGTCTAGAACAATGTGTTATTGGGAAAATGAACAAAAGTGAGGACTACCAATTCCTTTAGTAGTCATTGCATAAATGCTAGAGATAGGTAAATTTGTACAAATACTATCAGGGCTTAAAGTGCTAACATTTAATGTGGCTATCACAATGAGAGTGCACCTATCTTTTCTCTATGAATTAGTTACATATATGTTGTAGTAATAAAATGTGTTTATCGGATAAGCTAAAATATTATCAATTTGGAAGTAATAATAATATCATATTTAAAATAAACCTTGCATTGTCTTTTCCCCTCATTTTTCTTGAAAGTATCATTTTTAAAACAGCTAAGAAATTGTTGATGTGTCATGGGTTTCTTTAATCAGGTCTTTGTGGACTTTATGATGGAATAAAAGATACAGTGCTGATCAAATCAGATGGAATTTTATATACTCGAGCAGGCCTGAGGCCTGATGCATTTTCCTTGTCCTGGAGGTAAAAATAAGAAATTCATCTTTGAATCATTGATATTGTCAGGACTATATGTAAACATACTGTGTCAACTTTCTGAATTAGTTGTATGCTCAGAACGTAGGTGAAAATATATTGTGTCTGCTTTTAGTTTTGCTAATCCTAAACATTGTATGTGACTATTTTAATAAAGCTTTATCATTGTTAACTGTTTCACATATGGCTCTTTTTTGTTATTTACTTGCCAGGATTCCATGTTTCTTTCTTTGATGCCTTAAATAAAGATATAGACACATTAGCTGACAAGGACATAATATAAAATTTAAAAAAAGGCTTTTTGTTATGGCAGTTGTCTTATTTCTGAAGTCTGATTACTTGATGGACATACTGTAAATATATAAAAATGTGATAAAACTCTTGTTAACTGTGTTTCAGTCTTTATAGGATCTATCTTGGCTTACTATCACTCATTCATTTTCTATTATAAACTGCATCAATAGTTATGTTAGCTGATTGTTAGCCAACTTATCATTTCAAATTGTTAAATTCCATTTTATCATCTTCTTAGTAAATTATTGCTTCACATGTTAATGTGACATAAAAAATATTCTTAACTTTACTCATTTAAATAGTAGCTTTAATTAACCAAGATCATTACTTTTTTTTATCTTGTCTACATGTACCATGATATATTGTGGGCCAAAGTTTTCTATCTTGGGCCATGTTTATGTTACTTGTAGTTGTTAGCCACTGAGAAATTTCTGTGATGTTGTCAAATGATTTTACCCTTTGGGCTTCCACCAGCCTTAAAGCCAAATCTTCACTTGTTGTTGGTGCATAACAGTAGAGTAGCCTGATTTGACTACATTCTTCTATCTAACGTCCTTTCGAGCCGAAGACGGCACATAGGGCAGAACCACAATCTCAAAAACAGGAACCTTGCGTGCCAAAATGGCACATATTGCAGAGATCACTGCTTCTAAAATCTATGGTTCTGTTTCCATAACAATGCTTTTTATCATGACAGCTTGTCAAGCCATCGATCAACCTCCTTAGTCGCCTCTTACGACATGCCTGGAAGGTCACAGTGTCACTATTCTTTACTTCCTACATAATGAGGCCCTGGTTACACACTGAAGCTACATTCTTGGGAGATGGCAAAAAAAAAATGATTATATTTCACAAACTTACAATTTTAATCTCTGATTTGACAGATTAATCTTGCTACTTTATAACTGACTACTTGGAGCATGCACAACACAATTATTTGTCTCTCTCTCAGTTTATTATTTTGAACATTGCATTTGTAGAGTGCAACAGAGTATCAGATCAGGTTTCTGTGGCATCAGTGAGCTGTCTGAACTACCATTGACCTTATGCCAGTGTAATGGATCATCCAATGGTACATGTCAGATAAAAGGTGAACTCCTGCCTTGTCCTAGGGAGGATGATAACTTTAATTACTGGAAAGGTAATTGTCAAGTTTGTTATGATTGTATGACTGTTTAGATAAGGAAAATCTACTCTTTGAATGACAACTATATCGTTAATCTTATTCCCAAACCTTGTGTCTATTTTTCTTCTTGTTTTCTTCTTGTATGTTTGTGAACAGCAATATTCTTGATTCTTGATCCTTTCTGCTCCGTTAGACGTAGCATAGGGCTTGTAGTGTTTTTCACCACCCATCTATATACAACATACTACTTACTTATTGCTTCACTTTATATTTAATTTCATTATATAGTTTACATTACAAATTTTGTGTGTGGCAAATTGATGATGGTAGTTTATAGTATTATAATTAAGTTAAATTCTTTTTACTTTCTTTGTTTGCTTCCTACAAAAGTTTTTTTTCTTTCTCAGGATAATTAATTCATGGCCTTTAATTTGAATTTATGAAATGCTATGATTTCAGTATAAAAATAGAGAAATAACAACAATGATATGAACTGAATGATAGTAATTAGCTCTAATTTTATAACAATTTGCTTCATTTTGCATGCTACTTTTATTTTTCCCAGTGTGTCAGCTCAATATTCCATGGATGATGTTCATCCTTTTGTTATCACCAATTCCTCTATTCAATCAATAATGTTACATTCTGCTTCATTTCATCTTATTACCAATTTGTTTTGATTTATATTTCATTAGTAACTTCTTTTATTAACACATCATTTTAATAGTTCTCACTGAACTAGAAGGAAATGTAGAGTGATAGCTATTCTGCTGAAACCAGTATTAATATTGTTTAACTCTTTCCGTACGTTGTGCTGCACTGTGCACCATGCCGATTTCGGCAGTGTACGTTTTGCCACATAGTGTGCCATGCTCAATTTGATTAGTGTGAACGCCATCAAACCATATTCTTTTTACATGTCTTGTATCATCTTGGTATTGGTGAAATCTAATACCTTGTTCAATTATCTAAAAATTCATATATAATATTTTATATGTTAAATAAATATAAATATATAGATTCATTCTTAAAACCATGAAAAATTTGGTCTCTGAAATCTCTTCCGTTGCGTCGATAAAAAGCTTTCATACGGAAAGAGTTAAATAGTAACAAATATAAGTAGATAAATTAAATATCTTTGTTACTACTTTGTTTGGGAGCCGCGATAGCTCAGTGGTTAGTGAACTGGACTACAAAGGACAAGAGGTAGGGTTCGATCCCAACCGACGGCTTCCGGGTTCACCCAGCTTTAAATGGGTACCGGATTTTTTTCTGGGAAAGTAAAGCAGCACGGGCGTAATACCGACCACATTACCTCAAAAATCATGTGCTGAAGGTCTGTAAAATATAGGATCACTAACACCATATTTCCCTATACGCCACTTGGCGTGACGGGGGTACTTTACTTTACTTTTTACTACTTTGTTTATCAAAGAAAAAATTATAAAAGAATTCTTGTAACATTTGTGAAAACTTAAATCTCATAGGTAAAGACATCACATCAGATTTTCAATTAAGAAGCATAAGACCTGCCTGTGGAAACAATAGACTGAACTTTGAATATGATCCTAACCAAGATTTTGGAGTAAGTTCTCATCTTCATACGAGTTTGAAAAAATTATTAAATTATTTTTAATTTGTAGCTGTATTTTGTACATCTATCACTTCCCATTGAAAAAGCTTATGCCAGACAGTAAATGTTGAGAAGCAAAAAAATAGCATAAAAGTGTATGTTAAGGCTTTATGGTGTACAATAATGTAATGCCTAATCATACAAATATGACAAGGTGCAGTAAAACTGAGTTAGTAAGCAAAAAAAAATTATTATACAAAAAATAAGACAAAAGTTTATATACAGCTGTAAAGTATACCTTCCTATTGTTTTATTTTGCTTATTGACTCAGTTTTCCTGTTGGCTTAGTGTTTTGATATTATTAGACAATGTATTCATTCTTATTGCTAGTAAAAAATGGCATAAAATCATTTGAGGCTGTACCATGGCAAAACATGGGAGAGAAAAGACTCATGAAAAAAGATGAAAAACCCTGTGAATCAGTGCACCTTACTTGTTCATCTTGTGGCTGAATGTGTTTGTCAAACATTGGTAGAATTAGCCAAGAGAGAATCTGTTCAATAAAAACAAAACCTCCCCAACAAAATTACACAATAGCATCCCCTAAACCATCTGACAAGACCAAAAAGGCCATATAATTCCTAGTAACTGTAGATGGCTTGCACATCTGCAATTTTAAGTTAGAAATGATTTGTAATTATACAGTAAGTAATACATGTGCTAGGGATAAGTTGAGCACATTGTATTGTGACAAGGGAGAGCAATAAACAACTATGACTTTTCAGCCTACATATGGCCTTCCAAAGAAAACAACAACAACAAAAACAAATTAACAAGCATACACAATAATCATCTGAACAAATATTCAATTTTTCAGCACATTAGTGCTCACCCCCACAGAAGTCAACAAACACTGACTGCATTGGAGCATCTCAGAATTGATGATATTTTACTGCAGTGCTCACCCCCACAGAAGTCAACAAACAGTGACTGCATTGGAACATCTCAGGTTTGATGATATTTTACTGCAGTGCTCACCCACACAAAGCAACAAACACTGGCTGCATTGAAGCATCTCAGAACTGATGATATTTTACTGCAGTGCTCACCCACACACAAGTCAACAAACAGTGGCTGTATTGGAGCATCTCAGAACTGATGATATTTTACTGCAGTGCTCACCCACACAAGTCAACAAACACTGGCTGCATTGAAGCATCTCAGGTTTGATGATATTTTACTGCAGTGCTCACCCACACAAAGCAACAAACAGTGGCTGCATTGGAGCATCTCAGGTTTGATGATATTTTACTGCAGTGCTCACCCCCCCACACAAGTCAACAAACAGTGGCTGCATTGGAACATCTCAGGTTTGATGATATTTTACTGCAGTGCTCACCCACACACAAGTCAACAAACTGGCTGCATTGAAGCATCTCAGGTTTGATGATATTTTACTGCAGTGCTCACCCACACACAAGTCAACAAACACTGGTTGCATTGGAACATCTCAGAACTGATGATATTTTACTGCAGTGCTCACCCACACAAAGCAACGAACACTGGCTGCATTGGAGCATCTCAGAACTGATGATATTTTACTGCAGTGCTCACCCACACACAAGTCAACAAACAGTGGCCGCATTGGAACATCTCAGGTTTGATGACATTTTACTGCAGTGTTCACCCACACACAAGTCAACAAACTGGTTGCATTGAAACATCTCAGAATTGATTGTATTTTACTGCAGTGCTCACACAAGTCAACAAACAGTGGCTGCATTGGAACATCTCAGGTTTGATGACATTTTTCAGCAGTGTTCACCCACACACAAGTCAACAAACTGGCTGCATTGGAACATCTCAGAATTGATGATATTTTACTGCAGTGCTCACACAAGTCAACAAACAGTGGCTGCATTGGAACATCTCAGGTTTGATGATATTTTACTGCAGTGCTCACCCTCACACAAGTCAACAAACAGTGGCTGCATTGGAACGTCTAAGAATTGATGATATTTTACTGCAGTGCTCACCCACACACAAGTCAACAAACAGTGGCCGCATTGGAACATCTCAGGTTTGATGATATTTTACCACACCAGCCATACAGCCTCAACCTGACACCTTATGGCGTCTTTTTCCCCGAAGCTGAAGAAACACCTAAAGGGACACCAGTTCACTTCTGATAGTAGAAACAGCAGCTGTGCCTTAAATTAGTGGCACAGGACATCCATGCCCGCTTAACATGTGAACACTGAAAAAGGAGTTCCTTTTTTCCAAAAAAAAAAAAATAAATAAAATCAGTGCAGATAAAAGTAAAAAAAAGGTATAATTTTCCTTTACACTTTGCTAGATGTGTTTAATTATGGTACTAGTGACAACAATAATTTTCCACGACAGATTGCACAATTTTGGGTGATATGATCAGTATCATGCCAAACCCCTTTTATTTCACAGAACAAAAAACTCTGGTTCCCATTTTTCACTGCAGATAGTTTTTGCTAAATTCTAGTCTTCTTAAATTTTCCTTTCCTTATACCTCTGAGTTTTATAAGTTATAGTTATCCAGATGATGATATATTTTTGTCATGTTAGGAGACATTTGCCATGACAAATGATGACAATTAAATAATCATATCAACTTCTTTGCAAAATAGGAAGCAAGCTGGCCAACACCTTCTAATATAACTGAAATGGTTGCTCATGATTTCTGCCTACAAACTATTGTCAATGTCACAGAAGGTAGCCGGTGTGCAAAAATAATCTCAGACCAGATCAATATTATCATTGATGCATGCATCAAAGGCATTCAGGTAAGTATTTTTTTTTTAATTCTAGTTTAAGAGCTGTACTTTTCTCAATTATCAATATTAAACTTACAAGTTTTGAGTGAACATAGTTGAGTTGCATCTATTAAGATACATTCCTAATTTTAGAGATTCATGAGTAATTAATATCATAACCAGTTCATAACTATAGTTTAAAAAGGAAAAATGAGTTACTGAGTTATTTGTGGGTCATCATCATTGCACTCCGAGCATGTCCACAGGTGCTCAGATCCCCTCCTCAGCAAGTCTCAGCAGGAAAAATGCTGTTATAGTAATGTCTTAATATTTTAAACAGTTATATAAATGAATAATTTCTAGTTTCTTAGCCTTTTCAACAATCTATATTTAATATGGAGAGTGGGTGATTGAATTAATAAAAATCTTTGTCGTTGTCCAAAATTAACTGGATATGTATTTAAATATGGTAGAGTCTATGAGGGATGAAGTAAAACCAATCATCTTGTAGCAACTGCACTGGGCATACTGCCTTTATTCTCCACCCCTAGAGTCCTTGTGCCAGACCCCAGAAATGGGATAATTTAGGTCTTTAAGAGACTTGTAAAAAATGTTCATAGTAGATTAGACAGAGTTTAAATCACTGCACACAATATCTTTAAGTGAAGTATGTTCCAATGTTCTAATTTCCAATATTAGGAAGAGACAATCATCATTTTTTGGCCATGTAATGAGAAGAGAACAACTGGAATATATTGTAACAACTGGGAAAATAGAGGGACGAAGAGATAGAGGGAAGCCAAGAGAAAAAATAACAGACAGCTTAAGAGAATGGCTTGGCAGAAGGTCAACAACAGAAATGATAAATAGCTGCCGAGATAGAAAATTATGGAGAGACATGATCACCTATGCCGGTAGGCCCGGTAATTGATGATGATGATGAAAGTATGTTCTTAAAACATTGGAAACATAACTATTCCACAAGACAAGGTTTGCATCTATTTTGCCTATTAATTTAAATTTTAAATAATATTTGTGATGTTACACAGATTTTGTCCAAACAAATAATATAAACTACAGTGTTATTAAAGTTTTCAGATACAATTTTGATGATGCATGGCACACTAAGCCTGTGACATATCCATGATATAATTTTCCCTTGCCTAAAATATAAGTGTTTACAATTTTCATGAAATCTATATACAATGAATCTCACTGTACATATACATTCTGTTGAAAGTTTGAGTTGTGCAAAGAAGGAATAATTTTTTCTAAAGAAATAATGTAACTTAGATGAATCTGTTCTAGACCACCAACAAATATGTCAGCATCTATACATAATTTCCTGTGTGTTACCGGGGTCTCATTATGAGGGAAGTAAAGAATAGTGACACTGTGACCTTCCAGGCATGTCGTAAGAGGCAACTAAGGAGGTTGATCGATGGCTCGACAAGCTGTCATTGTAAAAAGTATTCTTATGGAAACAGCGCCATATATTTTAGAGCAGTGATCTCTGCAATATGTGCCACTTTGGCACACAAGGTTTCTGTTTTTGAGATTGTGGTTCTGTCCTATGTGCCGTCTTCGGCTCGAAAGGACAATAGATAGATAGATATACATAATACTATTTATAGCAAGAACAGTCACTCCTTTTGCCACATTAGCCGCAT